>LR750645.1:209618-334618 GCA_902729485.2 Mus minutoides
GGGGGAAACTATACCAATGCCTGGCAAACATGGAGGTGGAAGCTCACAGTCAGCTATTAGATGGAACACAGGGTTCCCAAGGAAGAAGGAGCTAGAGAAAGTACCCAAGGAGCTGAAGGGGTCTTCAACCCTCTAGGTGGAAGAATAACCATGAACTAACTAGTGCCCCCTGAGCTCATGTCTCTAGCTGCATATGTGGAGGAGGATGGCCTGGTTGGCCATCGGTGGGAAGAAAGGCCCCTTGGTCATGCAGACTTTATATGCCCCAGTGCACGGGAACTCCGGGGCCAGGAGGTGGGAGCAGATGGGTGGGGGAGCGAGGCCGGGAGGGGGGAGGGTATGGGGAACTTTCTGGATAGCACTTGAGATGTAAATGAAGAAAATATCTAATAAAAGTTGGAAAAAACACACACACACAAAAAAAGAAGTAAAAAAATGGAGAACTATTTCAAATTTTACAAAATGACTTATTAATCTAATTTTAAATATCTGACAAAATAAAGCTGGTTCCATCCTCAAAAAAAAAAAAAAAAAGAAAGAAAGAAAGAAAGTCAAGTAGAGGGCCGGTGGTGAGGCAATGGGAAGAGCATGCAACAGTTTGACCCTTCCATGTCTACAGTAAGCTTTTTAGACACCAAGATCCCAGACGACATGGGCTGCATGAGTAAATGAGCAAGTGGAGATGTGAGCCGAGTTCAAAGGAGATGTGCGAAATCAAAGCAGAGAGCCTCTGATGGGGAGATGTGGGGATCCAAGCCTGAAAAGAAGCTTAGGAACGTGTTTGAAATGATCTATTTTCCTAGTAAATTAGGCCTAACCTTGTTTTACACCTTTGTTAATGCTAAACAAACTAGAGATGGAAAAGCCCATGTTAAAATATGCACAGTTTCTAGGTCTCTTCTTACCCGAGTCTTCCAGGTTATCCAACCAACATCTCAAGACTTCCATATCAGTTTTTGGAGGCTCTGGACTACAGTCTGTTAGGATGAGCTTGGCCATGCTGTGGTAACAAATAGCTCCAAGTTTGTTGTGGTAGTGGTTCTGTGCTTTTGTTTTACTCTGATTTGCTTTATACAGGGTTTTCCTATGTAGCGTAGGCTGGCCTTGAACTTGCAACCCACCTGCCTCAGCCTCACAAGTGCTGTTATTACAGCTGTGCACCACCAGGCTTAGCTGTCTCTGAAGCTCAATGCCAAATACGACACATAGACTTGCCACTCATGTCATGAGACACTGTCCTCTCTACCAGGAAACGCTGCAGAAAGTCATGTGATTCTACGGAGAAAGAGAAGAGCAATTCTACTTTGTACCCAGGAGGAGAGAAGAAAACATTTTGGTGAATATCGTCAGTGTCTACCACCAGAAGCAGGAGAATTACCCACTGTGTTAATGTAGGGAATTCACTAAAGCTTTCTGAGCTATTCCTTTTTTTTTTTTTTAAATCTTTTTCAGTAAGACATATAGAACACAGACAATTCTAGAATATTCTCTGCCTTTCTCCTGTTGTCTATTTCTTCCTCCCTCATTCCTTCTCTCTACTTCCTTCTGTAAAATATCAGGGCAGGGTGGGACATGACTACGTACAGAAAGGTCATGTGCTTTCTTAGAGCTCAAGCCAACATCCTGACGAATGTGGTAGCAGGGGACAAAACTTAACCTCAGGGTCCATAAAAAATTTACAGAATTGCAAAGTGCCAAGCAAAAAATACAAAAGAGTTCCCTGCACTATGGGAAATTATTGAAGTCATAAAGATCCCGGCTCTTGCAGATGAGGCTGCCGGTGAGTAGAGCAGAGCAAATCAATAATGTCATATGACTTGCCTGGATCAGAACGCTCAAGGAAATCGCTGCAAACAAGAAGGGGACAAGGTTCGTCTCAGTCAATCTTCGCACCGGCTGAAGCCGTGGCAGGGCACAGTCTAATCGGCAGGCCCGGAAAGTTAAAAGCCAGGAATGCATTTAATCAAAACCGGCGCCACTGTAGATTCTAGAAGATAATTACTCAGCACTGTGGCAGAAGCGCAGCCTGGAGGAAGGGTCTGGCATATTGAAGCGAATGCTAGTTTCATAACTGCAGAAGATTCTCAAGTGTGACAGGGAACGAGAAGCAGGGAATGAGAAGAAAAGTATCACACACCAACAATACAAACGATGTGTGTCTTAGAGCTCAAGCCAACATCCTGACGAATGTGGTGGCAGGGGACAAAACTTAACCTCAGAGTCATCTCTGATCATCTGTGTCATCTCTGCCGTGTGTAGCATGGTGCAGGACACATTCATCCACATAGTTCTGTATTCATTCAGTTTTATTTCATTCCGAGGTGGTGCGCAGAGCATTGTGTATGCTAGGTAAAAGCTCTATCATTGAACTACACTGCCAGTGCCTGGGATTTTGATTCAGGGTCTCAACTGTCCCGGGTGAGCCTTGGATTTGTGGTCTTTGTGCCTCAGCCTCCTGAGTGCTGGGATTTTAAGCATGGAACACCGCGCCTGGCTCACGGTGAGAATTTGTTAAACATCCACTCTGTGGTGGGCATAGTTTTAAAAGGTGAAGTTCCACCAGGGGCTAAAAGGACAAGTTCTCTATTCTCGTGGAGCCTTGAGCTGATACTGGAGTAGAGAAGACAATGGAAAATAAGAAAAAGAATGTAATTATGTCAGACAGTAGTCATGAGTAAGTCAGTTAGTGGAGAGATACACAGAAGATTCTGAAAGTTATAAGCTGCTCAGTCTCTTCGGGGGGGGGGGGGGAAGAGATTAAAAAGACTGGACAGACAGGACAGCTTTAGGGAAGAACTGAAGCCTGAGACAGGAGTGCAGTTTGTATATTGAGTGTATGTGTGGCAGGGGGCGGTGCTCTCAGAGTCAGTTCAGACACCCAGACACCAAATTCTCAGCACAATGGAAATTTATTACCCCTGAAGGGCAAGTAAAGGTCAGCCTCTGGATTGGGCGAAGGCAGACAGCAAGCAGCAGGTGTTTCTAGAGGAGTAGGTTTTTAAGGGGAGAGGGGGAAGACTGTGTTAGGGCAAGGGTGTGAGTTCTGATTGGACATGTTAGCCAAATAAATTTGATTGTTGGACCTTGCTGCTTTGTCTCAGCAATGAGTCAGTGGCCAAATAAGAGAATGGACCTTGGGGGCTAGCTTTAGGAATGGAATCTAACATCCAACAAGACAGAGGAAAGGAGAAAGGGAAAACCTTGTCTGCAAGGCTTGGGCCTGTTAGTGAGCCCTTCATGGGGGACTCGCAGAAGGCTGGAGTCAGGATGCTGTGGACCAGAGGATGGAAGTGGACAAGGTAGAGCCTTAGAAACCTCAGAAAGAAGTCATGAGCTCTGAATGACTAACCAGATGGTCCAAGTGGCTGAGCAAATGATTTGTTACAGCTTGGTTTGTATTGATCTCCAGTAGCTGGGTTTACCCAGGACCTGAGCAGCTTCATGATCCTGTGGAACATCCTGGTCCTCCCTGGGATGCTAGAGTAGCAACAGCTACATTCTGATATGATGAATACACATGAGCCAAGCCCTCCTATGATGGCTTCAGTCCCATGTGCTTAGCCTAACTACATGTCTATTCATTGCTATTATTATCCTTCTGTGTTTATATACATTATGTATGTATATGTAGAAAATGACTAGATCTTATGTAATATGTATGAAAAGTAATTTTTAAAAAATACCACATTTTTAATTTAAAAAGTTCTATGTAGAGGCTGGCAAAAAGCAGTGACCCTTTGCTGTGACCCTTTAAAAACAATTTCTCATGTTGTAGTGACACAAACCATAAAATTATTTCACTGCTACTTCATAATTGTAATTTTGCTACTGTTATGAATCATAATGTAAATATATGATATGAAGAATAACTGATCTGTGACCCCTGTGAAAGGGTCATTCAATCCTCAAAGAGGTCATGACACACAAGTTGAGAACCACTGAAGAGATACAGGTACCTGCTGCCAGGGTAATGACCTGAATTCAATCCCCAGGACCTGCATGGTAGGGGAGAACACCAACTCCTGCTGTTGTATGCAGACAGACAGACAGGCAGACACACACACACACACACACACACACACACGCACACACACACACTCACACACACTAAATAATAAATATAATTTAAAATTCTATATATTTGTTGCATAGACTACACAATTTTGATGTATCTACACACAGGAGAATGACTAAACCACTGTTTTATGTCTATATCACTGATTTTATTGAATTATTTTTGTGTGAAAATATACCTGAATTGTTCTGCATGTCTAGCAATTGTCAAGAATACAATATATTGTGATTAACTGCAGTCATTTTTATTTGATGAGTAATCTGAAGCTTAGGAACTGTGGTCTTCAGTGACTATTGTGTGTTATGGTTTTGGAAAGTGTCTCCAAAGTGCCATGGACTAATTGCTGGGTTCCCAAGCTGCTCCTATTGGGAGGTGGTACATCCTATTGGAGTTGGGGCTTAGATAGGAGGCCTAAGGGACATTAGGGTCACATCCCTAAAGAGGATCACAGGACCTCCTCCCTTTCCTTTTTGTCACCTTTCCTGGCTATGAAGGGAAGCAGCTGACTCTGCTCTCTCTGCTGTTGTCACCAGTGCCCCGCCCCCAGAGATTCAGAGCAGTGATCTGCCCAATATCAGTCTGAAAGTTCTGAAACAGCAAGTCCAAGTAAACCTTTCCCTCTATCATTTGATTACATCGGTATTTTGTTAGAGAGAGAGAGAGCTAGCTGCCATTCCATGGGAGAGTGGTCTGGGGATGGGGACTGGTGATGCTCTCCTAATTAATACTTTGTTTTGTTGATTACTTGGTCCTTATTGTTTAGCATGAGCCTTGAAAAATAGCAACCATTCAGTGAATTTCAACCACTGTTGAAAACTTAACAGCAATGCACATTGTCAACAGAATAAATGAATCTTCATTTTAACAGAAATAAAATTATGCTATGTGATTTGCATCTGAATTTAGTTTTTCTCACTATGGGCATTTTTCATTATCAATAGAAGTCTAAACTCATTCTCTCTTTGCATGTATACATAAGTTTGTGTGTGCATGTGCCTGTGTGTATTCATGTTGAAGTTAGAGGACAATGTTGAGTGTTGTCCATCTTAGGTAATTTTGTTTTGTTTTGATTGTTTGAAACAGGGTCTCTCACTTGATATGGAACCCATGAATTAAGAGAACCTGGCTGGCCAACAAATGCCAGGAATCTGCCTGTAGCCACCTCCCCAGTGCTGAGATTACAAGAGCACTCCAGCATGAGAAAAGTTGGCTTTCTACCTTTTCTCAACTACAGGGTTCCTGTCCTTGTGGTGCTCACAGATACAGGTCAAACAATAAAACAGCGTATATGTACCTGAACAACATAAGTTCAATAAGCAGGGGCTGCCTCTTTTGGGTGCACTTCATTGTCAAAGCATTGTGTGTTGGAAACTTGGTCTTCTTCAGAGGTAGCGTTTGGTGGAAGATCCTTAGGTCATTGGAAATATGCCCTCCAAAGAGATCATAGGAGCCCAGATTCTTTGACTTTCTACTTCATAAGCCATCCTTCTTCCCAGATGTGTCTCCACTATGTATTGGTGTTTTTAAAAAGGGGTGTCCATTTCAGACCCTGTACCACACTCTTTGGCCCCTCAGCATCCCAAACTGTAAGTTAAATAAGTTCTATTCTTTAAAACAGTTACCTGGATGGCCTGGAGGACCTTGTTACAGTAGTGATAAAAAGAACCAATCGAAGAATTAAAAATATGTCAAGAATAACTTACTGAAGTGGACATTAGGGAGACTTGCTGGGCTACTGTAGATCTAGACGATATCTCATGATAGGCAGAAGAATGAAGGCAAAGGTGGCACGGTGAGGTGCTACAGGAAATGAGAAGGTGAGTACAAAGGCCCTGGGACACAGAAGATGTAACATTATTACATCATTTAAGGATAGAGGGAAGTTCAGGGCGACAGGTGCACTGTATCCTAAGAGTAGCATATGAACTCTGTCTTAATCCCAGACACAAGCATAACACCTATAGTATAGGTTTCTGATTCTTACTAGTGACTTGAAGCTTGTTTAAAAGGACACAAAGCAGAATACTTCTCCATGGCTGGACAGGACCAGTGAATCATTCTCCTAACTCCTTATTTTCATGTCTCTCTTCGCATGCCTCTCCAAGGCCAGGCCTGAGTCCCCTCCTTCCCTCCCTGGAGATGGTTTGACATCACTGCATGGTGGAGTCCAAACCAAACTGCTTACTAACTGTGTGCAGATAGCTTCCCACATTCTCATGTAAGGTTAACTTGTTCTTTGTTCTTATGATCGAGTAAAAAAATCTTGGAAGCTGGTTTTATTCAGGATCACCTTATATTGTGGGAGTATATATTGCTGGTAGTACCCAAATAAATACCTATTTTCCTCTCTCTATAGTGATAAAGCATTGATTTCTTAGTTTATGCTTCTTAACTGAAGAGTACATTTCCCGGACTCCCTTGCAGCTAGGCACAGTCCTTTGAGTAAGTCTGGGCTCCTGGGAAGCCATGCTGCCATTTATAATTTCTGTAGAAGAAGGTAGCATTCCTTGTCTTCATCCCTTTCACCCCTGGATGCAATGTCATGACACAGCATTTTGCACAGGGGTGATGACTCAAGATGGCAGAGCCATGAGATAGGAGAAACCTGGTATTGATGACACCATGGGGCCTCCATGTCACCTCTGTAAGTGCCACACTGTTAAATGGGAGGGAACTAAAGTTCACTTAACCACTGTTATTTTAGCACCAACCTGTGTTCTAAAATCTCACATTTTGCCATCACACAAGTTACAGTGAACATAGTAGGTCCTCACAACATTGTTATTAGTCTATATTTTTAGAGTTTTCCAGCCAAGAGTAGGGATGAAATTGAAGGCACTTAAGGAGTGTTCTACAGAGACAATCTTTAAAGGAGGTGCCTTAATGGAGATGGGGCAATATTGGATTAAGATAGATCTTTACAGAAAAGATACACACAAAAAATCCAGTAATACATTCTGTAAATCGGTGTGGATGCAAGAGACATATTTTATGATACAATGGGGATTTAAATGTGATGTTCAGTTCCAGCAAGAAAGAAATGATTGATTCTCTTGAAGGGGAATGGGGCTGGGAGATGGGAATGGTAGACATTCTGGGACTTTTAAAATCGAAGAAACCCAGCCTTCTCTGTGCTATATCTAACACCACAGCTCATAGCCTGCCTTGTTTGCTGCAAATGACTGCAGCTATGTGAAGATCTTTTGTTGACCCCAGTCTCTTGCTCCTCAGTGTAGGTAGAGAATAGGGTGAGACCTTGGTTTTCCTTCCAGACCATTGCCTCCAAGAGAAAGAAAGAGGAAGGGAGATAGGGAAAGGATTGAGGTTCTCACATTTCTTTAAGCAGCCAAGCATACCGAAGCATTCTGGGTAAAGAGAAGACAGGTGCAAAGACCCTGTGATATTGGGAATTCAAGGTGTCTGAGGAACTCAGAGACAACTGAGAGGCATGCTTACCTTAAGAATGAGGTAAATTATCTTAGTCCCAGGTGAGGTTTCATCTGAAGCAACGGAGTATTTGCACCCCAGAACCTCACAAAAGATGGTCAGTCCTGGGCAGTAAACTAAACCTTAAATGTGACCAGAGGAGGTTGTCAGCACTGCCTTAGTGACCAGTGTGGCCCAGACTCCGTGGTGCAGCAGCAACAGAGCTACTCCTGCTGAGGGAAGGATGGGACTCAGGCCTGGCCTCTGAGAAGCTGGCTGAGAGAAAGATGAAGCTAAGCAGTTAGGCAAAACAGAGGATGCCATGGTCCTATCCAGTCATTTTAAATCAGCTCAGCCGCCAGTAAAAATTATGAAAGTTACATTCTAGTTTCTCTTCTCATAGCAACTTGATGGAAGGCTTGAAAACCACTGAGCTGTCCTTCACTCCAGTCTAAAGCATCCAGTCTCAGAGGCCACGGTACAGGGCAGAACCCAAGACTTTCAATCTAGACTCTGCCTCCTAATCAAAGCTTTCCATCCAGATAAGTTCATGGGGTTAGGGATTCGGGAAGACTTGTGTTTGCATCTGCAATCTATGCTTTTCTTGCCACATCTGTGGACACAAGCAAACTGAGCTGTGGGAGGGTCAGTTTCTTCATTGATGTACAGGATTTGCCTCATTTGTCTATAGGATTTGCATCACCCCGAAGCCACCATTGGAATGTTGTTTATAAGCCCAGGATCTGTTCTGGAAGAACGATGTCTTGAAATGAATTGATCAGCTCCTTGAAGATGAATATGCACGCTTGATGGAGGATGTGCAGTCAGCCACACAGCAAAATTCTGCATTGATCTGCCCTCTGAGAACCCCAGTGGAAATGGGGTGCTGGATTTAGCAGAGAAAATGGTTTCCAGCCTGATTCTATTGCTAATTTAATGTTCGATGTCGATAGTGTCCTTTCCCTTCTTCTGCTGGCCCAGCGGATGCTGGGCATTGATGGTTCAACCTGGCCAGGTTCCTGGAACAGATCAGCAGAAGCCCGTGAGGACCAAAATCTTGATCTGGAAGAGTTTCAGCTTTTCCTAACATTCTATGAACACTAGCTGAGTTCTCTGTCCACAGGGTCATGGCAGAATGTGCTGGGAGAACAGAGAAAACTAGATCCCCACCCTCAGAGTGCACTAGTGCTCAGTGAGACAATGAAGATAAGGTCACTTACACATGTTGCACACATCTCTCTTGCTCATCATTATCCCACCTGGGAAGGGGACCTCTATTGCCCAGAAGCTCTGTGTCCCTCAGTGCAACAGCATCACACTATGCCTCTCTCCTCCTTCCCACTTGCTGACTCCTGTTTGCTAACCCTGAGCCTCTTGCACATGCACAGGACCCTCTGCCGCCTAACCTGACATCGGTTCATCTCTGGTCTGTTTGGGGGATTGAGCTCTGATATCTCCAACCCCACAAAGACTTCTAGGATGCTCCAGAACTAGGTTAGGGTCTGGATTGAGTGCCCCATACCCCATCATATTACTTACTGCAAAGAAAGGCAACTGCCTGGCTCCTGTATGTCTTTGACTCGTTACTAGATTTGTTAAAGTTGTGCTTGCTCCTGCATAAAGAGTTAGGCTTTGAGGAACGGGCAGGTGTGGGACCATAGTGACCCAGGATAAACAGAAGGACAAAGAAAGCTTCAACCTCAGATACCTCATATGAGAACCACAGGCATTGGCTTCCTTCTCTCTTCCAATCTGGTGACAGAAAGTCAGTTGGCTGCCCCACTCTCCACTCCAATAAGAATTTTCCACCATGACAGTTATCAGGCCTTGTCTGACCTTATAAAGTTTTCCCTCCTCAGGCTCCCTTGCCCCTAAGTAGGAAGATGATGACGCATCTTCCAACAGCCCTGTCCTGGCCAATTGTCCACAGCCACACCTCTCCCCAGATACCCTGCCCACCTCCCCATGTACATAAGTACCCCTTTCTCCCTGGCCCCATTAAGCTGAACCACTTCTCCAAAGCTGTTCCTGCATGTATGTGTTCTTTTCCTACTCACTCACTGCTCACCAAGGCCCAGCATTGTTCCCACACACCCTGGCTAAGTTCCCACCCTCCAGCCCAGCCCAGGGCAACAGGCTGCTGAATGGGAGAAACAGACACAGATCACAGAGCGGCAGACAGGAATGGATGAGAAGGCCGGAAATAGTGAGCATCCTCTGTCCGAGGGAGTATATGGGTACTTACGTATGTGTGTAGGTGTGTTTCAGTAAACAAAGAAGAAATTCAGGGGCAGGTGGCGGGGAATGAGCAAGATGCAGGATGAAGCTGTCATTTGCTACACAGATCCTCTAAACTGATCTCCATTTGTTAGTAGTCAAAGAAGTTAGTCTTGAGAGGTTAGATTCCCCAGGAGTCCAAGTCACTGTATGCAAAAGGCTCCACACCTACAAGCCCCAACACTCATTTCCTGAGAAGTCTCCTGTGCACCCACCTTCTGAAAACTCTGTCCAAAACATACCCGGAGCCTCATCCTTTAGAAGAGGAGTTGGCAAACTCCTCTGCAAAGAGCCAGCTAGCTTTCTCTGGTTTTGAAGCCATTACATTTTGATAGTGACTACATAATGCTGTCTTTGTAATGACAACTAGAAATGAGGTGTGGGCAAATGGGTGTGGCTGCGTTCCAATAAACCTTTGTTGACAGCACAAACATCAGCGCTTTTCCATTATACCCGATCTTAAAATAATGAGTTCATTCAAATGGGGAGGGGTTTCATTTGGGTAGGGGACTTCCTTGTTCCAAGTCACTTCTGTTTATTCATCTTGGACACTCAGCCCATGGGATGGTTCTGCTTGTGTGAGGGGTAGAAATTCCTTCCTGAGTTAAACCTTTCTGGAGACACCTTTACAGCTACCGCTACAAGTGCGTTTCCCAGCAACTCTAAACTCTCATCAAGTTGACCGTGAAAACTGTCATTTGAGGCCTCCTAATCACAAGCTGCTGGCCTCTAAAGCTGAGTGAATAGAATCCCCTTTCCCTTTTAAGCATTCATTGAGAATTCTGTCAAGAGAGCACACCGTGGAGACACAGTTCTTGCGCCAGAGTAATATTACCAGGACCTCTTCCCTTGGCAGCCCTTCCTCAGGTCCCAGAATCCTAGTCACAAGGCCCTGGTTCTCCCCTCTGCTCCCAACTCTCATCAATCACTTTCCACAAGGGGTCATCAAGAAGGTACAAGTTTCTCAGCCCTTCACACCGGCAAGGTAGCCTTAGTTACCATTTTCTCAGCCCAGAGCTTCTATTACACCAAGCACATTCTAAAATGTCTACCCACCTGGCCGATCATTTTCTCGGTGTCCCTTTTCTTTAGAGGCAGGAGCCCATCCCAGGGACTGTTTATGTGCTCCAATTGCTGAGAAGCTCCGCACAAAGTCTGAGCTGTTTGTTTGTTTGTATCTTCAAATTGGGTATTGTTAAGTTAGGAACACCGGAGATTGACTTTGGAAGCCAAAATTAAGGACTGGGATCGATACTGGTTTCATGCTACAAAGGATTTTTAAAGACAGAGCTGCATTCTGCACTTTCTTTTCTCATGGTGGATGAGGAAGTGTGGCCGAGTCAACCCCTCAATAAGTGAAGGCTTTATAATCAGAGCTAAGTGAGCTAGCGGAGCTAGCAGGATGCTTTCCCTAAATGATGCCCCAGGTCACTCATGTGCTGAGCTTCCTTAGTATAAACAAGATTTGAAAGCCTAGGATAGGATTTCTTGGGATGAACTTGCCAGGATCTGAGCTGTTGGGTGCAAGGGTTCCAGTTTTAGGATCTCTGCTGTTGGAAATGGTGACACACAGAGAGGACACTTGTCAGGGGCTAGGAAGCCCGCTCCAACCCTGCAAATGACTTTGCTAGTGGCCATTGACCTCTGGTCAATGTCCTTCAGTCAGTAAAGAATGTGTCCCTTCTTGTAACATCATGTTGCAACAATCAACTCCATCAACAACTCCTCATTCAAACCACTATATGTATATAGTGTGTGTGTAGTGTGTGTGTGTGTGTGTGTGTGCTTTCTGCTGAATGCAAGCCATTTTGACACCATTTTAAGAACTTGTGAATTGAACTGGGCTGAGTCACCTTCCTCTTCCATAGTTCTTGCATGTTTTGCATGTACATGAATTCAAAATAAAGTCTAATTCTTGAACATTAATCGCCATATGAGGAGTAACATCTACAGTAAAGCTTACGATGGCAGTGCGTGAAAAGCAAGTGTTTGACCCCACACTGAGGAATTGGGTGTTGTTGAAGAGCTGAAGAAGGGAGGAGAGTTGTGAGATGAACTTCACTAGGTTAGTGTGTAGTCCCTGGTGCTTGCCACCATCTCTTTCCTCCGTTGTTTTTCATTTCTGTGTTCTCATTTTCTTTTCATGAAAGAACTCTGGATGGACTCCCTCTGAGGAAGTGGGCCTTGTCCTTCCAAATAGATGTCTGTGGCTCAGGTGGGAGCAAACTTTTCAGTGTCTGGATGCTGGGTTGTTTGCAGTGACCATGAGCACTGGACAATGGACTAAGTCCAAGGAAGCACAGGGCCTAGACCTGTGTTCAAGGCTCAGCCCACCTCTTCCTTTTTGTACAAACCTCATGTAGAGCACTTAACAGAAGAGATTAGGGATTCAATAGATCCCAGAACTCATGGGACACAGGCATGGTGAGTTAGTGAACCTTCATTTTAAAAGCCAGGTGGACAGCTCCTGCGAGTGCCAAAGACATGACAAATAGCTCTATATCAAGAGACTCTGTAATTTTGTTGGCATCCTGGTTCCTCCCCAAAGCAACAACAACAATAAAAGCAGCAGCAACAACATAACCATCACAAGCAACCGCCACACAGAAATGCAGTGGTAAATCATAAGCTTATATATAAGATGCTACAGAGACAACAAGAGAAGCCGATAAGACAACATGGCTCACGTTCATATCTTAAGTCTCATGTATCATGGAGAATATCCTGGTTCTGACACGCCTTTCACACCCTCCCATCACTCCCTTGTCACCTTTTACAACAAAGGGAGAGATTTCCTTTTGTTGAGACAGGAGCTCATCATGCAGTCACCACTGTCCTGGAACTCACTCTGTAGACCAAGCTGGCCTGCCTCCCCAGTGACAAGATCAAAGGCATGTGCCACCATGTCTGGCAGAAGGACTTACTTTACTAACCAGCTTTCGTACTGGCATGTTTATGTCATTGTTTGCATATAATTTTCCTATAATGATGTTGAATAAAGATTCCCTTTATATTATAGTTTTGGGCATGTGTGGTGGCCCAGACCTGCAATCTCAGCATTCAGGAGACAGAGGCAAGATGAGAAATTCAACATCAGCCTCAGCTATTTAGTAACTTGGAAGCCAATCTGGACCACCTGAGACTGTCTGAAAATAAAATAAATGTCTATAAATACAATCAGAAGACTATGATCAAGCCATGTCTGGTGTTGCTATTCCCTGGGTACAGAAGACATGTAGATTGGGCCCACATGACAGAAATCAGGAGTTGGCCATTAAAGTAGGCACTGGAAGAGTACCATGTAGGTTCAGAGGATTAAGATATCAAAGCGGTCAGGGATCACTATTTCTTGGAGCAGGCTGGGCCAGGTATTAACAAGGGTCAGTGTTAACAGATAGAGTAGGAAGGGAATTCAAGGCTGAGAAGGCAGAGTGAGCAAAACCAGACCAGGCTGCTCTGGACAAGGTGGACATAAGGCCTCTCACTTGTCTCCAGTCAGAGTTTCTATGGCATTTTCCAGAAAAGCCGTTTCTAACTTGACGGTGGGCTTAGTCCCCTGTCACCTGCTCTTAGACATTCCTTTGCTGTTTTTGTTCAGAACACTTCAGCTTCCAACTACAAATCCATCTGTGTGGTAGTTGGGTTAATTCCCCAGTCTGTCCATGAACCAGCCCCCCTCCCCATACCCATACACACACTAAGCTGTAAGCTTTGGCATGGAGGAAACGCGTGTATTTTTGTTTCAAGAACTTTGTTGGACTCAATAATAGGTTTGGCATAAGGTAGGAACTCAACCATTTGTCTGATCCGTCAAGCAATTGATGAATTAGTCAGATCATTAATTCGCTCATTAAAAGCCATGTTTTCCACTGAAGGGTCCACAGGGTGAGAAGAGGGACTTGGGACCACAGCTGCAGTCCAGAACTCCCAGATTCAAGTATAAAGTGATTCAGAGGCCTTTCTTCTACCTCAGCAGTGAATAACCAGGTGGCATTCTGGCTCCTAATCCATCTGTTGGCTTTAATCTAACTGTCATCTTTCCTATTGCTCATTGGCACAGTAATTTAACTTTTTTCCTCCTAAAACATCTTCTGGTAAATTGACTTTGTAGGAAGACAAACCATTCATATTCTGCAGCCTCACCCCTTCCTGTTGCACTCCCCTGCTTGTTCCTTAGAAGATTTTAAGTTGTTTCGGGGAGGGAAAATGATGTATGATATGATATATGGCATATGTAACTACATGGGAGGCCAGTCTCCCAGGTTGGTCCTTCACTTTGTTGAGCCAGGCTCTCTCAGTGCTCTGGAGCTATCTGAGTAGGACTGGGGTAGCTGGCCAGTAATCCCCAGGGTCTGCCTGCCTCCAACTCCCCAGTGAAGTCTACATCACACCAGGCTCTTTTACTGGGCTTTAGGGGATCAGTCTGAGTTCCCTGTGCTTATGTAGGAAGCAGTTTACAGACTGAGTTGTCTTTCCACTCCTAAGCCTTTAATTCCTTTAGCAGGTTTCAAAGCATGCCTAGCCAAAACACTGGGAAAGACCATTGTCTCGGGCTGGTTCTTAGGCTCTCCTCCACCTCACTTGTTTTCCTGGTCCATGCACATACACCTCCTGTGCTGACATAGTTCCTTCATTTTGCAACTCCAGTGCCCATAAAAAAAAAAAGCAGTTGAACTTAAGGCTGAACAAGACTCTCATAATCTGAATAAATATGCACAGGCTTGCCAAAACAGATTCTTTTTTTCAATCTGATTTTTTTTTCTGGTTGCCCTAAGATGTATAATTTTTAGAAAATTCCCAGGTAATGCTGGTACTGCTGGTTCAGAGACCTTCTCTGAAGACCACTCACATCATTTTGACTCTGAATGAATCCGGGGTCTCTAATGGGCTGAAAAGAAAACAGGTGTGCAGCCCTCCTCCCAACCAACCAAATCAGAATCTCAGATGGGAGGCTCATCTGTTTCCTTAGTAACTTTGATGCTCTAAAGAGCAGAGAGGCTTCGCCTTCTCCAGGATTAATGTCTTAGAGTCATTTTCTGTTACTGTGATAACATATTCTGAAAAAAGTAACTTTAGTGGAGAAAGGGTTTATTTTGGCTTACAATTTCATGTTACAGTCCACCATAGTAACAACGCCAAAGAGCAGACACTTGAAACAACCTTAAGTCCATGGTCAGGAAAAGGGGGCCAGTAAATGGATGCATGCTGCTGCTTGGTGTGAATTCTTACACATTGCCTAGGAAATGATACCACCCCCAGTGAGCAAATCTTCCCACTTCAGTTAGCAGAGTTAAAATAATCCCTCATAGACATCCTCCCAGGGGGTTCTAGATTGTGTCAAGTTGACAAATTAAAACTAATTACCACCACATAGCAAGGCCAGAGATAAAAGGAGAAATCAGGCTCTTAAAATGAGTTACTTGACACTGGAGGGTGTCTTCTACACATGATCATATCTAATCCTCAGTTTATAGGTGAATAAGCAGACACAGGGAGGTAAAACCTATTGCTGGGGATACAAAGGTAGAACCAGCTTCTAGGAATACCTGTCTTGGGTGCTACCCTCCCTGGAGACAGAATTTATCACACACCCCTCCTCTCAAGGCTCTGAGATCATTCCAGAAGGGCACATGGAAAGCCCCAACGAGCCAGACATAACAGTGCAGCTGCACATAGGAATGCAAAGTGGTTTTGACTGCGTGTACAAGGTCTGAGCAAGATCAAGCCAGAGAAAATCTCAACACAGACTGAGGCAGGGGGTGGGAGTACACATGAGGAGGCCCTACTCCTATCTGAGGAGCTATGGTAACTAATGGCTTCAGGAAGGGGGTAGAGTAGTTTTCTTGAAGAGTGCAGACCCCATTAGCTCTAACATATCTAAAAATGTATTGGCCAGCACTAATGGAACATTACACATTAAAAAATAAATGACATGAAGTTAGGTGAATATAAAATAGATATAAAATGGGGGTGGGTCTGGGAGAGGGTGGAGAGGGGAAGGGAAAGGTTCAAAATGCAATGTATAAAATTCTCAAAAGAAGTAGTAGAAATATTGAAGAAATATTGAAGAAAAAGCCCACCCCTGCATTCCAGTTCCATTTCTTAGTACAACGCAGAGAGCAGGTGAACCTGGGTAGCTCAGCAGGTCCTCCCCCCCCCCCCCCCCCCCCCCACCGCAGTGTCCCTCATCTGTGAACCAGGGCTAATGTCATCCTACCCACGGAAAGGGAGCACTGCTCTTGCCAGGTGCCACCTTCTTACAGTTTTTCTTCCCAACCTCAGTGGTGTGTCTCAGAGGTCCTCAGAGATGGTTCCCTCTGTGCCCAAGAGACACAAGATCTGAGTAGAAACCTCCTGAAGCTCTTCAGACGCCAGGGTGTCATTACTCATTCCTTTCCTCATAGCCATCCCAGAAGAAAGTCTCTTCTGCACAGTTTTAATTTTTTTGTTATTTTATTATTTTACTTCATTTCATTTTACTTTGAGGATGGTGCCAATACCTGGGATTTAAACAGCTAAAACGAGGCTGGCTCTGGAGCCAATCTCAGGATTGCTTCTAATTCAGTTTCAAAGTAAAACAAAGCTCATTGCTTTTAAAAGGACGGATTCGGGGCCGAGGAGATTATTCAGGGGCTAAGAGAGCTTTCTGTACAAACATGTGGACATGAGTTCAAATCCCCGGAATCATGTAAAAAGTTGCCCTGGTTATGCGTGCATTGAAGGAAAAGCAGAGATAGGAAGCTCACTAGCCCACCAGCCTAGCCAGAGAGCAAGCTTTCTTCTGGTTCGGAGACAGTTCTTGTCCCAAGAAAATAAGATAGAGTGACAGAGGAAGAAACTAGACATCTTCCTCCTAGCTTCCACGTTCTCACATACCTGTACATTCATCAACATGCACAACACACACACATCCCACACGTACACATACAACATACATAATTAGTTATTAATTAATTGAATTAATTAAACCTACGTTCATTTTTCAAGCAAAAGCAGACAGCAGAGAGCTTGGTGCTGTTTGCAGAGCTCAGAGTCTTCTTGGTAGCAAGTTCCCTTCTCCTTCCCCTCAGGGCCAGTGCCCGCCCACAGCTTCCTGCTCACTCGCTCACTGCTGCAGCCTGACAGCTAGAGAGGCTGCTTGGCAGTTTTACCCTTCCTCTGGCACCTGTGTGTTCATTCTGGCTGAAGATCATCCCCTCTGCCACCCAGAAAAGACCCAGCCTGTCAGCTCCCCCTTTGCTGAGAAGAGTCCCCTTACCTCTGCATTCCACAGAGTGGCGGAAGTAGGAAGGACGGGTAGGATTTGTCCCTTGTTGCTCAGGTGAGACTTCAAGAGGAAGTCTGTGGCCCTCACATAGAGAATGGAGAGGCTCTGGGCAGGTTGTCTTTCTTATCCACCTTTCCCTTCATCCCTTCGCTGAAATCAGTGACAAGCATCTCCCATGGATTTATCCAGGGTCCATCTGTCCCCTTGTACTTGACCTCAGTGAGAAAATGTGTGAATGGAGCCTCAGCAGGGGAGATAGGTAGAAGAGGTTTCCGTGGCCCCCCCAGCCTGTTCTCTGCTGTCTTCCTTGATGAAACTTATATAGCCATGCCAAGATGACCCCTAGGCCTAGCCCTTCATGGACAGGAACCTATGCTCCACAACAGTATTTTCTGTGAACACTCTGGAGCCAGAGAAACCTGAGATCATTCAAATCTCAGGCTCATTCCTAGCCTTCAGTGTGGCCTTGGCAATGAATATACTTGACTTTTTTCAAGACCCAGTTTCCTCTTCTGAAAACAGAGGGTGAGATGCTCTCCAGGACTGCTGAGGAACACACATAGAGTAACGCTAGTATAGTTGCTGGTACCCAATGGGACTCAAGCCTTTCTCTCATCTTTCCGCACTTACAAAACCCTTTTCTACAATTTCTGAGATACCTTTACCCCAGCATATCTCACAATCAGGGCAAACTGAGGGTTGAAGGTTTTGTGGTTGGATCAGTGTCCCAATCCCTCCACAGGAAGTCTTACCTTGTACCAAGTCTTACCTGGTTCCAGCTCCATATACCACATTACTAAGAGTCTTAGCTAAGGTCACCCTCATAGGTTCTTGAGATTTTCATTGCCCTAGGTTTCTACCTTTTTGGAAAGCCTCGAAATTCCAGTTGTTTCTCCCAGTACCCTCTCCCTTAACCTTGTCCTGTTTTCATTCTCATCTGGTTGCAGTCTACTCATTATCTATTATATTTCCTCATCTCAGGGAAACACATGCCTCCTTGAGCCCTCCTTGTTACTTAACCTCTCAGAGTCTGCAGATTGTAACATGATTATATTTTACTTTATAACCAGAGGCCTGATAGCCCAGAGACCTAGAGTAGCAGCAAACACACCAGGGGTGGGAGAATGGTTCCTAATGATATTCTACTATATTCTTAGACAGGAGCCTCTCATAATGGTAACCGGAGAGGCTCTATCCAGCAACTGATGGAAACAGATGCCAAGATTCACAGCTAAACATTTGGTGGAGCTGGGTGAATCCTGTGGAAGAGGGGGAAGAACTGTAGGAAACAGCGGAGTCAAGGATACCCCCAGAAAACCCACAGAATCAACTAACCTGGGCTCCTAGGGGCTCACAGAGGCTATATAGGTCTGATGTAGGCACTCTGCACACATGCAACAGTTGTGTACCTTGATCTTCTTTCAGGACTCTTAAGAGTGGGAGCTGGAGCCATTTTTGATGCTTTTCCCTGCTTTGGGAACCCTTTTCCTCCCTACTGGGTTAACTCATCCAGCCTTAACATGAGGTGAGGTGCATAGTCTACTGCAACTTTATAAGACATGTTTGGTTGCTGTCCCTGAGAGGCCTGCCCCTTTCTGAAGGGAAACAGAAGAGAAGTGGATGGAGGAGGAGGTGTTGGGACTGAGATGACAGAGGGAAAACTGTGGTCAGGATGTAATATATGTAAGAATAAATAAAAAAATTAGAAAAGTGATGCTTAACTCCTGCGCCCTCCAACCCTAGTGACAGCAACCAGGCAGCTCCCCAGCTCTCAGGGAAACTGTTCTCCATCCACCTCACTCAAGCCAAAGGGCCAGAAACAGAAAAATACTGTCACAGACCTCCTGACTCTGGAGAGAGGGTGTGCAGTGCCCTAGCCAAGTGCTACAGAGACCCACATTGTGGCTCCATGGGGCTCTGGGAATGAAGGCTATCCCTCCCCCATGCTCACACTTCCCACTTCAGGGAGAGAAAAGGGGAGGGAGTTGGCAGTGACTGAGTGCTCCATCCAAAGCCAAGCATCGATCTGCCTCTTGATGTTGTCATAGCAACAGCTCTTCCACTTGGGGAGAGATCAGCTGGGCACCTCTGGGCTCTCTTTACCCCCTAGCCCCCCCCCCAATCCTGGATGCCTTTCTTTCTGCTCTTGACAGTTGTCTGGTGCTATCCCTGCCTGCTTCTCCACCTCCTCTGTGCTTTCCTTTCCTCCTGTTTGACAAGCCCCCCCCCCCCTTGCTCACTTCTTCCTTACCTCTGCTCTTCTGGGGTCATGAGGTCTCAGGCCTGTGTGGCAGCAGCCTACTGGCTGTCTCCAGGGCACCTAGAGATTCAGGGGCTGGGGGAGGATGGGTCTCCTTCTGAGCCTGGCTACTCAAGTCAGGCTCTTTCCTTTCCTTACAGTGAGTCTATTTATTCCTTGACCTCAGGCTAAAGTCTCCTTGGGGAGAGGGAGCAAAAAATCACTGAGCCACTTTGCCTCAATGAAACCGGAGAGGGAGGAGCTCAGATCCTAAAGTCAGCTGGGCCTAGATTCTACTCTCTGAGTCCCCACTTACCAGCTGTTTTACTCTGCAAGCAAAGATTTCTGGGGACAGAGTCTTCTGTTAAAATGGAAAATACAGAAATAGTGCATACTGTACTAGGTTATCGTGAAGGCAAAATAAGATGCCAATAGCAGCTCTCATGAGTTGGGAACCCGTGTCTCATGAGTATAATGTGGTCGTATGATGTTGCCACATGGTCGTCTCTTTACAGATAAGGAAAGGCTGCTTAGGGAGGGCAGTGGCTTGCCGGACGTTCCTTGGGCAGTTTTTGATCATGGGAGGAGAACTACTGGGGTTCTTGGACTTGAGTTCTATAGCTTCTTGTCTTTGGACAGTGGTAGCATGCCTGGCACATAGTAGGTCATTATATATCAATTAAATTATTACCATATGTCTAATTTGCCTCAGGAATTAGACTCATAATGATAAATTACATACCATTCCTTGCTCTTGAAAACCATGAAGTTAAATTTATCTCTCTCTCTTTCTCCCCTCCCTCCAAGGTAGAGAGGGAATCAGAAACATCATCAGAGAAGGTTGTGGCAGATGAGCAGGTCACATGTGACATGTGACATGTAGGCAAAAGGAGATAGACATGCAGGCAGGTAGTATGATCTACACAGTGACACTTACACCCAAAAAAGGAAATGGTCAGTACTGTTAGAACTGAGAAAGGACTTAGTGAAAGCTTCAAGCTTCTTGCAGTCTTAGAGGAACAAGACTTCTATTGGGAGAAGCAGGCATCTCATTTAAGGGAAATGAAAGATCTGGAAGAGAAATGTTAGTCTCTCCCCCCGCCCCCCCCCCCCCCCCCCCCCCCCCCCCCCCCCCCCCCCCCCCCCCGCGTGCGCGCTGTGTATGTATGTGTGTGTGTGTGTGTGTCCCTACTGTAGCTGTAAGTCAAAGGCTGGCTGTCCTTGCTGTACATTAGAAATATCTGCAGAGACTTCTCTTTGATCTGTTTTGATATGAGTGCTGGGGTGCATTCCTGGAGAATCTTACTTAGTTTGACTGGGGTGGCCCAGCCATTGCTATGTTTTATAAAGTCCTCAGGTGATGCTGATATGGATCCAGCATTGATATGGATCCAGCATGACGCTCTCTCTGGTTTAGGTGTTTTAGAAGCACCAACTCATTTAATCTCCATGACAACTCCATGAAGCCAGTACCAAGGCTCAGACTTACAGGTCACATGGCAAGAAGTTATAAGGTTGAAGCAAGCTCTCTCTCTCTCTCTCTCTCTCTCTCTCTCTCTCTCTTTCTCTCTCCCTTCCTCCCTCCCACTGTATATACATATGTCTCTTGGGGTGTGTGTGTGTGTGTGTGTATGCATGTTTGTCTCTTTTTACCAAAGTATGAGGAAATCATTAAGGGTAAAAGCAGAAAGAGCAGAGTATGCTGTGGATGGATAGTCTGCATACAGGACCATCCCAGGAAAGAGGCATTGAACATGGAGGACTTGTGTTCAAACCCCAGCTGTGCCAATCAAATTGTGCCAATCAAATAGTGACTACAGCAGATGTGGATCAAGCTGGCTGCACACAATAGAAAATCCAAATGACATTGGCTTGTTGAAAATAGTTTTTATCGGGGGGGGGGGGCATAAAATGCATAGTAGGTTCACAGAGGTGGGTGGTGCAGAGTTCTCTGATGTCACCAGTATTCTAGACTGAATTTGGTATCCTAATCTCTTTAACATCCACCATTGGCTTCTATTATTTCCATTGGTTCAGGGTTACAGAATGGCCATAACAGCTTTGATACTCAGGCTTGTATTACAGAAACACAAAGAGAAGAGGTTCTAAGAGTCTGCTCCCAGTCAGAGTGTTCCTGAAGGGGACTGTCTGGAACTGCGTAGACAATCCCACTCTGGTTGGAGCTGAGTTACATACTCATCCTTCCCTGCAAAGGACGAGAATGAGGCTTTGGGTTTTTAAATTTTTTTAATGTTTATAATATATTATATTTATTTTAATATTTTATTTTTATGTTAATGCCTGGGGTGCCCTTGGGCATCAGATTTCTTGAATCTAGAGTTATATAAGTTATGAGTTCTTAAAACTAGGTGTTGGGAACCCAACTCAGATACTAGGAAAAAACATCATGTACTCCTAACCACTGAGCTCTTTTACCAGCCCCTGGTAGTATATTATTTAAACCTGGATCTATCACCACCAACAGCAAAATATAGGTTCTGCTTTTGATGATCATTAAGAGAACAGTAGTTGGAGGTCAACTTCATCTGTATGGTGAGTTCCAGGACAGCCAGGGCTACACAGAGAAACCCTTTCTCAAAAAAACAGAGAGAGATGGGGAAATGGGGAGGGAGAAGAGAGAGAGAGAGAGAGAGAGAGAGAGAGAGAGAGAGAGAGAGAGAGAGAGAAGAATGATAAATGATCAAGTAACTAGTTGTCTCTTCCACCTAGGCATCTTCTACTCTCAAATGTTATCTCTCCAAATACAAAATTAATTGAATATATTGATCAATTGAATTAATTGAATGTATAGCATCACCAACCTGAAGACTTATCGGGCTTCATGATTCTGTACCTGTAAGTATTCACTGGTGATGTTAATTGACAAGGAGAGAGGACCAGCTGTGGCCCATGCAGTACTCCAGCTATGTTTTATATAACACCTGATATCAGAGCATACCCACACTTGTTCAACCATGAATATTCAACCACCTCTAAGGATAAAATATCTCCTAAGTATTAAGGATGCATTGAAGATTTCAGATCAACAGAAGATAACCACTAACAAATAATGTTGCAAATGTTCAATCAAGAGCCATGATGAGTGCAGATGAGGTACAGACAGGTTACAGAGAAAACGATAATGACATAATTTAGATGGGAGTTGAGGGAAGAGGCTTCCCCAAGAATTTATTTCTTTCGAAACTAAACTACAAAGGAGAAATTTGAACTCAGAGGAATTACATCCTTGGCAAAGAACAGGATGCTTAGACAGGTACTGAGGCAGGGGAGAGTTGGACTCTTCCTAGAAAATGAAAGATGACTAGTATGCCTGAAGACCATCAGGAGGGAGGAAGCTGGCATGAAATAGGACTGAAATGCTCAAAAGATGTTATACCTTACTGGGCCATCGGAGCTTTGTTTGGGGCAGGAACTTGGATTTTCTTCTAAAAGAGATGGATATCCATTAGCAGAACGGGGCATAGATGGCACAATGAGGTGTGAAACTTCAGACAGTTATCTGGCATATTCACTTACCTGTTTACTCATCCGCTCATGAATCCATCCCTTGTCCATCCACACACCTATCTATCATCTATCCTCATACTCTTCCAGCCATGCATCCTTTCAGCTACCAACCCATCCATTCCTTATCCACGGATTCTACTATCCATCACCTGCTTATCCGTGCATTCAGCTATTTATCCATTCATCTCTAATCTGCCTATCCATATAACTACTCATCCATCCACATACTCCCCCACCTATTTTCATAGATTTATCCATTTGCCCATCCATCTGTATAACTACCTACCCTTCTACTGACCTATTGTCCTTTATCCAGCTACCTACAGAGCATCCACCCATTCCATCCATATATCCATTTAATTATCCACCAATCTATCTATCAAATTATACTTGTTAGTTTTTATTATCAGCTTAGCACAAAATAGAGTCACCTGAGAAAAGGGCGCCTTAGTTGAAGAATTGCCTCCATTATTGACCTGTGGACATATCTGTGAGACATTATCTTGATTTATGACTGATGTGGGAGAATTCAGTACCAGCCAGGTGAGTCTGGGCTGCAGAAGAAAGCAAGCTAAGAATCCCAGAGGTAGCAAGCCAAAAAAGCATCGTTTCTTTACAGTTTCTGCTTCTGGCTCCTGCCTTGAATTCCTGCCTTGGCTTCCTCCAAGTTGATTTTGGTCATGGCACTTAACATAGAAACAGAAAAAGTGACTAGAATACCACCCATCCCTTATCTGCTTGCCCATACATCTATACATTTATCTATCCGTTTAACCATCTTTCCTCCTGTCCACCCATCTATCTATCTGTCCTTTCAGCAATTATTTATATAGTATCTTTTAGTGCCAGATTCTATACTTGATGCTTGAGGGGAATCAAATGGTTCACTCACTGTAAGAGTTTACAACTTACAGGGGTAGGAAGACACAAAGACATCACCTCACTTCAGTGCAGAAGATAACAGCAGTGAATTTTAGGAGATGTAGGGAAGGACTTACCCATGGTGATGTTTGTCATGTGCTGACTGGAAGTGAAAAGCTAACAAATCATTCGTTGCTCTGGCTGGCAAGGGTGAGAACTTCTAGGCCATAGGGATCACATTTGAGAGGAAGAGCAAGACAAAGGGACAGGACATTCTTGGAATTTGGCTTTAGGACAAAACGAAAAACAATCAACAAGACATACAACAAACAAACAGAAACAACTCTTCAGAAAATACCAGGAAGTGGACACATAGACACATCCAGAATGGATGGAGCTTTCACATGGGCCTGTCCTCTGCTGTCCCTCTGCATAAGTTTGGAGACTTCTTGGCAGCACATTGGTAATTTTTCATCTTGATTCTGAGGACTGTCAGGGAGAGCAAGGTCCACTGCTCCAGGCGTGAAGCAAACCATAGCAGAATAGCTAAGGATTTGGAAACAGCTTTCTCCCAACTCTGTCCAGTTATAAGAAAATAATGTAACTTCTTTGAAGCTTGGCTGCTTCTGCTCTAACATGGGGGATAATGTTGAGCCTGAAGTATCCTGGGATTAAGGCATCGGAAACCCAAGTTCAGTGGCTCATCTATCATAACAGACCAGGGAACTTGAGGGAACATACACAATTAAGTAAAAAAGGAGGTCATGGTTATCAGTGCTGATGCTAGAACTCATCTCCTGGAATCAGATCTTCTTCCCATTTCCCCCTTTCTCTTGATTCCATTTGTGTCTAGACAACCATGTGCCCAGTCATCAATTTTCAGCAGGAGTATTGAAAATATATTCTCCTTAGATCTCTCTCAGTACTTCAGATCATTTGTCAGAGAGGTGCTGAGAATCGAACCCAGCGCCTTACTCATGCCAAGAATAGGCTGAATCACTGTATCGCATCTGAAGCTCTCCTCAGAGCATCTTGACTCTTTTTCCAACAGATGGAAGGCACCCTTCTCTCTTGGGTTTATTACCCAGAAACGAAGCAATTAAGAACTAGGGCTAAGCATAGAGCCTCCCTTTATAACGGCTTCTGGGAATGACTGAGGTCATGTTGCTGATAAGCACACAGTGAGCTGGGGTTTGAACCTAGGCCTGTCTAATTCAGATCCTTATTTCATAGAATTTGGAGCTGACTTGAAAAGCAGACATTGAAGCAGGTCACTTATAAGTAGATGGGCAAATAATAGTGAGTATAAAAATAAGTTCTGAGCAGTGGGCACTGTAGATCAGGTGATGCGGTGGGCAGGAAATGACAAATCCCTAGCTATTCGGCTATGGGATTGTAAAAATGGGTCTATGAATTTGGAGGCCAGAAGATTCTCAGAAGTAATCAGGTCTAAAACCCATTCTACACAGCACAGAATGTTGACCTAGAATGTTCCCAAGAACCATAAATAAATAAATAAATAAATAAATAAATAAATAAATAAAATACTTTCCCAAAGATTATGGAATCAAAAAGGCAGTACATGCTCTGCCCTGCCTCCAGCATCTAGCGCCTTTCCCTGCTGGAGTAGGAGAATGGTGATCACTTGGCATTGGGAGCTTGAAAATAGGCTGTGGCAGGCTCAAGGCTGCAGCTCCAGGGCAACTGGGTGCCTGGCAACGCCTCCTCAGCGTAGAGAATGCCGAGGGGCTAAGGAGTCATCGCCACTCCCCACACACTAGCTATATGACCTTGGGCAAGTCATGTCTCCTGTCTGGGTATCTGATTGCTCATCTGTAAAATGAATGTTTGGAAGTAGATAGATTTTGCAAATCCCTTCTGGCAATAGCGGTTGTGGAACTGGTACCAAGGCTGTCCTCCTCTTTGTAGACGTGTTCTCACAGCGCCCTCTGTTGATCATTCATCAGAGAGCAGGGACAGCACCAATCTCAATTCTCTGGGGCCAGGCCTAGGGAAATCAGTTTATCAGCTCCTTCCCTCCTGTGGGGAGACTTAGAACCCCAGATAAGCCTTGGGAAAAAATGACTTCCCAGAATCACAGAAGTTTAGGAACGGAGACTTATGACCATTGCATCAGTGTAGTGTAAGTCAACACTTGCTTAGGGGTTAAGAATTCCCAGACTGTGTATATGGTGTTGTATAAAGATCCCAGGTCCTGCCTGGGAGAAGTTGTTTTCTATATGAAGCTACAGAACCAAGACTTGTTCATGTGAAGACCGAAAGAAACAAAGGGTGTGGAGTGTGCAATTATTACTGGGTGCTAACGAGTCTTGGAATGTTCAGGCTATCATGTCTAGCAAACATTTTGTGAAATGGCTTGGCAGTAGATCTAATACTGAATATATACACAACGACATAAACAAGTCTAAAGAGTCTCTATGGTTAAAAACTGGAAACAATACACGTTCCCATCAACAGTAGACTAGATCAATACACATCAGTAAAGCAAACTCTATTCTCCCAATAGAAAGATGTCAGCAATTAAAATGATCAAAGTGTAATTAAACACAACAAACCGTTACCAAACTTACAAAGGATACTTTGAACATAAAAAGCTGGGCTCAAAGATCGCTATTGTGTGATTCCTTTTGTAGAAATTTCAAAAAAATAGACAAAGCTATAACAGGTTAGCCTGGGGAGGTGTTAAGACGGGAGGAGTGAGATATGGCTCCTGGGGAGTGTCTAACAGTTCTGTTTTATTTTCTGTGAGACAGGAATTTGCTGTGTAGCCAAGATCAGCTAGGATTACAAACGTGCATCATTGTGTCTGCTGATTTCAGAAAGTGGGTGTCACTGTGTTAAAGCCTATCAGTCCACACAGAGAGGAATGGGCATGAGAAGTATTTTATATGCCAATAAAATACATCAAAGTTGTTCTGTGACTGTAGACAGACCTCACGCTGTTCATCATAGCCATGCCTGCTCTACCACCAGCAGTAATAAAGTAATAAAAGACATAGATGTTTTGAAGATAAGACCCTAAGTGCTTATCTTCTACCTGGCAAGCCTCGGCTGCACAGGAGAGCATGACAGGGCAAACCAGTTCCCAAGGAGGAAGGGACACTCACCAGTGAGCTCACTGGGCTCCTCAATTAGGGCCTGAAAGAATTAAGGAAGGTCAAGTAAGTCCTCTCTGTTCCTCTCTGATCTTGAACCTCCCTTGTGCCTGGGCTTTTTGAGACTAAAGAGGTATTTTTCCATGTTCTGATCTAACTGGAGGGTTCTGAGGTTAAGATTACCTGAGGGACTTTGTCTTGGTGTTAGCATTCAGTCTAAACTTCACCGCCACAGTTACCTGACAATAGCCAGATAGGCCTGGCCCACTATAAAAGGGGCTCTCTCTCTTGCCTCTTTTTTCTTGCGTCTTGCTCTCCCTCTCTCTGCATTCCCTCCCTCCCACTCCACATGGCCATGGCTGGCCTCTACTTCTCTACTCTCTCTCTCTCTCTGCCTTTCTCTGACTCTACAATCTTCCTAACTCCTCTCCCCATGCCCTGAATAAACTCTATTTTATGCTATACCATTGTGTGCCTGGTCCCTCAGGGGGAAGGGATGCCTTGGCATGGGCCAGCTGAGACATCCCCTTCCCCATACCTCACCACACCATCATAGAACATATCCTTATACCTCTATCTTCTTGTAACCACAACACTTGGGACATCCTTGGACCAGGTCAATGTATAATCGATAGCGTTCTAGTTTTGACCCAATTTGTGGGGATAGAGTGTTTAACTGGCATATATGATGGCTAGTTTTGATTGTCAATAAAATATGGAATTAACTGGGAAAGGAGTTGCGGTGAAAGATTTTGCTGGGGAGCAGAGCGGGGAGGTTTGAAATGCACAGCTTGTCCATGGCAGACTTGGATTGTTGGTCATGTTCATTTACTCTATGTACAGGTGGTGTGTTTGAACTTTTACACTAGTGAAAGTCAGACTGAGCACGAATTGCTTTGTTCCCGCTCCATTGCACACAGGGTGTCAGTCTCCTTGAGGACAGGAGAGGAGATTGAGTTAGATCATCAGTGACATTCTTCTGGGACTCCCACGTCTAATGGCTAGTTCCCATTGAGGGTGAATGGATTTTAATGATGCCAGAGAAAAAGTGGTTTTAATATTCTTCAGCCTTGCTAGAACTAGTAACTGTCACCACACACATGCTCCTATACATAGGCATGTATGTAGGTGCATGAACACATGTATGTGTACATATCTATACACAGATATGTACACAGACAACTTGGCAAAATTCTGGGGCAGGATTTTGCTATCATAGACCAACAAGGGTCATATAAAGAGGTCATGTGTCAAGGAAGATCAACTGAGTTACGTCTTTATAATTGGTCATATCTGAACTGGGAAGCCTTGGGAAAATGACATAATACTCTTTTTTTCAAATTTTTTATTAGATATTTTCTTAATTTACATTTCAAATGCTATTCCAAGAGTCCCCTCCCCCTTCTCCCCTCCCTGCTCCCCTGTCCACCCACTCCCACTTATTGGCCCTGGCGTTCCCCTGTATTGGGGCATATAAAGATTGCAGTACCAAGGGGCCTCTCTTCCCAATGATGGCTGACTAGGCCATCTTCTGCTACATATGGAGCTAGAGACATGAGTTCTGGGGGTTCTGGTTAGTTCATATTGTTGATCCTCTTCTAGGGTTGCAGACCCCTTCAGCTCCTGGGGTTCTATCTCTAGCTTCTCCATTGTGGGCCCTGTGTTCCCTCTTATAGATGATTATGAGCATCCACTTCTGTACGAGACAGCTATATCAGGGTCCCTTAAGTAGGCACTAGCTGTCCTATGCCATAGTGTCTGAGTTTAATGACTGATTATGGGATGGATTCCCCTTGGTGGGGTAGTCTCTGTATGGTCCATCCTTTCATCTTAAATCTGTGTTTCAGCTGCAAAGTGTGACCTTTGATTACTGACCCACTTACAGGCATCAAATAAATGAAGATATTTGTGTAACATTGGGGATGTTCCTTAAGCTTCTCTGTACCCATTTTTTCCTATATAAAATGGAATGATAGCCCTCTCTCAAAGAACTATGGTGAGGATTAAGCTAAAAACTCAATCAATAAAGTGTTTGACCTGCTGGTTTTTACATACTAAACCTTCACAAACTATATTGTATGTGTTAAAGGATGACAAATGTAATTTTTAAAATTCAAAATGTAATAATTGAATACAATGCTTTTGTAAGATGCATTCATCTACTAATGAAAAGACTGAAATTCTTTTGGGAGAGGAGGTAACAGTAATTACTTTGGGTAAGAGGAAAATCATTCTGAGCAGGGTTTCAGTGTGGAATGTGTAGGCTTAGCCCTGTCACACCCAGAACTTCCTTCATTGTATAATACTATGTATTATAAAATGTAGGATGTACCCACAAGCACTGCTTGAAGAGCATTTCTGAACCAGTGAGTAGCCCACCTTTTGCCTTCTATAAATAGGTTCAATGTATAATCAATAGCATTCTAGTTTTGACCCAATTTATGGGATAGAGTGTTTAACTGGCATATATGATGGCTAGTTTTGATTGTCAACATAATATGGAATCAACTGGGAAAGGAGTTGCAGTGAAAGATTGTCTGAATAAGCTTGGCCTGAGGCGATGTCTATGGGGGAGGGAAGGATTGTCTCAATTACACTAGCTACTCTGAAAAAACCCAGCCCGCTTTTGATACCACTAGTCCTTAGGCAGGGAGTCCTGAATTGTGTAAGTGTACAGAGTCATCAAGAGTGAGTTAAGCACTAGCAAGTATACATATATTCATTTCTTTCTGTACTTGACTATGAGTGTGATGTCATCAGTAGTTTCAAGTTTCTGCCTTGAGTTCCCCATAATGACAGGTTGTGACCTGGAAATGGAGCCAAACACTTTCTTTCTTAAATATGCTTTTCCCCCAGGTTATTTTATCACAGCAACAAAAATGAAACCAAAATCAAAATGACATGTATTCAATGTATATAATGATAGGCTCATAAAGGACATTCCATGTATGTAATGACATCTCATAAAGGCTTCTTAATTTGAGCTCCCCTGTTGCCAGCCCTATATCTTTCCCCACAAAGTTTTGTCCCCATTTTTATGTCACATAGATAAATGATTCACAGGTCCAAATGTGAGAAAATATGTAATATATTTCTTTCTGGCCCTGGCTTATTTTGTTTAACATGATGGTTTTTAGTGAAATCTATTTTCATGAAAACAGTACAACTTTATTCTTTATGGCTCAATAAAACTCCATTGTGTAGATGCACATCACATAGCCTTCATCTAGCCAACTGTTGGTTGAAACAGGCTGATGCTCTATAGCCAGGCTAGTATGCATAGGGCAGCACAAAAAGGCATGCACATAGCTCTTTGCCTATGGTATGCTGACTTTGATTGCTTCCTGACTTAGAAAACATGATTTTCAAGGATGGTCTTTTGATTATATGTAAGGTATGAGAGAGTCAGTAAAGAGCTCTGAGAAACTGCTTTCAGTCATTCTGATGAGAATAACAATAGTCGTGATGACTGAAGGTGATGCTGCTGCCTTTATCCTTCCCATAATGCATTGCAAAGTGACATCATGGCTTTTGTTTCCTTTGTCTCTGGCAACCTTCTGGTTGCAGCTACTTCACTTTTACACATGAAAAGGGAATGCTTGAAGGATAGCCTGTAGACCAGAGGACAAGGGTTCAGCCCCTTAAAATTAGCTCTCTCAAGTAACCTCCAGCCAATTTAGAAATTGTTCAAACAAGCCCATCTATCCCTTGACTGTACAGCCAACTTACATGACATTTATGAAAACAAAATCTAGTTTTGCTTCTAGATGGGGGCTCCAAAAATCTGGTATTGTCATTTGGTCCCTAACATTTTCTTTTAAATTGAATATATTGACTTTGCATTCTAGACAAGTGCTCTACCTCTGAGTTACACCCCATGCCTCCACATGCCTTTTCTGATACATGTGTACTGAAAAGCATCACTATGTGGCTTCCCAAGATTTGATTCATTTGGCTGCTGCATGCATTAAGTTCTGGACCAAACTTAAGTTTTCTAAACCCTTTTTTAAAGAACCAAAAAACAAAACTTTCCGTTAATTCTTTGTGAGTGTCACATCATGCACTCCAGTCCCACTCATCTCCCCATCCCTTCCTATCTGCCCCCTACCCTTGCAACCTTCTCCCCCAAAGAAAATAAAACAAAACATAGAAAAGAGCACATTGTGGAAGCTGAAGTGTGTCACGGTGTATCCCACAGTACACCCTTTGGTCCACACATCTTTACTTGCAAATGTTCATTTCGCTGAGTCATTGGTGGTAAAAGGCCTTGGGTCTTGGCTACACCATCAATAGTGCATCCTTACCAGGACTCCTCTCAGATATCCTGCTGTTGCCCTGTGTTATGAAGGTCCTGCAGCTTTGGATCTACAAGACCACTTCTTTTCATATGCTTCAGCAAATCATAAATGAGGTAGATTTTGAAGTAGTTAGTATGTCTGCAAGCTCTCCTGCACCTGTACAACCAGGGGTCAGCTCTCCAGCACTGTGCCAGCTAGCTCACCAAATGCTACAGCCTGCAAGGGGCAGGGCCAGCTCTCCCACTCTTGTGCCCTTGGGCCTAGCTTACCCACACCAGCAGAGCCAGCCCTACTGTCCTGCCCAGTTGAGGGACAGGGCCCATTTTCCCAAGTGCTGCAGCCAAATGAGGACCTAGGACAGCTCTGCCACCCTCACATGCTCAGGGCTTACTCCCTTCGTTCTTTGGCCATCAGGGCCAGCTCTGCTGCCCAGGCAAACTTTAGGCCCTGTTCTCCCAAGTGCTGCAGCTGGTGTGGGTGCAGGGCCAGCTCTTTTGACTGCCTCAGGTGGCAAGAGGGAAGGGAGCACAGGGCATCAACCTTATGCCCATGCCACTTCACAGGCGAGCATATGAGTGGCAGGACCAGCTCACTCTGCTTGCAGCCTCAGGGCTGGTTCACCACAGTCCCCTCCACCAGGGCCAGCTCTCCTGTCCTGCCTAGGTGGGGTCCAGGGCCCCTTCTCCCGAGTGCTGTAGCCAGTGAGAAGTGGAGTCAGCTCTCCAAAGTGCTGCCACCAGTGAGGGGGCAGGGCCAGCTCTGCAGACTCCTTGGACATCTGCAGGGTCCGATGAGGCATCCCAGACTAGGAACGTTCACATGGTCTTTAGTGGCAGCATGAGCCATGGGCATCCATCGACACAGATCTCTGCTGCTGCATGGCCACAGATTCATACATGGCCCTCAGCTGCAGCACAAGCTTGGACTTCACCATGACGCCAGGTGTCAGGGCTGGCTACTCACAACAGGCTGATCTTCCTCACCCTCATGTCTCCAGTTCCTCCTCCTCCTCTCTATAATGCTCAAGCCATTTTGCTTCTCTGTCTCTGTCTCTCTCTGTCTCTCTCTCCCTCTCTCCACCACATATTTGCATCTCATAGTGGCTCCCGCTGTGGGTGGGCCACACAGCTGTTGTATGTCTGTGTGTCTTCCACCTGCCCAAGCTGCTCTGGAACATAGGTGTCTTTCCCAGCCTGGGCCACGTGGCATGGCAGTGGGCAGGTCTTTAGTATTCTCTGTCCATCTTCCCTCCACGATGTGGTGACAGGCTGGCCTCTGTGTGTCCTCCACCTGCACACTGCATGGTATGGCAGCATGCCCACCTCTGTCCATAAAACTCTTAATAAGTTTGTTCCCTCCCCACTTTGTCAATAAATAATATTCACTCTTGTGTTTCTCTTGACTGTGTTTCTCTTTACCCCCATCAATGACTATTATTTTAGTTCAAACCCCAAGTCCTTTTTAATTCAATTAAGATAAAGACTTCCTCTTTATCAAGTTCTTATATTCTCCCCACTCACTCTTCCCTGATCCAGTCCCTGACCAGTGCAACACACGCTCCAAGGCTCTGATTGCGCATCTCCTCCAGGACACGAGCTATATCACCATTTCTACCTCTTTAATGTCCAACTTGTCATGACACAGATAAAGAATTGGCACATCATTTTTCTTCTGAACCTCAGTTCCCACCTACAAAGTGAAAGGACTAGGCTTACTGGGACAGAGAACTTTCCTCCTCTCCAAGATGAACAAGTCTGTCTCAGTTTTGTTTTGTTTGACTTTGACTACCATTAATCTGCATGCCCTCTTTTGCTAAGGAGACTCTAAGCCCCAGGAGGGGAAGACTGCCCTGTGTCCTGTGCTTCTGACACCAGTTGCTTCAGAAGCTCCATCAGGACTAGGTCAGCTTTTCTGAATCTGGGTTAGCTTTCTTCTCATTATCCCCATCATCATTCTACCACAGAATGTCCAGATGCNTGTGAGGGTAGAATGTCCATAGTTCATGCTTAAAATACTGATCATTACAAGGTTATTCATGCTAGTAATAAATGTGTAAGTGGCTGATCTGGAGGGTTTAAGTGTAGCTTTTTGTATGTGAAGATATGGCCTTGGCCATGTAACCTAAACAACCATGTGTGGAGTGTGTGTGTTTGTGTGTGTATGCATAACTATTAAATTTTTTTATGTTAGTGTAGACAGAGTCATCTAGGTGCACAGGACTGGAACCCAAGAACAAAAATATATGTATTTGAGTGTGGTATTCTTAAGAACATTCTAACAGGACTGTCTGGGGGAAAGGATTGTGTCTCATGACTATTGCTCAGAATGCATGCTCAATAAAAAGAGTAAAAAGCAGGTACAACTAATTAACTAGCTAGTTGTATGATAAATAGATGGAAAGATAAATTGATAAATAGATGGGATGGAGGGCTAGATAGATGATAGCTATAGATATATACCAAAAGGCAGATAGACAGCAGACATCTATACATCCAAATTTGGCTCTAGTTGGGTAGAATTCTATCTACTTATTCTAAAGGAGATTTCAAGTTAATTTTTCTCAGGAAACCTAAACATTTTCTTCCTGGTAGCCTTATGTGTTATCTTGGACTTGCTTTGGGGGCCTGATGTAAAGGGAGCCGTAGACTGAAAAGTGAAGTCTCCTACCTAACACCTACAAGAGTCTGTTTCCTTTCACCCCTGACTATCTGGGTTCATGTAGAATTATACTTAACAGGAGAGTTGTACTACTTAAAAGGTATAAGAACCTTGTTCTGGCCCCAAACCTTTCAGTCTATCAAACAGAGAAACTCGGTCATGGGTAAGGGAGAATTTTACGATGTCTTAAACCTTTGTTGTAGGCCAGTTCCTACCACATAGTCTCTATAGCGATGCAGCTCACAGGGAAACAGAAACTGCTATCACAGTGGCCTGTGAGATCTCATTTATTTGAGATCCACCCATGAGGTTCGTCTCATAGGCTATTTAGTGTTCCTTGGTCCCACTTAACCCATCTCTGTTGAGGGGAGCTGGGAAACATCCTGATCCAAACAGCAAGTGGGAGTGCCCTTAGGCAGTGTGAATCTCGGGCAGCAAGATGCTAGATCATCGCTATGATTTCATGAACAGGGATGTGGTATTGAACTGAAATGCAGGAGACACACAAAAAGATAAACAGGTGTAACTAGCTCTATAGCTTCAGGAAGTGTGCTAGATGGAATGATGGACAAACTGTGCTGTCTCGTGGCTTCTATGATTTGACTTCTAGTGAGTAAGCAACTAGCATGTACTACTTCCCTTGCTCTTCTTGATCCACTATCACCACGTTATTTAATATAATCTCTAGAAATCATAATTAGTAAGGAAAGAAGCTGATATACCTCCAGTGTACAGGCCCCAGTGTAGAGATGAATGTCGTTCTAGGAACTATGGTAGTGGTGGAGGGCATAGAGAAGTAGTGGCACCAGGCTCCCCTTTGAGACAGTCTTCAACCTCCTCCCCACAACTACATGTTCCCAGGGTGACTAAACAGACCAGAATGGAAACACATCACATAGAATAAATGCAAGGGTTGATGTATTCAAGACATCAGCTGTCAGGAAAAAAAGACATTTTGAAAGGTTCATGGGCTTTGCCCTTTCCCACCCATTAAAAGGACAACTCTACCCAGGAGTTATCAATATACATTGCATTTCCAGGGCAATCGAAATGATTCACAGAGGGATCAAGTTCTACTGAGGGGTGGATATGAGCCATTGCCAGAGGGAAGAACTTTAAGGCCAGGTGCTCAGCTGGCCTCTCAGAACAGCAGAGTCAGGAAGACAGGCAGGAAGAACACGGGCCAGGCCAACAGGAACTCTGAAACACAAGAGACACAAGTCAAATGTTGAGCTTTGATGACACTTAGCAGCCAGTGCCAGCTGGCCTCCTTGTCAACTTGCTACAGAAAACCCAGAAGGCAGCATATAGTTCTAGATTTGGTTGGGACAACTGCCTTTTCCATTTTCTTCTGGGCACATAGAAGGAAGTCTTCTCAGCCTTCTTTGCAGAGAGGTGATAGCATGAGTCTAGGATCTTGTCGACAAAATAAGGATGGAAATTATAAACTTCACTTGTTGGATAGTAATAAAGCCTCCAGCATGTTCTCTCATTTGCCAAATATCCGGGATCTGACTCACAGAACATAGTGACGTTACCAGGAATTACCAGAGGGTAAGAGGAGTATGAGTTTCTAAGGACTAGATCAGAACTGTATCCCCTAGCACAAAGGCATAGAGGAGTTAGGGTTATTGGCTACAGTTGGTGCATCACTTATAGTGACTAATAATGAAGAAGCAGAAAGACAGAATTACAATGCACCACCGCCTCTGAGGTGTGACTATTTAGATTGAAATCTCAGGTCTGCAATTACCTGGGTAGATGTGGACAAACAGTGTGCTTCTTTTTGCCCAAATTTCTTTATATAGAAATTGTAACTCTTAATGTTACCTATTGATATATCAGGTTTTATAAGATTTAAATAAATTAATTCATATCAAACATTTAGTATAGCATTTGTGGTCTGGGAGCTCTAACTCAGTAACAACCTGCTTGCATGACAAACCTGTGGTCTTAGGTTCATCCCCCAATACCACAATAAAATAAAATATAAAATATGTGCCTAGTAAGCCCTGTGTAAGTGTTGGTTTTGAAAACTTTGATATCTAGGGTGTGTGTGTGTGTGTTTGTGTGTGTGTGTGTGTGTGTGTTCTGTGTACTATTATATGTTCAGTGTTAAAAAGGGGGAAATATTGGATGGCAGTTGTTTTGCATAAGCATGTCAACTCCCTTTGACACCACTACCAAATAAGGAATGTCCCCACCCTCAACAATTCAAAGTAATTTGGTGATGTCCTAGAGAATGTCGAGGGGAAAACATGATCTTCAGAAACGCAAATGTCTGGCAGAGAGTTTTTACAATGAGACATAGGTGAATGATCAGTTAATGCCGAAACACCAGAAGTGAAGCCAAGTTGTGGAAAACTCTGAGAACCACAGAGCCCTCTTGTGGCAGCCTGCTCCCTCTTGTTAGATCGTTAGATCCATTCCCTCCACCTCTAGAAGGTGCCAACATTTACAGCCCACTGGAGAAGAGAGACAGCTCAGCAGGCTGGGAAGTCACTGATCACTGTGCTAAGCTGAAGGAGCGATGGAAATGGAGGAGACCTGGGGTTGCTGACTCCAAGGCACTTTTGCTCTGTGCTCTGTGCATGTCACACAATGAGTCTTACTTTTCTGGATACCATGCGAAGTTACCACTGAACTGTTCTTGTCTGGGAAATATTTAGACTGCCACAAAGTTGAGGTCTTTAACCTGAAAAGAACATTTTCCTGTCTATGTTCACTAACATATATCTTTCAGAGGATAGAAAAAAAATATGTTTTCCATCTTGTCCAAAACACATTCTTTAATATCCTTGGCCTTAAATTCCAAGTCATTCCTCAAAGCCCCATTCAGATATCTGTGCCATCTGAACTCCATTGACCACCTCTGGTATGGTTAATTAGGCCACAGTGCACGCCTGCTCTCTCTACCTGCTTGTCACTTAGCATCTCATGCCCCTGTCTGGCTTATTTAGTCAGCTGTTCTTGCCTCTGCTTGTTCATCTCCATTCACCCAAGACTTCCTGATCCAGAGACATTTTCTCTCTAGAGCAAATATTTTCTCTAACAGTTCTTCGGATCCACGATCTCTTCCTGCTTTGACCATCAAACCATCAAACATTGTTTTGGCACATGGCCATCCAAAACAGAGATTCTATTTCCAAGGTTCCTTTGCAGCCAGGTGTGGCCACATAGCTAGACAATAAACAGTGAGATAGAAATGTAGGTGTTTGGTGCCAGCTGCCAATATGTTCCATAACACTCATTGTCTTCCTTCATGTTCCCCTGTCCTGATCTCTGGTTGCTAAATCGGCCCATTAAAATGATGACCTCACATCAAAGAGAAAGCTGGAAGGAGCTTGATCTTTGATTGATCGTTGAATCATGGAGATTTCACTTACTTGCTAGAGAAATAAACTTCTGTCTAAGACTTCACTACTCATGCCTGGAGCTTCTATCCCACTGCCCACCTTTTATTGCTGATTAAACTATTTGGCTTTTATTATTTATTTCTCATCCTGGAACACAAACTCTCTGAGGGAAGGCACCTGCTCTGTCTGGATCAGCACCCTATTATCAGTTCCTAGAGCAATGCCTGGCACACAGTCTCACCTTGTTAAACGCTTGCTGTTAAGCAGCTGGCTCCACTGCTAGATTATAGAGCCACTCTTGGGTTAGCCTCATTTCCCGAAGCCATGGTCCCCAGCAGGGCCTGACACATTGAAGAGGATGCAGAGATGTAGAGAGGGTGGGAGGACAGGAGAGAAACTTGGCAGGGATGTAAGAAAAGCATAAGGAAACCGTATACCTGTAGTGTAAGGAGTCCCCTTCGAGGTAGCAGAAGTCTGAGCACCTGTGGGCAAGAGCAGCAGGTGAAGGTCTCCTTGGTCATGCTCTGATGGCTGCTGTCATGGAGCCATAGCCGCTCCCAGTGCTCCTGGGTCCCAATCACCACCCCAGCATGCAATCCTCACTGTGAAGGCTTCTGTCATCTGGCAGGCACACAGCGAAGCACATTCTGTCTAATTTTCCTAATGGATTTGTGAAGAAAGTACCTCCATCTCCCATTTGCCAATCAGTGAGGTTAAGGAACTTACTATGTTGATTTTTCAGACAGTAACAAGAGCTGGAATTCCAGCCCCAGATGGTGGCTACTTCTCATTGTCAACTAGAGGTGCCTAGGAGATGGTAAGCCACAGCTCCGAGTGCTTGTGGGAGGGATTTTTCCAGAGAAGAACAACTAAAGGAGTCAAAAACTTCCCTGAATGTGTATAGTGCTATTCTACAGCCTGGGAGCCTTAGGGATGTGTGAAGCAGGAAGTGTGAAAGTTTCATATGACTCGCTCCTCTCCCCACCACTTTGTTCCCCCCTTTCTGGTTGCAATAAAGTGAATAGCTGTGTTCTGCTTCACCTTTCTTCTGTGACATTGTGCCTGACCAGAGGCCAGTATATTTGGAGGCTGAAACCTCTGAAACCACGAGCCAAACTAGAGCTCTTTGAAGCCAATTCCTCGGCTACCCAGTCACAGAAACAGACAGCTAACAAAACCTGTGGGCTTGTTTCCAAAGTAGATGCCCATAATCCCACCCCCTCCTCAAGTTGTCCTGGGCCACCACATAAGGCTCTAAGTTGAGAGCTCAATAAGGGAATAGGACTGCTCAAGGCAGAACCTTCTTCATGGGATAGCTCAGCTTGTTCATCACAGTGGTAGAACGGGAGAATGGCCACCTCCTGAGGCTGCCCAGAGCAGCCAAGCTGATAATACATATAAAGCTGTTCAGCACAGAGTGAAAGTAAAAATATTATTATTTGACTAGAATTAACATTACCGCATCTTAATTTCTTCAAGGCGAAAGTTCTTTCTTTTTTGGTCAGAGGGGCTCTTGACTCCTCTATTCAGGTGGCAATAAAAACCATGACAGTACAATAGACACTTGTGTAGGATAGATGAAGACTTATAGAGTGGTTGCATAGCTTCCGCTCTATTCTGTCTCCAGAGGACCATGGCTGCATTTTGGAAAGCACAGTCATCCTAAAGGGACCTGTTTAAGCTGTGAGGAAAGGCAGTGAACTAGACTCATCTGCTTTTATTCTAACTCCTGCTGATCATAAGCAAGCAACCTTACATGACTCTATTCATCCCTCTGAGCCTTGAATTTTAACCAATTAAATGGAAAAAAGAATTCAAGGTGGGGATGATTATGTATTCTGATGAATTCAAGAGTTACGTGTAGTTTCTAACACTTAGGCACCACCATAAATGCCAAGACAGTTCCACCTGTAGAAAGACACATTCATCACTGATGGGTGACCCAAGAAAGCAGAAAAACCCAGGGCTGCTGACATTGATAACTCCGAGCATCTAAGGTTAATTAAAAGCACTTGGCCAGCTATCCTTGCACCAAGTCTCACCCACTTACTCTTAGTGATGGGCCCTAAATCCAGAACCCGATTATAGTCAATGGCTGGTCCACTACTGCGAAGTCGACTTGTAGAGCAAGACTGTAGAGACATAGAACTCTTGTTATATCAAAATGTAAACACCTGGCTCCTATGTGCAGCGCGTCATGGATATGGATATCTGTGCACCTGTGGCCTAAAGCACTAGCATATTCCATCATATGGCCTTCTTTTTGATGGTGTGGTTTCTGTGAGAATTCACAGTCATGCCCTTTAACACACCTGAATTAGATATAGATGTGAGAGCTTTAGTGCAGTGTCTAGCAGAGAGGGGACTGAAAAGGTCACGGGCACACATACATGCCTCATCTGAAAACCTAAGGTCCAGAAGTCTTCAGCATTTGGGAGTTTCTCAGATTTGGGAATATCCACAGTCTTTACAAGGTACTCATTTATAAGATGAGAACCTGCAGCCCAAATATTCTAAAATCTGAAACTTTTGAACTTCATCTTGGCCCTCAAAAGCTTTAAGACTTTGGAACATTTTTGAATTTGAAATCTCTGAATCAATAATGCTTAAGCTATAATATCATAATCATTCATAATAGATTGCTATGCCAAGCAAAGCTGATCTGCCTTCTAAAGAGACAACAATTACTCATAGATAGGCTTTTGGGGATACTCAAAGTCTGCACAGAATTCTTCTTTATCTGCTTCTCTTAAAGTCATCTACCCACCCACCTGTCTTTCCACCTCTTTAAGCATCCATCCATCAATCCATCCATCCATCCATCCATGATCCATCCATCCATGATCCATCCATCCATCCATCCATCCATGATCCATCCATCCATCCATCCATCCAATCATCCATCTATTCAGCCAATTTTCTTCATTCTTCCTTTCTCCCTCTCTCCCACTCTCCTTCTCTCCCTCTCTCCTTCCTTCCTTCCTTCCTTCCTTCCATGCCTCCTCCATCTTCAAATCCAATAGATGTATGTAGAGAGCCTACTGGGCACCAATCCAAAGAGGCACTCACTGGTTGACACTGTTCAGTAGAGGAGTCACACAGGTAAACCTCACAATGCAGGAAAACTAGGTCATAATTTCCAGCAAACATGAACATCTGCACTGAAAATCGGCTTTCTGAGGACACACCATTCTCCTGCACATTGATGGTAGAATCACGTTGGTTTGGGCATCTAGGAAAATGAAAAGGACAAAGGTGTAACTTCTAAGCAAATGCTGGAGAATATTAAAGATCTCTTTGCCACAGGCTCCTTCCATCATACTTTTATAACATTTTTCTAGTCCATTGTTCCTCAATAAGCTTGTATGGCTTAAAATTTGGGGTGCACAGTTTCTGGGACATGTCCCCATTTTTAGGTAATTAATCTAGGGCTGGTTAATCATTCTTGTTGCCCCTCTATGGTCTAGTTAATTTGTTTTTTCCACATTATTTTAAAAATGTTTTCTGTTTTACTGAAAATTACATACATATATACAATGAAATGTGATCATGCCCTCCATTTCCCCCCAACTCCTCAATGTATCCCTTGACTAGAGCAGAGATAATCACATCCATTTTATATAACTAATATGAGCACTCAGCGGGGCTGCTATGTTCATTTTCTCATCACAGTGCTTGGCATACAGCTGAACTCAATGACAAGTATTACCAAGGACCACTAATATGATTTGAATTGCGACCTCTAGGTAGGCATTTCCTTTGTTTTTATCATTAAATAACATCCAATCATATCCTGTTATAATGTGTGTAATATCATGTTCAATTTAATCAATGTAAATATCTAAATAATGGTCCATTATTACTTAATTATGCTATGTTTTAACAGTAAACTTAATGGAAAAATTATCAAGAAGACCGAAATGGAAAAAGACTGGTATTTCTTTACCCCATTCGTCCAATTTGTTTTAATACTTTAGGCTAAAATATCAGAACTAACATTCCATGATCAAACAGGGTACTTACAATATGTAAGAACAAATTATTTCTAAATAGAGTGAACCAATTTACACCTCTGCCAACACTGAGTAATATTTTCCCCAAAACTTAGTTATAACAAAAACAAACCAATCCCAGAGTTTCCTGATACCTGTTCTTGATGATGAAGTACTTCACAGGGTCATGCCTGTCTTCTGAAGGGGTGGCATAGCAATTGGTCAGCAACAGTTTGAACCTGGAGGTATCCCCTCTATTTAAGAGGGCACCCACATAGAGTATAGACTCCACTCGAAGCAACACTTCAGCTCCTTCATAAGGGTTTGTGTAGTTCTGGTCTTGGAAGAGGGCCATCTTGACATTGAACTCTCCTGCTCCGTCCACATCAACATTCAGGGAACTGAGACAAGGAAAAGCACAGGAGTAGAAACATCAGGCTTTGACCAGATGTTTAAAAAATAAACAACCTTATAAAGCTCAAGAGCAAATAAATCAAGCCCTGTGCTAATATAAAGTTACAGGGGGAAAAGATGTATCTCTGATCTCTAAATAAACTAGTTGACAACCCACTGAAATAGGGCACTTATTGGCATCTAAGCTCTGGATAACAAGCAGTTGAGCCTGTCTCCAGGATTTGTACCCATCTCACCCCATGTAACAAGTACATTAAGCTCTAACTCAAGGAACAAGGGTTAATACACAGCACCATCTTATCACCTGGGCAACAGGGCTTAAGGTAAGCTCTTACAGGCTCACTAAATTTAGCCTTACATCTCCTCCCTCCATCCCACAATCTACAGCTGAACCCAGTTCAAACCAGATGAACTGCTTTCCTTTTCTATATTTATGAACATAAAGACACTTACATCCTGGAAATATTTGGACTTTGGCATTTTTAACCTGTCTCATCCTGCAATTAAGAGCCCAGGAGGCACTTAGAAGATGGGACAGCCACCCTGGATTTCGGGATGACAGTTTAGAAAAATCCCCTCACAGTTCTAGGGCTGTGTAAAACCCAGATCAGTAAGTTTCATTCCAGGCAGAGTGCAGTGAGAAACAGATCCAAGCAGAAGCCTGGATTCCATCCCACCCAAGCTGTTGTTTCCACCTATTTCTGCTGAGGACAGGTGCTGCTTCTTCAAAGGTAGACTGGGATTAAATCCCAAGCCTGCAATAAATCTTCTCTGCCTACTTCTGATCTCTACCCCACAGAGGTTAGGTCTGGGACTCATGTCCACTGACCCGAAGCACCCCAAGCTTCTTCTACATTGCATTGTCTGATTCTCAATTAAGATATGATCCGTTTTGTGCTGCCTTTCTTCTCAAGGTGAATAGACAGTTCCTGGGGTTTTTGTTTCCTGAGCACATCTTAAGCATGTGTCCAAGGTACAGAGCTGCCTTGTGAATGTCTTCATTATTCCCCAGTGCCTTGATCATACTGAATGTTCTTAAACTATAATTCAGAAATGAATAATTTAGGGAGTGAAAGCTCTTGAAGCAGGTTGGTAACACCATATGGACATCATAGATTTGTGTGTGTGTGTGTGTGTGTGTGTGTGTGTGTGTGTGTGACCAGTGTCGGAGCTACAAGTCAAAGATGAAAGGTCAAGACAATACCTTACAATGGGCTGGAGAGCAGTTTCAAGGCTGACACTCATGTCCAGTGGGTAGGCACACTGGAAGTTGACATTGACTCGCAAGTCCCTGATAATGAAGTCAGTGGCCAAGGAGAGGGTGTTTCTGTAGATGGCATGGGTCCCATTTTTCTTTGGCACAAAACAAAAACAAACAAACAAACAAACCCATATGGATTTATTATGCAGATGTGTATAGGTACATCTTGAACTCAGATCTGTCTGGTTCTATGGTCAGTGTTCTAAGCCATGGAGTCCCCTTGAATTCTGGTCTCCAGAAAGTAAGGGTTTCTCTTCCACCTGTCATGCTAGCCCAGAGTGTGGGAAACCCAGAATAAACACTAGAAAATGAATGACTGATCCTGTGGGAGAGCTGGAGACTGACGTTCTTGCTCTTCCTTCACAGCCCTTAATTAAGATCACCATTATCAAAGCCAACTATATAAAGCTCAAGTGTTAAACCCAGCCTAAGCTCTTTAACATGGACCAGAGTGTGTAAATTCACATAGCCCTGGAGACCCAAAGAGGATAAGACATTTGCCTAAGATCTCACAGCTAGGAAGATGTCCCCGCTAGCACAGATCCTATCCTCAAGTAGCGATGGTGTGAATAGCTCTTACCTCCAGGATGTTCCCACAGTCATTAGCCACAACAGGGCTGGTCATGGACACCCAGTTGTTGGGCTCATCTTGCATGGTACCACTGCAGTTCCGGTCATTCAGGTAGGCAATGATCTTCCCCTTGAAACCCATACCTCCCAGCAAACACTTGTCCAACTTCACCTTGATCTCACTATCTCCACAGTCCAGAAGAGGCTGCAAACTCCGAAAGTCTAGGAGGCCAAGAGTGAGGTCAGCAAAGTGGACAGGGGACTAGAAACAACAAAGGAGCATCTACATTCTCTGCCTTGTAGTACATCCATCATGCCCATTAAGTTGCTCAATAGACTAGATGAGGTCTGGGACCCCAATAGAAATCACACTCAGACTGATAAGCCTCTGGTCTAAGACTTCTAAGCATCTGGGGTACAGGTATGGCTTAGCTGCTGTTGGGAAAACAAAATGGTCCTCCTGTATTCCAGACTAAACCAAAGCCAGATGCCCACACCACAGCCACTTGTTGCTACAGCATTCCAGCAGCTGACCTGGAAGCTTGGTCTGTCCCCACCCTCTCTCCTTGCAAACCCACTGGCTTCATAATAAGTGGCCCAAATAATGCTCAAGATTTCCCAATGTCTGTTCGATGGCGCCTGACTCTGGCTCCTGCCTTTTTCTGACCCCAAAGCCTCACTCCTCTTGCCCTGCTTACTCAGCCCTAGGAGCCACTCACCAGAAACGTGGAGGTCCTGCCTACAGACACAGGCCCAGTTGTTATTTTGGAATACACATTCCTCCTCAGGACGACATGTAACCTCACACTTGTTTGGTGCAGTGGAGGGGTCTAGAGGGAAGGAATGGAGAGAAAGGATTAGGATGCAGAGCAGAGTGGGGCTAAGTCCTCCCAAGCCAAGGATCTCATTATGTCAGAGTCTTTCTAAACATATGAGAAACTTACCAGAAAAGCCACAGCCACAATTCATCTTTCCTAACACCCAAACCCAGCAGAGGGAGTAAGAGCCCTGAAACTGCCAGGCAAGCCATGCACTGTGCTGACTACCTTCCATACTTTGGTTCAGTTGACCCCTGTGGTAGAAACGTGCGATGGGGCAGAATGACTTTAAGTCCACCGTTGCCAGCATTATAGAGCCTGAATTTAAGTCCCAGCTCTTCTCACTCCAGCTCTGTGATACAGAAACAGCTGTGTGACCTTTCTGTGTTCCAGACCCTAATAGGAATGACTACGTGGATCCTATTTCATGGACTGAGTAGGGAGTTTCAGTGTGCTGGTATGATTAAAGCTGAATGGTAGCGGGCTCACAGTAGGCAGTGTAGTGAGGCAGTGTGAGCTGTTAGCTTTACCCTTTGTTTCAGATCAGAAAGCGGGTTCTAAGAGGAGTACAATCTGAGACAAGTAAAATTTGAATGAGCTTGGATTGTGTGTGTGTGTGTGTGTGTGTGTGTTTCTATGTGTGCTTGTGTATGTTTTTCTATATGTGCATCTGTATGTGTGTGTCTGTGTGTGTCAGTGTGTCTCTGTGTGTGTCAGTATGTCTCTCTGTGTGTCTGTATGTGTCTATGTGGGTCTGTATGTGTGTCTCTGTGTGTGTCTCTATGTGTTTATATGTGTGTGTGTGTGTCTGTGCTGTGTACCTATGTGTGGGTCTGAGCACTTATGTATCCAGAGGCTAGAGGAGGATGTCAGGTGTCCTGCTCAGTCACTTTTCACCTTATTCCCTTAAGGCAGGGTCTCTCATTGAACCTAGGTCCAGCATCCTATCTGTGGTGGGGACCAGACTTGGGGTAGCAGGCATGCTTGGTCACATTCAGCTTTTTCCATGTGTGCTGGGGATTTAAACTCGTGTACCCTCGCTTTCACAGCAAGCGCTTTTACCTGCTGAGCCTTTTAACTATCGAAATATCATGCAATATTCACTTACAAGCCAGGCTTTCTCACTCAACTATAAGTTTCAGGCTTGTACCTGGCAGGTCCCACATTACATTTCCATGTGTATCCCTGTCAAGAGCCCAGTGGTGGCTACTTTATTCAGTCTCCTCCTGACTGTCTCTTCTGGCTCCATTGAGTCCTGGGCACTAAAGCTCTCCCTTCTCTGTAGCTGCTGCTTACCTGTGCAGTATCTCAGACTGCATTCAGGGGTGCCCTGTAACTTGTACACGTGATATTCTCCCAATTCTCCGGAACAGGCCTTCACCTGAACCTCGGAACGCCAGAAGCAACAATTTGCATTCCAGTTGGCACAGGCTGTGCGGCTGACAATGCCATCTCCAAGGACGGGGTGAGATCCACTCAGCCACATGGGGGCAGAGGTATGGCACCGGAAGACATCCACACAGGTCTCTGGCATCTTCACTCCTCCATCACCCACAAAGCGGTACCAGCCACGCAGGTTATTATCACACCACGCCTCTGATGAGTCGTTGTTCTCTGTGCTTCTGGTAGGATCATTCAGGACGGTGTGATTCTGGCAGGGGTCAAAGCAGACTCCAGCACTTGGAGAGTCAGGGGATCCACAGTCCAAGTCCAGATTGGAGCTGTTCCTGGGGCTCCCGTAACCTGAAAAGAACAGAGAGTATGTGGGTTTATTGAGCAACTCCACAGCCCTGGGGGTTCTTAGTCCTTCTCCATTTTGCTTTGAGTGTCCTAATGATCCCAGTGAGGCCAATAGGTACACAGTGCAGTAATTAACACCAAATTTTGTCACTCAGGAAGCAGGACAATCATAGCAAAGACATTCAGGCTACCACTTTGCACAACCCCCATTGCCCGACTCAGGGTTACAAAGAGCTTCTCTGTGGGCCACTATCAAGACACGGTGAGAGTCCTGCTCAACTACTGTTCGATTTGCTCATAAATGTAATACAAGGCTCCCTGAGAACATCCTTAGTCATTAGTAAAGTGAATTAAGCAGAAATAAATATTGGCATGTTGCTTAATTTGGCAAAAGATAAAAAACTTAAGATAAATGTTTTAAGATGGAAGTTGTCCTTAGTTGGACCACCCATCTCTAGAAGCAATCACAAATTTGTTGTATACCCCTTAGAATTTTTCCATGCATGTATGAGCATGCACACACACACACACACACACACACACACACACACACACAGAGAGAGAGAGAGAGAGAGAGAGAGAGAGAGAGAGAGAGAGAATGTCATTTTTTAAAACATATTATAAAATTCATGTTGTTCCCTATCAGTAGGTAACATTACAGGCCAGCATCTATAGATGTATCATTTTGGTATAGTATTGGCTAAGTTGTTCATTATTGTGCAGGTGTCTTCAAAATAGAATCAAACCTTGGCCTCCACCCACCCAACGCAGAGGCTGCTTCTGAAGACTTCAAGCAACCTGAATGGTTTCTGAAAGCCAAAATTATCTCCACTGAAAACCACTCACCTAACAGGACCATTTCTTCTTTAGCGGAAAGTGGGCAATGATTGTGAAGAGGCAGAGAAATGATTAAGGGGATGATCAGATGCTGAAAGAGGGGACTTAAGAGCAGACCTGCTGGCTGGTGGCCTTAGGAGCAGACCTGCTGGCTGGTGGCCTTAGGAGCAGGCCTGCTGGCTGGTGGCCTGCAAAGGTGCTTATGCTCTCTAGAGACTTTTTTTTTCAGAGAGTCTCTTTAAAAATTAGTTTTGTGTAGGGGTCTGAAGAGATAGCTCGTTTAGTACAGTGCCTTGTAAGCACGAAGGTGTGAGTTTGAGCATGGAGAACTCGCTTTTAATAGGTGGGCACTGTGATATGAATTTCTTTTTGTTGTTGTTGTTGTTGTTGTTGTTGTTAAGATTTTATTTATTTATTTATTTAATGTATATGAGAACACTGTAGGTATCTTCAGACACACCCAGAAGAAGGCATCAGACCCCATTACAGATGGTTATGAGCCTTCATGTGGTTGCTGGGAATTGGACTCTCAGGACCTCTGGCAGAGCAGTCAGTGCTCTAACCACTGAGCCATCTCTCCAGCCCCTCTGCGTCGTTTCTTTATTTTATTTTATTTTTTATTTTTTTTCAACTTTTATTAGATATTTTCTTCATTTACATTTCAAGTGTTATCCAGAAAGTTCCCTATATCCTCCCCCCTCCCGGCCCTGCTCCCCTACCCACCTGCTCCCACCCCTTGGCCCCGGTGTTCCCCTGTATTGGGGCATATAAAGTCTGCATAACCAAGGGGCCTCTCTTCCCACTGATGGCCAACTAGGCCATCCTCTTCTATATATGCAGCTAGAGACACGAGCCCAGGGGGTACTAGTTAGTTCATGGTTATTCTTCCACCTATAGGGTTGAAGACCCCTTCAGCTCCTTGGGTACTTTCTCTAGCTCCTTCTTCCTTGGGAACCCTGTGTTCCATCTAATAGCTCCAGTGCTGGGGAGGTGGGAATAGTAAGGTCCTTTGGGGCTCACCAACCAGCCCACCTAGCCTACACTGAAACCGAGAAACCCTGACTTACAAAGCAAAGTGGGTGGCACCAGAGGGATGGCAGAATAGCATCTGAGGTTGTTCTCTGGACTCTGTGTGTGTGTGTGTGTGTGTGTTCACGCACACACACACACACAACATAGGATATAGGGAGATTCTATTACTCTGTTAATATTCATAAAATAAATAATCAACCTTTAAAGTTTGGGAAGAACTTCCCAGGGTCCTTTGGGGTAGATATGCTTCATTTGAGAGATAAAACCTCCAAGATTCAGTGAGATGGCTGCCACGCCCAAGAGCCTAGGTCCAGGTAGTTATCGGTAGAATGATGAAGGAAACACACAGTTAGGCTCACATTTTATATGTATCAGTGAGACTTTTTTTAAAGGAAGGAAGGCTGTTTTTCAGCCTTGCTTATGTATGTTTGCTCTAAGGAAAGGAATTGTGGTCCTTGTTATTCTTGGATCATTTCCCACACACCCTGTGAGTTCCCATGGGAGTATGAGCTCAGTTCTCTCCCGAACCTCCTACCACAAGGCTCACATCTGCACCTTTAGCTTAGCTGGGAACTTTTTCTATCATTATCTGGGTTGCTCCTACTTACAGCTCTTAGGAGCTGGATGTGGTGATATGTCATTTTAATCCCAGTATTGTGGAGGCCAAGTCCAAAGGATGGAGAGCCAGCAAAACACACACACACACACACACACACACACACACACACACACACACACACAGAGAGAGAGAGAGAGAGAGAGAGAGAGAGAGAGAGAGGGAGAGGGAGAGAATGAGAATCTTTCAAGATAGAGATATTGTTAAATCTAGCACTTTTTTTTTAACAGATGAGCAACTTGATATAGAAGGGTGAAGCGTGTGGCAGAACTATCTCTCTTATCTTTCTGTGCTCTCAAATCACCTCCTGGAAGGACTGCATAAGCACGAGTTCCTGGCTCCACTGCCTTTTTGAGACTCTGAGAGATCCATGACTCCTCTGCTCTCTAGTGTTTGTTCCCAATTCTCTGTTTCTGGAACCAGCTGAGCAGCCTTTTCTCCTCCCTTCCTCTGCTCTCTCCCTAGGTCTCATTGAGCGTCTAAGATCCCTGGTGAGCAGACACTCACCTTGATGTATTGTAGATGCAGATACCAGTGTCAGAACGCAGGAGGCTGCAGCCAGCCACAGCAGCTCACAACCCATCATCCTTTTCATAAAATGAGGCTTGCAGGTTACTCTGCAGCCTGCAGATTCTCCATAAATCTATAGAAAAGGAAAGGCTCCCATCAGTTCAAGCTAACAAACCTTTAGCCCTTGGGTAAGGTTGAAACTCATATTGGCTCGTCACCTATCATGTGACCTATTTGCTTGAGGCCCTTTTCATAATTTGTCTCACTTAGGTCTCTGAAGCTCTCCATAAGAAGGTACTGTTATGATTCCCATTTTGTTGGTGAAGAAGTTTCGTTAGGCAAATGGATGTATCTGGAGGATATCATCCTGAGTGAGGTAACCCAATCACAAAAGAACACACATGATATGCATTCACTGATAAGTGGATATTAGCTCAGAAACTTAGAATACCCAAGATACAATTTGCAAACCACATGAACCTCAAGAAGAAGGAAGACCAAAGTGTGGACACTTTGTTCCTTCTTAGAATGGGGAACAAAATACCCATGGAAGGAGTTACAGAGACAAAGTTCAGAGTGCAGCCTGAAGGAACGACCATCCAGAGACTTCCCCACTTGGGGATCCACCCCATAAACAACCACCAAACTCAGACACTAGGCAGATGCCAGCAAGAGCCTGCTGAAAGAATCATGATATAGCTGTCTCCTGCAAGGCTCTGCCAGTTCCCGGCAAATACAGAAGTGGATGCTCACAATCATCCATTGGACGGAGCACAGGGTCTCCAATGAAGGAGCCAGAGAAATACCCAGGGAGCTGAAGGGGACTGAAGCCCCATGGAAGGAACATCAATATGAACTAACCAGTACCCCCAGAGCTCCTTGAAACTATACAACCAATCAAAGAAAACACATTGTGGAACTTGTGGCTCTAGCTATATATGTAGCAGAGGATGGCCTAGTCAGTCATCAATGAGAGGAGAGCCCCTTGCTCCTGTGAAGGTTATATGCTCCAGTATAGGGGAATGCCAGGACCAGGAATGGGAGTGGGTAGTTTGGGGAACAGGGAGAGGCGGGAGGGGGAAGGGGATTTTTGGAGGGGAAACTTGGAAAGGGGATAACATTCGAAATGTAAATAAAGAAAATATCTAATAAAAAATGAAAGAAATGAGTATATAATCCAAACAATATTTATATAGCTGTGTCTCTGCAAATATGGACATACATGACCAACATATGGCAATAGGTCCAGGTTCTCAGAACCCAAACTATTGGCATGACATATAGAAATGGAGTGGAATGGGAATAGGGGTTTTCCAAGAAGAAATCCATAGCAAGCTAGCAAAAGGTGGGTCAGTGCTACAGAGTGTCCAAGAGCAGTATTTGCTAAGTCTCTGCACAGGTGGCAGTAGACACTCTCTGGAAATTGAAGGCAAGAATTCTAGTGATTATTGGTACCTAGGGGGAAGAGTTCTATCTATCTTGATTATATATATGCATCAGGTTCTGTTAAGACCCTCTGAGATTTCACAAGGATAGCATTATGTGAGACTGAATTCTAAGCCCCTTTCTTTCTGTACAGAAGAGGGCATACACTGGCTTCCCAGTTTAAAAACAATTACATGATGAAATAATTAATGAAGAAATAAGCAAGCAAAGAAGTAAACAAGAAATAGACAAAAAAATGTCTGCAGACTTCAGTGACATTTACCCTTCTGTGCCCCAAAAGGGGACCTCTGGATGGTTTCTTGCAGCCTCTAAAAGATGTAACTTGGGGCTGTAAACCTGTTTCTGATGGAGTGTCATGAATACATTATGAGAGAACAGAGACAGAGGAGTAACCAGGACTATGCTTTTAGAGATGCCAACCCAAGTGGACACCTTGGACTATCCAGCAGGTGACTTGGACTATGAACTGACTAAGCTGAGGAACAATTGACAAAGGTTAAGATCCAGAGTCACTTCTGGGTTCAGAGAGTTTGCAGATAGCCCTAGTAAGTCCAGTACACAAAGAAGGTCAAACTCACCTGCAAGGGAGACTAAATCTTGCTGGGCTTAGGAGCAGGACTTACCATAAGAGAAGATCCCAGAGTACCCTTCCTCCCCTGCCCAGTGTGGGAACATAACCTGCTGCCTGCCTCCTTTATACTGACACTCCCCACCCATGTGGCTCTTCATGATTGGTGCTGAGGTAGGACTGGCACTAAGTTCCCAGGCACTAGGACTTGATGAACACGGGTAAGATAAGCCATTGACCATCAAGGGTAGTGAAAGAAGGGCTTTTGTGCCACCGACATGGAAACTCTTCCAGAAGGTGCTGTTTCACACGAATGTTTCTCCGTAAGCAACTGCAATATGTACTTAAGGTTGGCTGTATCAGGCGCAGTCAATACCCTGCAATCATTACTTTCTCACATTGGATCCTCCAGTAAACCCACAAAGCCAATGTCATGCTTGTTCCCACAGAGCAAACACTAATAAGAAGGAAGCGAAAATGGCCAAAGCAAAGGAGACAGAAACCAAATGAGCTTGTTTGCTCAGTAGATATCCAATTCAATTTCTGCTCCTAGCTAATGCTTGACTCCTGGGGCCAGGGGATGTGCAGGAAAGAAAGGAGGAGGTCTGAGAGCTACCCATTCCTAGTACACAGAGTTTACCCAATATTCAATGAAATGCTTAGAGAGGGATGAAAAAAGATGTCCAAGGCTTTCAAACAATATCAGCACTGGGGTAGCCTCTCTTCCGAGTCTTTAAAACAAATAGACTAGTCTAGGCACTGGCTAGCACAGAACTGTGAGGACGGCTTTAAAGGTTTGCTCCGATTCTGACCCTTCCCCAAATCTTTCAATATCTAACCCATTGTCCCCTGTGCATTCAACTTGGTGTCTCTTTTTACCTCTGAGACCAATTTATATTGCCCAAATATTCTTGGAAGTGTGAATCTCTCCTGGGGTGTAGTTGACTTGACAGGGGCTCCACTCAGACACACAATGCACTCTCCCTCTCCCAGCCAATACTACAGAGGCATTCTCTCAGCTGATGTTTCTCTTCCTTGATAACACACTCTAGCTTGTATCAAGCTGACGGAAAACCAACTATGACAGAGGACTTCAGTCCATCATGGCAGAGACCATAGTGCACAGTTAAGTCCGTTGGCAGTGGGAGCCTGTGGCAGAGTTTATTCACATCATGAAAAACCAGGAAGTAGAGAGCAAGACAGGAAGTGAGCTCAGGCCTAACTTTGAAAGGTCTGCCCTTAAGTAATCTACTTTTTCAGATACACCCCACCTCTTAGAGGCTCCACAGCATCTCAGATAATACCAGCATCTGGGAAACACATGGTGGAAAGAGGGACCTGTGAAGACCATTTCAGATTCAAACTATAGCACAGAATTTCAGATTCACCCATAGGCTGAGCCCCAGCTTGGATGACTCTCCTGAGCTTCATAGCCAGTCCCCAGTTTCTGTTTGGTTTCTCCTCCTAGGTTCAGACACTTGAGGGTCCCCCAAACTCAACATCTTCCAATCTGAACTCATCAGCTCCCCTGACTACACTCCCCTCGTGTCTACCATCCACCTTGATCAGTGGTAGCACTGCTCCCCAGTCTTCCAAGTTGGAGGCTTGACTCTTTCCTTTCCTCCTCGAGCCTCAATTCTAGGAACCTCTACACCGTGACTTCCTACATTTCAAATGTCTTGAATGCCCTCTTCAGTTTTACTTCACTAATCCGAAGCTCAGGTCACCGTCATATGAGAGGGTGATTTTGGTACTGGTTCTGGGTCTCCATGCTTTCATTCTGGTCCCCTTGTTTCTGCAGTTTTTCCTGTAGCCCATGTGATCCTTCACCCCAGCACTCTGTTCCCCCAGGGTTCTGACCTTTTCTACACTTTCCACTTCTTCTCTTACTTCACTGTCCCAGCTCTGCTTCCAACCAACTCCAGATTCTCTGTGCTCTTTCTCATCCCCAAATGCTTGTGCAATCCTTCCCTTGTCCAGACTGCCTCATGTTCACCACCTCTGCCAGGAAGCCTTCTCTAACCTCCATCCTGTTTGACCCTCTGTTCTGTTCTCAGGCCTCTCAAAGACAACTCAAATCACACCCGCTTGCCTGATAATTAATCTGCCCAGGTCTTCAGGTGTTTGGTGAACAGGGATTTTGATCTTCACTGAGAAAGCATTTGTTTAATAAATGGATGTGTAAAAACAAATGTATAGGGTAGGCCTCCTCTTGTGAGTCATGCTTTCCATTTGCAGGTGTTAGTCAGCCTTGGTGCAAAGACACAAGGTTCAGCATATTGCCACTTGCTGTCCCAGATCCTTGTCCCCAGCTAAAAGTTCAGTCCTTTGCTCTCTCAGTCTCTGCTTGTCAGAGAGACTGTCCTCTGTCATTCTATGTGAGACAATACTCCAGTTATACTCTTACTCGGCCCTTGCCCTTTTTCTCCTCCCCAGTGATTGTCACCCCTTGTCACATTTCATGGTTATTATTTCAAAGTATCTTCCTTACCAAATGGCTCCATTTTGGTAATTTCCTATTTCCTCATTACTGTAAACGTATCTGGTATTTAATTTGTGCCCAGAATGTCTAAGGGATTCATTGAGAGGTGTAACTAGCAGATAAAAGGCAAGTAAGGAAAAGTCAAGGGGCAAAGACGTCATTGTGACGTTTCTCCTCCACCCCTCATCCAGATTTTGTCTTTAGCTGCTGCTCCTGTTTCCCATGGCCCAGACCTTCTTCTCCTTGGGAGGTGCTGCTCCCAGGCTACAACACAGACCATACAGTATGGAGTCACTCGGTCCAAGGTGACCGCAGACTAATTGTGGGTGGAGCAGCATTGGACCAACCTAAGGTCCACCTGCACAGCTCTTGTATAACAGCAAGAGGCCTGCACATTCTGTGGATGTCTGTGTGTGATAAGGGCTCTTAGCATAAGACACACTGTCCCAGCAGCCCTCGCTTCAGACTCTAAAGTGTGACTTTCCCTGGTATCTGATGGGAGACCAGGGAACAGCTGGGTCAGAGAAAAGAGTTCCCATCAGCATTGGAAACCTTTTCTCTGGAGATTTCTGAGATCGCTGGGGATCTGGTTCCTGTTCATAAATGAAGGCTGACAATGACTCTCTGCCAATGAAAGGTGAATGCGTATACTCTCCCCTACTGCTGGGGGTTGAGAAAATATCTACACCTTTAGGATTGGCAAGTAAAAGCCCAGTGAACAAGAGTCCCAAGGAGTCCCAAGACACCTGCCATTGCTTCTACATCTTTTCCTTAAGATCCAAGATCTATAATGCACAGAGTGGCTCTGTTTCATCTGCCAATGTTTCTTAGCACCCAGTATAGGCCTATAACATTCGGACTCCTCAAAATGCATTTCTGAAAAACCAAATGTGTCCTATGAGGGCATCAGGGTTGCCCCCATGGCAAAGAATCAGCCAGATCCTGTTATCTGTTAAGGTCTCCATTCCTAACATCTCTGCCAGCTTTTGGAATTGCTCACTGCCTAGGTTCACTGCTATATCTCCAGCATATCTTAGTAACTAGCACAGTAGTGACTTGGCAAATGTTTCTTGAGTGAAAGGATGGATGTATACATGAATGGATAGACAGGTTCATCCTGGAAGTTCATACACATTGTGTGTCTCATCTTAGATCACATAGCAGAACGTGCATTGAGTCTAGTTTCTTGGAGCATCTTTGAAGTCCATAAAGATAGAGAAAGGATCTGTTTTATTCCCACCATGTAATGTCCAGCCCAACAGATGGTGTTCACAGCAACTCTGTGTTCTGTAGTGACTTGAATTAATGACTCCAAAAGCTGTTACTTTAAACTTATTATTTTGCCACATTCCTTAAGGAGACTATGTGCATATCACATAGTCCCATTTGAAGGAAGAACAACACTGAAAGATACCAACTTGTTTTGGATGGTGAGGATTAAAGAAAGAGTACGTGCAAGCTGGAGGCGGTGTGAGCTCCCTCTCTCCTGGCTGATAACCAGCCTGCATCCCCACCCCTGGCCAGCAGGAAGTGAGCTGAGAGCCACACCAGGTTTTCTGCTTTCCATCATTGAACCATGAGGATCAAAGTGGCTGAGAGAAACAGCAGCAGCCAGATGCTCAGGAGCCCTAAAAGGTAAACAAATACAGGGACATGGCTGATGCGGGTGTGCTTTTGTGCAGAATAACATACAACACTTTCCTACAGAATAGCCAAGAAGAAAGACTACCATCTCTGACTAGGCATTTAGGAGAAGGTGTCTGCTTTGGGTGGGAAAGTAGATAAAGGGTCCATTCCATGTGGACTGGTTTGAAAATGGCAGTAGTGTCTCCAGAATACTTGGTGTGGACTCTCTTCTAGTACCTAACATACTCAACCATCCCAGAGACCCTGGAGGCTGGTCACCGAGGGCAAGCCAAAGTCATAGGAGCACCACAGCCTTCCAGCTCTGAGCTCAGTGGTACAGAACTTATGATAAGCACCAGGTCAGTGTAACAGCTCTCTTAGATCCAGGTTCCACAAGCCAAGAAAGGCATTGGTTATGTGGATTCAATTTTTATCTGAAGTGTCAAATAAGGCAGCAGGCATAAGAGAAAGGCCACAAAAATATCACCAATTTCTGCCTTTTGTGGTCTGAGGCCTGAAGAAAAAAAAAAGTTCATGTTTGTCTGGCTCCATTGGCAAACAGTGGCCCTTGGCAAATATTTGTAACCTGGAACAGCCCCTGAAGGTGTTAGAGATGACCCTCAGCTTCTGGAAGTGCCAAGAAAAGGGCAGGGCAGATGTACATGTCCTTGGGAAACAGGCTTGCAATAAAGATACATGGTTGCTTGAGCAGCAAACATGCAAGCATGCATACATGCATGCAACTGCAGTTGTGTGCACATCTGTGTAAAAAGACACAAACACATATGATCTCTATGTGCACATATGAATATTGTGATATGTGTACAAATATGACTGTACTTGGTCTATATGCAGATATGAGTGTGTACAGTCTGAGTGAGGATATGAGCATGTATGGTTTGTACACAGATGTGAGTGTGTGCAGATGTGAATATTTGTGACTCATATACAGATGTGAGTATGTGTGCTCTGTATGCCCTTGAATATGTGTGAAGATGTGAATGTGTGCGATATGTGGGTATATAAGTATCAATAGTTTGTGTACAGATATGTGTGTTACCTGTGTGCAGATATGAGTATGTGTTGTTTGTGCATACATATATGTTGCTTGTGCAGATAGGTGTGATCTGTGTCTATGCAGACACATACAAGTATGCATACAAATATAAATGTGTGTAATATCATAGAGATATGAGCATGTGTGCAAATATACCTGGACACCGCATTCTCTCAGGATGTTGGGTTATGCCTTTGTTTCTGCACACTGTGAGACAACACTAGTGTGTGCATGCACTAGTATGCTCTTATGGTTATGCCCTCCAGTCCACTCAGACCCCCAGATAGAAACCACAGAGGGATATCATGGGGCAGGTAACTGTACAGAAAGAACCTAAACTTACTCAAGTTGCTGGAAGCAGCCTTGGACACTGAGGCCTGGACACCTTTGGGGGAAACAGAAAGATGAGAAACATGAGAAGTGAGGTATGTGACTTTCAAGGAAACTCAGATAAGCTTCTTTCCACCTGCATAGCTAAGGTCATCTTTCTGAAACCAAAATCTGACCACACCTCTCCCCTGAACTAGATCGTTCTAGAGCCCCACTCCCATTGACCTCAGAAGAATGGATTAAAACATATCATGATCTACAAGGTCCCTCAGGGCTGGCCCCACCTAAGCGAGTTTATCCAACACCCCTGGCCTAGCTTCCCTCAGTTCTCCTTTGTCTTTCCCCATCACCAAGACTGGGTCTGGTTCCTTAGTCAAAACAGCTCCAAACTCTGTGTACATGTTCTTTCTGCACAAAGGCAACTGCAATTCTACACATCTAAATGATGTCATTCCCCCTACTAATCAAATGATCCAAGGCAACAGATCTGTTTTGCTTATCACAAGATATTAAACCACAGAAAGCACCAAAGCATGTCTCTGCAATGAATGAATCCTCTACGGTCGGTTAAGGAGCAGGCTGCAAATAGCCCATCTTATGCCCAGAGAATCTACTGATGTTAAGTCTTCAGTTCCCAGTAAGAACCAAGAAGCTAGGCTAGGCCACCTTGCCTCTTCCCCATTCAGAGGCACGATGGAAGAGTAGATCTCTCACCTTGTCGTGTGATGGGACCCAAGTTCAGGACACGGGTCTGATCTATGAAGTTCCCACTCCGAAATCTAGTACCAGAGCAGGTCTGTGGGGAAAAAAATGACACAGAAAATCACTCATGTGTGGAGAGGAAAGTAGAATGTGATCCTGGCATAAGATGTGGGCAGCCAGGTCAGAAGAGCATTCTTCTGCCTCATACAGGAGATAGTAGCTCACATCCCAGCCTGTCAGCTTATTGAGGGCAAGTCACTTAAGCTCTTTGAGTTCTTCCAATTGAGAAAGTGAGCAAGTACTGGTGAATTTCTGTGAAATTTGAATACATTAAAACACCTGAGTTACACATAATGCTGAAAGCTTATCTCCTCTTATTGACAGATATGCTTGCAGCTTGCAAATAAGGTCAGTTTATCAGCCAAGAACCTTGAGATAGTCACTGCTTCCTAAGTGTCAGGTAGACCAGGTGTCCTAGACTGGCTCTACCCACTCTGTCTTGCAGCTCTGTGCCCTTATGTTAAGATAGAAAAGCATCACAAATTCATGTCTTCTTTTATGCCTGTGGCCAAATGTCTTGATGACAGAGATGAGCATCTAAGCAGGCTATTATGGAGGGCTTATGACTCACAGGTTTACACTGTTCGCTCATAGAATCACATAGGTACACTTCGCAGTGAAGGTAGACAAGGTCGGAGTTTCCTGCAAACCGGAACATCTGAACAGAAAATCGGGCCTGAGAGGACTCGCCATTCTCTATCACCTGAATGGTTGTATCTTCTGTATGTGGACATCTGAATGGGGAACATGAAGATATGGTAGAGTTGGTTTAGTCAAGACTCTGGAGCTCTATTTCCTGGGTTTTAATTACCTGCTAGCTGTGTGACTTGGGGTAGCCCATTAAAACTCTCTGCACCTCAATTTCTCCATAGGCATGTAGGAGTAATAATTATAGTCCATGTCAAAAATAATTGTTGAGAACTAACAGTTATATTTTTGTAAAGTTGTTAGAACAGAGTGTGGCTACAGTATCTTTGGGGCTAGAAAAATTGCTAAAAGTCTTCAACCACAGAGTTGGAACAATCCAGAAGTTAGAATTTTATCATTGCCAAGGAAATATATTCAAGAATCATTGTATATTTTATGCTATTTTATGAAATATATTCAAGAATCATTGTCTATTTTATGTCTATTGAATGCATGCCTGTTCAGCAGAAACCAGAGAGTCCTGCCAGCTCCTGAGCCAACATAAGTAGTGCACACAACTTCAGTGCATGCAATGGCACCGAGAAGTTCACATATGTACTGGCCATTCTGAGCAGGTGAAGTGGATACCCCTGTTCCATTTCATGTTTGTTCAAAGATAATTTAGAAGAAAGCTAGAATGTCAAATTAAAGAACCAAGAAAGGATCGTTCAGGGTGGCATTCACTCTGTATTAGATAACAACTATAAATCAGATCCAGTCCTAGCATACCAAACTCTACTTGCAAAAAAAGAAAGAGGAGGGGGAAGAGGAAGAGGAAGAAATTGAAGAAGGAAGAAGAAGGAAGAAGAAGGAAGAAGGAAAAGAAAAGAGAAGGAGAAGGAGAAGGAGAAGTCATTGGCGAACAATGACTTGCAATTTAGCAGTAGCCTGTTGAGAGCTGACTCAGCAGAAAGTGGCTATCATCTCTGCAGGCATCTCGGGCTATTTACTTACAGGTGGTACTTTTCCACCCTGATGAGAGACTTGTTTTCCTAGCATGATGTTTTTGCAAGAAGTCCACCACAGCTGAACACACTCTGATAACATCTTGTTTTTCTCCTATACATCCTGGATTTGTGGTTAAGTGTCTCCAGCTGCACTCCCCAGTGTGTGAATATAGCTGCCTTCCAATAAATGAGGCTCTAGACTTGAGACTTGAGCAGATAGCTTGTTTTGTTTCTATTCTTCAAGTCTCTTTCCCCTCAGTTCTCTCTCTCTCTCTCTCTCTCCCTCTCTCTCTCTCTCTTTCTCTCTCTCTCTCTCTCACCCCGTTGACTGACTGGCAGACCAGGTCAGTATCCCATTCCAAAAGGGAAATCCATATTCAACCCAGCCCATGACAGCCCCAAATCCTCAACCCAAGCAGATATGCTAGTGTCCTCTCTGGGTACCTTTAGTGTCCTCAATTTGCCTCTGGTCTTGTGATGTTGTAACACAACACTTCTCCATGGCTCATAGTGCTCAGACCAGCTTCCTCATACACCCACAGAGACACAAATGCACATATTTCTTCCTGCTTTTTTCAGAACATACTTACCACAATTTTATACCCATGAAAAATAACTTTAGAGATTCCTGCAGAGCATGTGTTATTTATCCCATGTGGCATATGAGAAAACAAACATCAGAGTACATGAGCTGACTTGCACATGGAGCAAGAAAATGGAAAAGCCAAGGATGGAACTCATATCCTTCTAAGGCTCTGTCAAAATCATGTCAACATTGTCGCAATTCCAGGTTGCCTGTGTGTCCCAACATCTGTATTGTTTTTTACTTCATCTTTTTTCTTTCTTATGACATACTCCTGTATACATTTTGATCATGAACACACATGGCAATCACTTTGTATTACTTGTCATAAGAACAGAAGAGATCTTACAAGTGAGAACAAAGTTGTCAAACATGAGAGCTATCAGATGTTAGTGGGACACTATTACTATCAAGAAATTCTAGAACAAACTTCTATTTTATTACCAAGAGATATTCTAAACAGAGTGTGAAAATTGGGTGAACACCCAACTGAGCAGTTTTCTTCTAGGTAATCAGGTCAACTCTAAGGACCACCCTCAGGAGAGAATAAATCAAAGCCCCTCAGGAATACCTTCCTGCCTGCACCATAGGCAGAGAAGCCCCAATTCATTCATCCAAGAGGTCTTCTCTCCCCAACACTCTGTACACATCACGTTCATTCATTTATCTATCTTGCCTTCAGAATTTAAGCTGTGTGAGTGTAAAGGGTTTCAATTCTTCTCCTCACCAGGGTAACCATAACACCTGGTAATCAGCAAACTTTCAAAATATCTATTTCATTAAGGCTTCTTATGAAAGGGACAGCACACCTGCACCCTCAGGGTTTAAACTGCTTCTTAAATGAAACTCTCTACTCTTTCCAGGCAGGTCCTCTCTGCCTGCTGCTATGAACATGCCTTTCCATCAGGTTCCTTATATGTTCTGAGTCATAAATGCCCACTTGACCCTCCAATGAATGTATGGAACCCTCTCCAAATATAATCTTCTATCGCATAAAACAAGATATTTCAAGAATACAAAGAAAAACAGTTAAATAGAAGAGCACCTCTTAAAATGTTTAAAGACATGTGCTTTATATACTTGCAAAAACATATTTGATAATTCATCACATAATAAGATCTAGGGAGAATCCTAATGAATTAGCACCTAAAAACTAATGGAGATCATCAGTAGGCCCCTGCATTCTCAAGCCCTTCTGCGGCTTTTTGCCTGTATTTGGGGTGGGCCAGGATGGTAAATTTAAGCTACAGGATCGTAAAGATATTTTTCCCCCATTAATTGTAAAGACATCTCCCCAGACTTCATCCATGGCCCCCCAGATAGGACCAACTGCCTTACCTGTCCTGGATAATGAAGTATTTCACAGGGTCTGTGGAGTTGCTACTGGGCGTCGCATAGCAGTTGGTCATTAGCAGTACAAACCGGGACAAGTCACCCCCATCCAGCATGGTGCCCACATACAGAAAAGCTTCAGTGGACAGCATCACAGAAGGACCTTGGTGGGGCTGTGTATAGGTAGGGCTCTGGAACAATGCCATCCGCACGGTGAACTTTCCTGTCCCACCCAAGCTGATGTTCAGGGCACTGTAGAGGAAGAAGGGCTGTTAAGAGGACTAGGTTGAGAACATTCACAGATGGGTACTCTTTCTGGTCAGCAATCTTGGTTGGTTCCTTGCAGTTATCCAGCATTTTTATTCAGTGGCAGCGCTGAATCACTCACCACAGCTTAGCAAATTGCAATGAGCACAACAGGGTGTTGGGAAGAAACATGCCCCAACTGAACATATCTGCAGTGGGACTGAGGGTTCTACATCTCTAGCAAGCTCCAATGATGCTGATATTACAGATCTATAGACCATGTCTTGAGTATCATGACCAGTGCACCGCTGGTGTCCCCTTGCTACCATTCTTCAACATAGGACACATTCTTGAGGGGTCTGCCTGAACTTCTTGAGTCTCAGCCTTCAACAGGCAGAAAGAGATGAGCTATTGGGAGTCCTACAGACTTGAGTTCTAGGGACCCATCATGGCATTACTTTTAGTACCTATAGGAGACTGGGCCTTATAAATGGGTGGCTTTTAATCTAAATACACAAGCTGATGGGAATTTCACTACATGATCTCTCAAAGGAGAGAGAGGGGGTTTGTGTCACACAAAATAAGGTGTATGAGACATTCCCAGAAATACAGAGGTCCACTTCATAATGGAGAATAGGCTGAGACTCCCCTTGAGCCCCCAAAGAGGTTTGGTCACATACTTGTTGCTCTGGCGCCTTAAAGGCAGGCCTAGGACATGGCTACATCATCCCAAGGCACTGCCTAACCAAGTAGCACTCTATTCAACAGCCCAAAGTAAGCATGTCAGACACATATTAGCCCAGAACTCTTCCTTGAGTCTGCCCCTTCTAGAGCAGCAGTTCTCAACCTGTGAATCATGACCCTTTGGGCAAACCTCTATCCCCCAAAACATTTATATCATGATTGATAACACTAGTAAAATTACAGTTATGAAGTAGCAACAAAAATAATTTTATGGTTGGGGGTCACTACAACATGAGAAACTGTATTAGAGGGCTGCAGCATTAGGGAGGTTGAGAACCACTGTTTTAGGGTTACTGTAATACTCTGATGAGATGTTTCCCATAAAGCCTTTAACATGATGTTCAGCATAGAGGAAATGCTTAATAAATACTAGTGATGGCAACTGTTCTCTTTCTCAACATGAACATCAGTGGCTTGTGACTCACCACACTCAAAGACTTTCAATTTTATTTAGCAATGGAATTCTATTTTTTTTCATCAAAATGGATGGAATTTCTCTGGTTCACCTCTCCAGCTACTTTTGCACCCAAACAAGGCAGATCTGAAGAGCATGATCTGTAAATGCTTCTCTAATCAGATATTTTCAATTCAGAGAAGGATAAAAACTGAGATCTAAATATGAGATATGACTGCCCAGAGTGCCTTCCAGAAGCAAGGCCACCCAATCCTTCTGAGAAGGCAGAGACTAGAATTTCATTCACCTTTGTAGAATATCATTGTCCTAAAAAAGGCAGTGAAAATATTATTAAAGCCCCCTGGCAATGGGAGCAACAGTTGGATGGTGGATCCAGGTTCCCCGAGGCTAGCCAATTAATATATGGCAAAGCCTAGGTCAGAATCTGGGTTCTGGGATTCCTCACTAGGTGTCTCCATTGAGTAATCCTGCCTCCCAGACTCCAAAGTCAGTTCCTATTTGGCAAGGCAAATGAAGATCTCATAGCTGAGGGTCTGAGAGTCTGAAGGGGTGAAGGGTGAGGAACTGAGGGGTTAAGGGCTGAGGAGCTGAAGAGGTGAGGGGCTGAAGGGGCTGAAGAAGTAAGGGACTGAGGGGATGAAGTGGTTAGGGATTGTGAGGTGGAGCCCCCAGGAGCACTGGAGGTCCTTGATGGCCTCACCTGACCATGGGCTGTAGGGAGGTCTTCAGGCTGACTTTCATGTCCAGAGGGTAAGAGCATTCAAAGTTCATTCTGATGTTGATGTCCCGAATGATGATCCCATTTGCCAGGTAGAGGGTGTTGCTGTAGGTGGCATGGGTTTCATTTCTCTGTGTTGGGGGAAGAGGAGTAAGAGAAAGGGATATGAGACCCTGAGCAGAGTTTTACAGACAATGAGATTGTGGACCCTGGAAAGCTGCCATCTCTGTCTCTGTGTCTCAACAGAAGTGACGTTAGGAGAAGTCATTGTGTTCTAGACCCCAAGCTACATTCTCCTCCTGCATCACCCCACTGACCCTTCTAATGACCTAAAATAGCAGGACTGCTGAGTTCCTGCTTCATGGATGAAGGGATGGGGGTTTACTGTTCCCTAAGATCTGAGTATGTCCCTACAGAGCATGGGATCTACAAAGCCTGGGCTAGTTTCAAAACTGCAGGTTTTCTCTTCAAAACTAAAAATCATATGCAAGCTATCACTAATTTCTTTTTATACTGTCCCTAACAAATGAAAAATGTCTTCCTTTCCACCTATCCTTTTTCTTCTTCCCACTTTCTTTCCAGGGATGAAGGAGACAAGAGAAAGCCAGGCACCAACCACACGAACATTTATGGGCTGATCTCTGCAGATGGTTCTGGGGGTGAGGTACTTCTCAGGATCCCTGGACACAAACTGGCATGCCTCTGGTCTCAGTGATGACCTTAGTGACTGAAAGCCATCACTGCCAGCCTAGCCCTACCTTTCCCATCTATAAAAAGGGCAGCCATCTTTATAGATCAAGCTTAGATGTGACACATGGATTAATTTAGTCCTCTCAATACCCTTCAGAGAAGTAACAATCCCTCCATGATGAAGTTATTCAGTCAGGTCAAACAACTCACTCAGAGCTCATACAAGTGGTGGGCTTGGGGCTTAGCTAGACACCAAGCACTCCAACCCTGTAGTCTCTACTGGCAAAGACTTACCCTCAATACGGTCCCACAGGGACCATCCCTGGCAGGGGTCACTACGGACATCCAGTCTCGTTCACCACTCTCACTGAAGCCTGAGCATTGTCTGTCATTCAGGTACATGAAGACTTTCATAAAGCCCAAACTCTGTAGCTGGCACTTGCTGAGGGACATCTTGATGTCATTGGCCCCACACTCCAGCCTGTACTCCAAGACGGAGACATCTGAAAATGGTCAGGAACAATAGGATTAGAAGCCTGTGCCTCTGGGGCCAGGCATGTCCCCAGGAGCACAGCATGTTCACTGGGCTTAAGATGTCTTGGGCTTTATGCTCTAAGATCAAGAATCAACAAATGGGACCTCATAAAATTGCAAAGCTTCTGTAAAGCAAAAGACACTGTCAATAGGACAAAACAGCAACCAACAGATTGGGAAAAGATCTTTACCAATCCTACTTCTGATAGAAGGCTAATATCCAATATGTACAAAGAACTCAGTGAGACTCCAGAGAATCAAATAACCCTATTAAAAATGGGGTACAGAGCTAAGCAAAGAATTTTCCACTGAGAAATATCAAATGACCAAGAATCATCTAAAGAAATGGTCAACATCCTTAGTCAACAGGGAAGTGCAAATCAAAACGTCCCTGAGATTCCACCTAACACCAGTCAGAATGGCTAAGATCAAAAACTCAGGTGACAGCAGATGCTGGAGAAGATGTGGAGAAAGAGGAACATTCCTCCATTGTTGATGAGATTGCAAGCTGGTACAACCACTCTGGAGATCAGCCTGGAAGTTCCTCAGAAAACTGGATATAGTATTACCTGAGGAACCAGCTATACCACTCCTGGGCATATACCCAGAAGATGTTCCAACATGTAATAAGGACACATGCTCTACTATGTTCATAGCAGCCTTATTTATAATAGCCAGAAGCTGGAAAGAATCCAGATGTCCTTCAACAGAGGAATGCATACAGAGAATGTGGTACATTTACATAATGGAGTACTACTCAGCTAGTAAAAATGATGAATTCATGAAATTCTTAGGCAAATGGATGGAACTAAAAAATATCATCCTGAGTGAAGTAACCCAGTCACAAAAGAACACACATGGTATGCACTCAGTGATAAGTGGATATTAGCACAGAAACTTAGAATACCCAATATATAATTTGCAGAACACATGAAACTCAAGAAGAAGGAAGACCAAAGTGTGGATACTTTGTTCCTTCTTAGAATGGGGAACAAAATACCCATGGAAGGAGTTACAGAGACAAAGTTTGGAGCTGAGACAGAAGGAAGGACCATCCAGAGACTGTCCCACCTGGGGATCAATCCCATAAACAACTACCAAACCCAGACACTATTGCATATGCCAACAAGATTTTGCTAACAGGACCCTGATATAGCTATCTCCTGTGAGGCTATGCCAGTGCCTGGCAAATACAAAAGTGGGAGCTCACAGTCATCTGTTGATGGAACACAGGTCCCCCCAATGAATGAACTAGAGAAAGTACCCAAGGAGCTGAAGGAGTCTGCAACCTTATAGAAGGAACAACAATATGAACTAACCAGTACCCCCAGAGCTCGTGTCTCTAGCTGCATATGTAGCAGAGGATGGCTATCAATGGGAGGAGAGGCCCTTGGTCTTTTGAAGATTATATGCCCCAGTACAGGGGAATGCCAGGGCCAGGAAGCAGGATTGGGTGGGTTGGAGAGCAGGGTGGGTGGAGGGTACAGGGGACTGTTGGAGAGGAAATTAGGAAAGGGGGTAGCATTTGAAATGTAAATAAAGAAAATATCTAATAAAAATTTATTAAAAATGAAATGTAAATGAAGAAAATATCTAATAAAAGAAAAAAAGATAAAGTCTTGAGTCTCAAGTCTCGTTTATTGAAAGACAACTATGGGAATATATGCACTCGCTGGGGAGTAAAGCTGGAGACACTTAACCACAGGTCCAGGATGTATAGGAGAAAAACAAGATGTTATCAGAGTGTGTTCAGCTCTGGTGGGCTTCTTGCAAAAACATCATGCTAGGAAAACAAGTCTCTTGTCAGGGTGGAAAAGTACCACCTGTAAGTAAATAGCCCAAGATGGCTGCAGAGATGATAGCTGCTTTCTGCTAAGAGTCGGCAGCAATACCCAAGATATAATTCACAGACCACATGAAGCTCAAGAAGAATGAAGACCAAAGTCTGGGTGCTTCGGTCCCTCTTACAAAGGGGAGCAAAATACATACAGGAGCAAATATGGAGACAAAGTGTAGAGCAGAGACTGAAGGAAAGGCCATCCAGAGAATGTCCCACCTAGGAATTCATTCCAGATACAGTCACCAAACTCCAACACTATTGTGGATGCCAAGAAATGTTTGCTGAAAGGAACCTGATATAGTTGTCTCCTGAGAGACCCTGCCAGAGCCTTACAAGTATAGAGTTGGATGCTCGCAACCAACCATTGGACTGTGCGTAGGGTCCCCAATTGAGGAGGTAAGAGAAAGGACTGAAGAAGCTGAAGGGGTTTGCAACCCCATAGGAAGAACAACAATATCAACCAACCAGACCTCCCAGACCTCCCAGAGATTAAGCCACCAACCAAGGAGTACACATGGCTCCCGCTGCATGTGTAGCAGAGGATGGCCTTGTCATGCATCAATGGGAGGAGAGGTCCTTGATCTTATGAAGGCTCCATAGATGCCCCAGTGTAGGGGAATCGAGGGCAGGGAGGTGGAGTGGGTGGGTGGGTGGGTGGGTGGAGTAATGCCCTCATAGAAGCCAGGGGAGGGGTGATGGGATAGGGAGTTTCTGGGAGGGATGAAACTGGGAAAAGGGATAACATTTGAAATGTAAATAAAGAAAATATCCAATAAACAAAAGGTGCCTTGAGCTAATCACAGTCCTCTCTCAGACAAAGCTGAATTATGAGCATCAATGGGTCCAACCACTAGCTGCCATCTCCATGTTCCTTTAAAAGTCGATGGTATACAAAATTTAGGTTAGTTTGAAGATCCTTTTTCTCATCTATTGTTAAATATCAAACCCTGATGACAGGAGAAAATAGAAGAAAAAGTTTATTACCATTTTGGGGTGGTATCCTTGCTACATGCAGGTGCCAGTCCCTCACTGACAGTGACGCTGATGCCATATGCTGGTCAGTTTCCCTCTTGGACAAAGAATAGGCTCAGGGTTTGCAGTAGGCAATGATGAAAGACTAGAATATTTTTATTAGTCAAGTATTTGGTGTATGTCTCAGTGGGTAAAGGTGTTTGCTGCCAAGCCTAACTACACAAGTTTAGTCCCTAGGACCTATGTGGTGGCAAAACAGAACCAACTTCACAAGTTGTCCTCTCATCTCCACATGTGCTATGGTACTTTAGGCCCTCATCACATATACATAACTAACTCTCTCTCTCTCTCTTCCTCTCTCACACATACACCTGTCACAACACACCATGCACATAAGTTTAAAACCTTTGAATTTTTTTTAAAAAATTCCATTTTAAGTCTTGTTAAAGTATTTTATGAAAGCACTAGAGAAGTGTACTAACTTCCTTTTCATTGTGTTCCTCTTTACAGCTAACCTTGTGAGGTGTTATTTGCAAATGCAATATGACCGCCCACACCCTGAACTAACCTCAAGGAAGCAAGCACCACCAATTTGGAGAGGACTATGTTCATCATAAAATTCACCATACAGAGAGTACTTGGATACCAGCAGAATCAGACCATCAAGCACCACACATGACCTAAGTCTGGAACAGACTTAGCCATCTTCAATGACACCGTGAGGACACAGGATGAGAGAAGCCCAGTGCCTTGTCCTGCATCCCACGCTACTGCAATCAGTTTCTGGTATGGCAGGTGGTTCAGCATCTTCTGGTTACCTAGTGGGCCTGCCATGAGGTCCTCAGAAAGAAGATACTGAATAGGAAGAGGTCCCCTGAGTCCCTACCCTCTAAGATATTTGGAGCCAACTGAGGAGAAACCCCCCAAACTGTCCAGGCTATTAGTGACCTTTCCAGCTCACTGATTGGATATGTGTCATCTGGGTTACAGACCCACACCAGCATAATAAACCTCACTGCTAAGTGCTGATCGTTTTCTCAGTGATCTCCCCCTTGAGTCTCACCTGTGATGTTGGAGTCCTGTTTACACTGGCAGCGCCATCTGCCATTTTCCGATATGCAATCTTCATCTACCCTGCATTCTTCACAAGTCCCCTCCACGGAACTAGGATCTGCAGTATTACCAATACATAGAGTCAACAGCTTGTGCCTCAAGACGGACCCCTATAGACTAAGGATGGAGGGCTTTGCCAGACTCACCGGTGCAGTAAGCCAGATTGCACTCAGGGGGCGCTGTCAAGTTGTAAACATAGAAGCCACCTGGGCAAGCCTTCACCTGGATCTCTGTGGACCACCGGCAGCATTGGTCGCTCCAGTGTGCGCAGGCCGTGCGGCTCACAATGCCTTCTCTGCTCGAGGGGTGAGAGCCATTGAGCCACATGGGTGCAGCCGTGTTGCATTGCAGGATGGGCACACAGGTCTCAGCCATGAGAACGCCACCCTGGCCTGTGAACCGGTACCAGCCGTGCAGACCCGCGTCACAGGCGTAGCCAGCACCATACTCTGTGCTGCGCCAGTACTCAGTCAGGGTCTCATATGCATTGCAGGGGTCTTGACACACCAGCTTTCCATCCGGGCCCTGGGGCAAGCAGTCCAGCCCTGGCTCACAGGAGCCTGGGGAGCACTGACAGGACCAACCATCCCCTGTAAAGCCCTCGGGACACACGCAAGAGTAGTTGCCTTCTGTGTTGACACAGGTGGCCAGGGCATGACAGTTACTGAGCCCCTGCTCTCTGCACTCATCCACATCAGTGCAGCTCAGCTCAGGCGTCAGACTAAAGCCATCCTGACAGGAGCACTTAAACGAGCCCAGGGTGTTCACGCAGCTGCTGTTGGAGCAGTTGTGAGTCCATGGGGTAGCACACTCATCCATGTCCTCACACACCAGCCCATCGCCAGTGAAGCCGGTCTGGCAGGAGCACGTTGTGACCACCCCATCCACCATGCAGGTGGCGTTGTTGTGGCATTCAGAACACCTCCCTGCGGACAGAAAGAGCCCAGCTTCAGAATTCCTGCAGCTGGAAGATGCCCCTGCACGGACTTCCTTGCTTCTACGGACTTGTTACGGTGTTGACACCTTCAAAACCCATCTCAGCTCCCCTGAGTAGAGTCCTCTATTCATTTACTTTTCATTCTGGAGTTTAACAAATTCTCCCCAGTGCACAACCCCTGCCCCTGGTATCCATTTTTATTTTCCTTATTTACAGAGAATATTGAGATTCAGAACGGGCAAGCCCCTTGCCAGTTGTCAAACAGGGTACACGCACATGGCCTGACCACAGAACATGTGCTTTTAACCATAACCTCACAATTATATTTAGTGTAATTCCAGAGTACTCCAGGGTGGAAGGCAAAGCTACCCCCCATGGGATGACTTCACACTTACAGGAGAGGTGGGTCAAATCTCTTTGGTGGGCATGTTTGTGACTTTACCGTGAAGTGCAGAAATGATTCCGAGGTGTTTTAGCCCCTTGTCCCACCATGAACATCACCCACACATTGCTATTAATTCAGAGTCTCAGGCCCCATGCTAGACCTACTAGAGTAGAATTTGCATCTTAACAAAACTTCAAAGTGAGTTCTATGCTCATTACAATCTGTGAAATGGGCTTAAAATAAAGATTACATCAAGTGTGCTAAAAGACAGATTAAGATTGCTTCTGCACACACACACACACACACACACACACACACACACACACTTACTCGCTTCTGTTGAGTCACTGGCTCCAGCTACAGTGAACCAGGAGATGACCATCATTACCAGCAGCATCCAGGTCAAAGGGAGCATCCGTCCCATCCTTTACACTCTGCCTCTTGTCCAAAGGCAAGGATGGTTTGGGTACTTTGGATTTTCCTTGTGTTTCTGACGCCTGAAATCCTGAGAACAGAGATGGGTGAGGCACATGCATGATCTAATTCACTTCCCTATAGACAGAAGAAATGCTTTTGTCGTGTACCACGGATCAGAAAACAGCATTGATATAGACCAGGAGGCACCATTTATATGGAAAAGGAAGGCTGTGCAGTGAACTAACTGTAGGTTTGGTGGGCGTCCAAAGCCTCTGTGAATACAACCCTATGATCCAAACCTCCATGTGCTGCACATTTTGAAGAACCGAGTCTTTCATTTGGAGCAAAATGTTGCAAGATGGGAAAGTGCTCGCTCGGGACTTATACCTTACTGGAGGCAGCCTTGGAGTTTTACAGGAAGTTCTTGATTACCTGAACTTACAATTTGCTCACACCTACTTATTCATTCAACAAGCCTTTATTGAGTGGCTATTATGTGCCAAACAAGGTGCTAGATACCAAAGAGAATAATGAATATCATCTACATCTTCATACAACTCATGTAAAGAAATGGCAAAAGATAAGGAACTTATTAACTTTATAAACATACATATCTATAATACATGATAGTATTTTCAAAATGATTGTTTGTGGTTGCAACAGGTGAAATAATTCCAGATGGATGCAAGCGTTACCCTAGGTTTTACAGCAGCAAGCCAGGATGGCAGGATGGTTAGCATGGGACCCCAGTGTCCAGAAGCTAAGATTCTCTCCACCACCTCCCTGAAAGAGAATGGAATTAGATAGAGGAGAAGTAGATATGGGGGTGACAGCTTCATACAGCCTTACCTGAACCCAGGACAAGACTGGTCCATTCACAAGTAAATGCCTGTGATCAATATATACTTGTCTGCCCTTGGCTGGCCCTCTCCCTCAAATTATTCTCTGCTTCTGCCCTTTGAGATTGTTTCTGTGGGGGGTAGAACTTTTCTTTCCTTTTGGCATAGAATTCACCTTTTCCAAGCCATGAGTCTGTTGTTAGTTTTTCCCCTGGGAGTTAGACACAAAATGATTGACATTGGGGTCACACCTGTGCCTGGAAATGCAAGGTCTCTGCACCTTTTGGCAGCAAGACATTCCTTAGTTAGACATTAACTGGCAAAGCAGTGCCAAGGTGCTGGGCCTTTTCTTAAACCTGGGCAAGGACAAGGTGGACCCAAGCCCAAGGAGCCAGGAAAAAGACAGTATCTGAAGTCAGACTGTGTTAGGACAAAAGGAATGTTTGCTTTGAAGACTGGAACACACTCCTGTTGTAAAGGACAGCTTCACCAGATCATTCCTCTCCACTAGAGTCCAGACAGGAGAGAGTCTCTGAGAATGGTATCAGGTTACTATCTGGACATCCCTGAACTGGACCTCTGTCAGACAAGACTAGAGTCCAAACAGTAGAGGGTCCTTGGGCTAGGGAATAATCTTACAATTGAAGAGGCTGTTTGCCTGAGTCCACCATGACTAGTGTCTCAGGGAATTTAAGTCTTCCCTTTGCCTGTGAGATGAGATGCCCTGCCCTGTGATATATATATATATATATATATATATATATATATATATATATATATATATATAGACTTACTCCTTAGCACAGCATAAACTGAGTGTAGTGGTGCACACTTATAATCTGGGCACTTGAGAGTGTAGATATGAGGATCAGAAGCTCAAGGTCATTGCCAGCTTCAGAGTGAATTTGAAACCAACTTAGGCTGCCACAAACAGTAAAATAGAATACAACATTAACAATAATTTATAACCTCCCTCTAGTACAAAATAATTCTGAGTATAACTTTCATTTTGACCAACTTCCCATCCAAAGTGAGAAATATCTTTTTGTTCACTTTTGCAGTTTGTGTGTGGTGCATGTGTGCATGCACGTGTGTGTGTGTGTTTGTGTGTGTGTGTGTGCCTGTGCATGTGTGTGTGTGTGTGTGTGTGTGTGTGTGTGTGTGTTGTATTTCATAACAAAGAACATGGTCATGTCATTTGTTCACTCACCACTGATTCTTCTCTTTGTAACTTTAGTTTCTGATGCCCTATGTCTTTTAACAAGGTCCCATATAAGCTCTCTTCTTGTATCCCTCCTGGATTTAAAGATGCTAATTTTTTGAGGTTTGCAGAATTGGCAAAGCTTTAGGCAGGGGCAAGGAGACTTTGGGCTAGTGTCCATTCCTAAGTGCTAGCACCATGCTTTCTGGTCTCTAGATTTGATGCACTCTAGTCTCAGTGCCTGGCTGGTCCTGGGAGGGCTGTCTAATCTCTGGAGATGCCAAACATCTTGCTACAAGGATCCTTTCCTATGTCTACCAACCACATCAGAGCCACACCCTATCTCCTGTCTGCTTCATGTGACTGTCACACAGGGCTACTATACCCTGCTCTGATCACCCCAGGAAGCCAGCCAGGAACCAGAAAACTGAAAATATAGCTGCTATTTCCCGAGGCCACTGAAATTCAAGGAATCAAGCAGTCTTAAATTTGCTTCTGCCACCCCTTCCTCCCCACCTGAGGAAACCTCCATAGAATACTAGGAAAGTCACTCAACTCACTCAAGTGAGATTGTCTCAAAAACAAGGTAGACAGGGCCTGAAGACATACCCAAGACTGGCCTCTGTTCTTCACATGCACACGTGCACACATATGCACACTAGCTTGCTATGTATGTGCATGTACAGAGTAGGTGGGGAGGACAAAGCCTTGTGCAAACCTGTCCCTCCTACTCCTTTCCTTCCTGGCTCCTCTGGTACTTCCGCATCTACCTATATACCTTATCCCTCCACTCCCCTGGCCTCCATGGCATGCCATGTGCCTTTATTTAAGGATCTGCAAACAGAGCAAGCTGTCTTGTTCATGGCAGTGCCACTTTGCCCACATTTTACTCACCACAGACAGGCCATCCTCAGTGTATCCACATCCACCATTTTCTTGCTCATCCTTCCTTGCTCCATCTTTGACCCCCCTCTCTCCATTTATGCACACAGGATGACTTCCTGGCATTCCTCGTGGATGTCGGTCCCTCATCTTCCCAGGTGGCCTGAATCTCTTCTCCTTGGGATGAAGGCCACATCATTCATTTTTGGGAGGAAGGTCCCTCTCTCCTTGGATGCTCCAATGTCTTCCCTTTTCTCCTTCATTTATTCATGTCTTCTATATAGACTAACCTACAGAGACACCCCATTGATCTCACAGACACCAAGTTATTTGATACCCTACTTTTGAGACCAAATTTCTCAAAGGATATATCTATTCTCTTCATTCCTCACCAGTGTGCTTTCTGACATGCTAACTCCACAGAAATCACTTCACACCATTAAAGACGTGCATGTTGCCAAATGCAATCTTACTCCTCAGACAGTACACACTTGGTTTTGAAGGAGACTTGGATCTCTTGGAATAATCTTTTCTCTTAACTTGCCAACACAGGCAGGGCATTTGATGTGGATTGTTAGGACAAGAGTTACTTACCAAGTGCTACTCTTCAGTCAGACTGTTTTTGTTTTTATTCTTTTCTTTTATTGAAAATAGAATTTTTTCATACAGTATATTCTGATTATGGTTCCCTTGGACTATGGTCCCCCCAATTATGGCTCCCCCTGATTATGGTTCCTCCTGATTATGGTTCCCACTCCTTTACTCCTCCCAGTTCCTCCAACCTCTTCTCCCATCTGGATCCACACTGTTTCTGTCTAAAATAAGGAATAATAAAATAAAGAACAAACAAATCAGATTATGAAAAAAACAGCCAATAAGAGAAAAAAAAGAAAAAGAAAGGGCTCAAGAAACACATATGTATGCAGAGACACACGCATTCACATATTCAGGAGTTCCATTAAAAACTTCAAATAAGAAACCACAATAAATATGCAAAAGACCTGTAAGGTAGGAAAAACAAAACAAAAGCTCCCTAAAAAAGAACCTCCAAAGATGACATTTAGTTCATTTTCTGTTGGCCATCTACTGCTAGGCATGAGGTCTACCATTTATAGTGGTCTATTTCCCCAGTGAGATTCCCTTTGAAAAAACTAATTTTTTTATTTGCAAGTCACTATCAGTTAGCGGTCACTTCTGGATTAGGAATCAGAGTTGTTGTCCATTTCTCCTTTCAACTCTAGAAGCCCATCTGGTACAAGCCCATGCAGGCTCTTTGCATGCTGTCACCATCTCTGTAAGTTCATATGTGTTCCCTTACAGTTGTGTCTTGAAGGCCTTAAGTTTTGGACATCCTCCATCCCTTCTGTATCTTACACTCTTTCTGACTCATCTTCTGAAGGGTTTCATGAGTCCTGAAGTGGGAATTTGATGGAGACATTCCTTTTAGAGCTGAGCATTCCAGGGTATCTCACTCTCTGTATATTATCTGGCTGTGGGTCTCTGTATTTGTTTCTATCTACTGAAGAGGAAGTTTTTCTGATGATGAATGAACAAGGAACTGATCTATAAATATGGCAGAATGTCACTAGGAGCTATTTTATTGCTAGGTTCTTTTAGCAGAACAGTCATATTTAGTTTTCCCATAGGTCCCTGGCCTATCTGGTCTCAGGTTCTCACCCACGAAAGTATTGTTAGGTATGGGTTTGATCTCATGGAGTGGGCCTTAACCAATCAAATATTGTTTGGTTACTCCTACAAGCTCTGTGTCATTATTACACCAGCAGATCTTACAGGCAGGCCACTCTAATAGATCAAAGGGTTTATGGCTGGCTTAGTGTTTACATTTCTTCTTTGGTGGAGGGCAGATTATCTTCTAGGACCATGAATACCATTATGGACCTTCATAGAGCTAGAGACTTTATGTAGGCACCAACTCAACTTCTCTGTGTTCAGTGAGCTGTGTAGGTGTTGTCTTCAACAGTGGGGCCTTGCTGTCAGTTTGTGGAGAGACATCAAAAGTCTTGCCAATAGCCTGGATTGTTTGGGAGTTTCCATGGAACTCCTTTGACCAACAACTTGATTAGATATAACCCATTCCTGGTGCTGGAAACTTCATTTGATGACAAGAAATGCCCAGTATGTGTTCTTACATTATCTCAGTCTCAGGAGAGCAGACTGAAGTTAAGAGAAACCAAGTAACATCTTCAAGGTTACATACCTAGCTAGTGCAAACTGAAGCCCAATTTTGTTCAAACTTATCCCTTCAGTCAACTTTATGTCTTGAGGGGTAAACAGCATTTCATGCTTAGTGGTTGAGTCTTATATTGACAAGCGGTTTCATCTTTTTCAGTAGGGTGGAGTTAAGGGGACAAAGCGTTTTGAGAAGCTGATCAGACAGAAGAGGTTCAAGTGACAGGTGGATACATTTAGAAGGATCAAAAACTTAGCTGAAAGAAGCCCTTCCTAACAGAGGGGTATCTGTACCCCACCTTTCTGCTCCCTCTCCTCTTCCCGTCTCTGAGGCTCCAGGTGCACCTGTGGAACATGCACACTGCAGCCTTGGTCTCCATGTCACTGCTTGTCATGGGCTCTTTTCCACGTGACTTAGTCTCAGCAGCCCCAAGGACCCCTCCTTTGACAGGCAGCCACATGTCTATGAGGTGAAGGCAGGTGAGTCTTGCATCGTGTCTTGAATACTAAAACCTAACTCCATAGAGGCACCTGGCTCCGGTGAGTTCCAGGGCCTCAGGCTGTTCCCTGCTTCATCTAGATGTGAGCAAGTAAGGGATGGGGGGTTGAGAGTGGGAATTTCTTATGGGGATCTAAAAATACAAATAGCCTCTGCCTTGTGTGATAGGTGGAAAGCACAGAGGCTCATGGGGAAATTTAGGGAGCACTGTTTCTACAACAATACCCCTCACTTCTTAGAAGTTTGAATACCACCCCAATAAAGTGAATCAGAGAAACAGTGTAAATATGAAGCATTGAATAATGACACCCCACAAATATACCCACATCCTAATCCCTTGGACTCACAAATATTGCTTTGCAGAGTGAAAAGTACTATGCAGGTGTGATTAAGTCGAGGAGAAATGGGGGATCTATAGGGATCCTAAAGGTTGAATACAGGCACAATGGTGCTTAGAGGATAAATGCAGAGGGAATGTGAGGATGGAGCATAAAGTCACAGTGATTCCAGGACCAAACACAAGCCAAAAAATGCCGGCAGCCCTCTGGAAAGCTGCAAGGCAAAGGTTTCTTCCAGAATGCACCAACCCTGATGATCCTTGACTTTTAACCCAATGTGAAAAAAAATCAAGACAGGTTCTCACCCAGCAGCTTAAAATGGGCTTTAAATCATAGTCCCCCTGCATTTAACTCCTAAGTACCAGAATTACAGGTGTGCATCAAGTCTAACCCTTGAAACTGGTGTCAGATTTCTGGAGTCTCAAAACATGTGAGAATAAATCCATGCTGTTTTAAGCTATTAATTCTGTGTTAGAAACAATCAATACAGAAACCTGCATGGACCTGGGATAATGTCCTTACCTCATCCTTTGGGGATAACCATGAGATCATGCCTCTCAGAGAGAGGGTGCTACCTGATGATTCCATTTGTTCCACGGATGTTTATTGAGCATCTACAATGTACCACGCAGAACACATACAGCAAACACTAAGAAGGCAGTGTCTGTATTCATGGGGCTGGTCATGGTGGTGGCAGGAGCAGACATTGTGCGATCACTTGATAGAATAGCAAAATGCTTTCAAATATTATCCTCTTGGAGAGCCTCTTAGAAAATGGCTATATTTGAGATTTGAATGACCAAAGCATAGATGAGTGAAGATGAGGCAGAGTAAGTATCCTGAAGGCATGCATTTGGGTAAAGGGAACAAACCCATGGAGAGAATTCATTATGTTCAAAGAATATTCAAGAAGTGTGAATGGTGTGTGGAGGCTGGGAGACTTGAGAGAAATAGAGATCCTTAAGGCTAGACTTCTCAAGACTTTGCAGGAATAGAGAAATTGGAAATATTCGAGATGTCATGAAGATACCAGTTACAGGGTAAGACAATAGATATGGTAAGAACTGAGAACTATGGTGTTTCAAATTATCTCACTAGCTTTAGATATGTGGGGTATGAGGAGAAAGTGGAGCGAGGACATCGAGGACAGATCAATTCTGTCTTCTGCTCTCAAGAAACTGTGAGTGACTCTGCAACACAGACAGGTTGGTGGAGTCAAGTGGAAGTGAGCAGAGTCACATAGAAAGAACAGGATGGCTCTCATCAACGGAAGCAGCTGGAGTCCCAAAGGACATAAGTAGGGTCACATAGGAAGAGGAGAGTTGAGTGCCATGGAGGGGAAATGGGTAAAATCATGTAGGTCATCAAGTTTACAGTAGTAAGAGACAAGGTCACAGAGGATGAATCTGGTGCGATTGCATAAGGGTGGGTCACTTACTGGCATGCAGACATCTAGAGACAAGCTTGGCACTGGATCTCATATGGAGCAAACCTGTCATCGCAGCTCATTTGCAAGACTAAGCCAAACTCCCGAGGGCCCAACTAGTGGGAGGTTGCATACATAGTGGCTAGAGAGGGGCACTCTAGGGTGATAAAAGAGAATGGGGACAATGAAACTGGCCTCTAGTGATATTCTGAAAACCAGTGAGGACCCAGAGAGTTACAAACACTTGTTCAGCATTGGCCTAATGGTTCCCCTTGCAGCCCTGGCTGAATTCCAGACCAAGTGGCTCTTCCAGGTGGTACCAATCAGGAAAAAGAAGAGATGAGCAAACCAGATGAAAGACACTCACAAGGCTTTATTGTCTAACCCCCACCCACCCTACCATTCAATATATGACATTGTTAGAGTAGATCCACTCAGAAACTGAGGTCAGGACCTGGAACTGGGATCCTTTCTCCCTGGCTTTGGAGAAGCTAAAGTTCTTCTTTGACTTGCAGTTTTCTCTCTGGTTTTGGCGGTTCCTTCGGCTGAGCTTCCGCCTCCCCCCTCTCGGCGGTTTCCTTCCTTCTCTCCGGCTCTTCTGGCTTGCTTATACTGTCCAGCGCGGGAGACCCTTTCCCTGGCCTGTCTTGTTGGCTTGTGTCCTCTATCTTGAGCAGTGGATTCTCAGGCATCTTCTCTATGAGCTGAATCTCTGCCTCAGCTAACATCTCCTCCTCTTCATTTTGCTCAATGTACAATAGCTGGTAAAGAAAATGTGGGAACAAGAGAAGGAAGGGAAGGCAGAATAAGGAAGTATGTGTGAACATTGTAGTGAAAACCAGTAATTCTGCTCTGGGTCAGCCCAGAAGGAATCCTTTGTGGCTTATGTTTCCTCATAGATAAAGATGATAAAGTGTCCAGCTATGGTTTTGACCCTTTTGACAGAGGGCACATTTCTTATATGACAGGTGTGGCTGCCCAGTCCCTAACTCCAGGACAGATCAGGTGATTTTGGTTTAGTTAATAAGATCCCTCTCCAGCATGCATGTTACAACTACTGAGAAATGAATCTTTTCTTTATAAACTGGGAGGAGGTATGTTTGGAACTGTGGGGAAGTGACTGTCTATGGGAAGTGACTGCTTGAGGAAACTCCCAAGACAGAGGAAGATAGAAAGCAGATATGACTGTCTGGGTCCAGCTGTGCCAAATGTCCTACCAGGTAAGTGGGATAAACATCCATTGCTACTGAAGCAGGCAAGGCGGTGTCTTTGATATTAGCAACAGAAGGCATCCTAACTGATTTAGATGGCACCTTCTAGAAGGTGACTCACTATGGCATGGTTAGGAGAAAAAGGAGACTGTGGTCACTTCCATAAGGACAGCAACTCCAGAGGTCAGACTCCCATCAAGACATCTGACCACCATCTCAGAAAAGTGACCAGCAACCAGCTGTTTTGAAGGCTGTATGTTATTTGAGAGGCTGTTATCTAATGACTGCCATTCCTACTTCCTTGTCACAAGTTCCCATGAGTTCACTTAAAGTGGATGGCTGTCCAGGGCAGCCTCAAAGCCATCTTCAGAGAGAATGAGATAATAGATGGAACTCGTGACATGATTTTTTATATGGGCTTCCTGGTAATTGTGTGTGGGAGAGAAAGCCCAGCCTATAGATGTGTGCCTTACCTCATCTTCTTCCTCAATCCTAACCTTGACATGGCTTTCCAGGAAGTCACAAAAGCCCTTCATGGTGTGCTCTCCTTTATACATGACAGCCTAGAAAGACAGCAGAGCAGGATTAAGATGGGAGCTTCTTCCTGTAAGTTGCTCATAGAGGATTACAAAACTAAACCCAGGATCAAATTCCTAATTGCCTAGACCTACCAAAAAATGCCTTAACCTCTGTGAGCTTCCTTTTCCATGGCTCTGAAATAAGGATTACAAACTCTCTCATCAGAGGACATGAGAAACGGGCCATATACAAACTGCAAAGCCATACTTTATAGGTCTAACCCCTGGCTGGATTACTTACCCTTGTGGCCTCCTTACTGAGCTCAGTTTTCTCATATGGCATTAATTCCAGGAGCTTCTCAGACTATGTTGTTGGCTTAAATGAGCTAATACAGGAAATGAGCTTAAAGCAGTGCTTGGCTTATGGTAAGTACCACATGCATTTGCTCTTATGAGTAGCATGTATTAGTAGCATTGTAACAATAAGAAAAATGGTTATTAATGTATAAAATACTGCATGGCCAGCGAGCAGTCATAATAGTTCCCTTTCCTTTGTGGGCCTTTAAAGGGGCTTTTTAATCATATGACTTAAGATTGGTGGCTCTTAGCCTCACCCTGTCAGCCTAACCTCATGTTCTCCAGCTTCTCTACAAGCACCTTCTGCAGTGGGATGATATCACATGCACTCACAGTGCTCCAGTTGTCCTGCCCAACTTATCACTCAGGTTATACATCCTACCTGTAGAGTCCATGACCCCTCCTTTAATCAAATTTAAGTCTCTATGATTCTCCGGAGTCCCAAGTTTACATGAAGACTTTAGTTGTATTTATCCTCCAGATTCTGCCCTCTGCCCCATTTCATACATAGATGGACCTGTGTCTTTGTTATTCTCCTTCCTCTCAGCCCCTCATCTCTGGAAGAAGGATCTTGACTCAGACCTCTTTGGTTGATATCAACTTTCCATCTACCAAAGATCCAGGGTTCTCCAGCCCTGGTGATGGCTGGGCAAGAACTGGGATTCCCAAGTATAAAAAGGATTGTTGATATCTGGCATACATTCTTTTATCTGGTAGCATTCCATCCCAATATTCCTGTACAGACATCCTTTATTCTCTGTAGTAGACAGCTTCAGCCTCTGTCCAATCAAAACATCCATATCCAGTTGATATGGAGATTGGTCAACAATAAGGAATGGACTCAAGTTGTATGCAACAACAAGTCTTAGCACTTGCGTGGAATATGCTGGAAAAATATGAGAACATACTAGGGACTGGAGCCAAGAATGTTCAGTAGAAGGCTGAGCTGGAGAGAAGCTGCGTTCCTGGTAATGACCTAACATTTTCAACCATGTGGTCCCAAGAGTCTCTCACCTCTTGTGAGTCAGTAGGGAAAAGCCTGAAGAATGGGTACTGTTCTGGGTTCGCCAGCTGAATGTCATTTGCCGTTATGTCAATCTTAGCAATGATGACTGTGGAGTGGTTTTGATACTTTAAGCCCAACTCTTCCAGCAGTGGTAATAGCACCGTGCACTTCTCAGACCAGGGCGCATCTGGAAAAGAAGGATGTTTCTCAGCTCCTGCTGCCCAGGACTCTGGAAGCTGATGCCAAACGGCACCACTATTGTCTTCTTACCATGCGTCTGCTCAGCAGGCTACACTTTTATTTAAAGCTTATCTTTATATCTCAGTGTATGATCACTATTAAGTAAATCAGAATAAAAATTAAGCCTAGTCCTGGTTCCCCCTGACACTAACATTTCCCGTGCATTAATATGGTCTTTGAAACAAAACAAAATAAAACAAAAACAAAAGCTTTCCCATTAGAACAGTGTTCCACTGCAGCTGAAGAGAAAACCAAGGAAAACACCTATGCCATTGTTATGTTTGAGGGAAAATGATGTGTTTATAGCATATACGTTAAGCTACTTGCCCAAGGTCATCCAGAGAATTAAGCAAAGGGAATAAGATCTGAACGACAGGTCACTTGGCCTTGATTGGACTACAAATATGGCATGGTATAAAGTTACATAACAAATATTATGTAACAATCAAACACGCCTTTCAGTCCCTTGGAAGAAAATATGCTCAGGATGCTAAACAGGTATGTCTTAAAATTGTGACAACTACCCTTGGCAGGGGACACTGGCCTTTCTTGTGGAAAGTTCCTTGAGCTTTGAGTGGCCCAGACAGCTGGCCCTTTGGAAAGAGACCAGAGCAGAGATTCAAAGCAGGGGAAGCCAGACCTCACTGGTTTGTCCTCCTCTGAAGTGAAGACCTCAAGAGTTTTTCTCTGTGGGAAGAACGGCCTCAGAGGCCCTGACATTGTACTTTTGCAAGCTCATCTATCCATTTATCAACCAAGTACCCCCAGTGACCAAACCTCCTGCCTGCAGCACCCAGACACCCCCTGGAGCTTAATAGGCCCTGGCTAGGAACATGGAGGACTATAATGGCTGAAGCCCCAGGGTGCAATCCAACAGCCCTGCTTCTAAGAAAATGAAGCTGCTCTTGCCTTTCATCAGAAGCAAATGAGTGTTCTCAGAACTCTGTGTGTCCTGGAAGTAGAGAACGGCTTCCCCAGCTCAGTGATGAAAGGGGACAGAGAGCTATGACTCAGCATACAGCTCTCAGAAGCACTGTCAGCTGCCAAGTCTCTGGTTCATTGAGGTTGTGAAAGGGTGCACGATGGCCTCGGCACAGGGATGGCTTTACTTTTGCCCTTAGTACTTACTGTGTGACCTTGACCTGTATCGTGGAGAAAGTCAATGTGCCTTCCTCACCACCTTGCTACACCCAAGCCTAGCCTGGTGCACAAGCTCACTGAATGCTACTTTTGCCTGTCTGAAGTAGCTTTGGACTCACCTTCTGCAGCGTCTCATGGAAGGAAGGCTCTAGTTTGGGGAAGCTGGCTTATAAAACAAAGATGACGGGAAAGGGCCACAGTCCTTAGTCGGTAGTGGAAATAATTATGATAGAGTAACAGCAGTCATTATTTGTGGAGTGCTTACAACATGCCATATACTATACAAAGTCCTTGACATGAAACATTTATGCCCCTACCTCACAGGAACATTGGATGAATCAGATAAGGTCCAAAGTAGGGGAAATGTGGATGATAATATGCATGTAGGTGCTGGAGCCAGACTGATCAAATCCAGTTTGTAGCACTTACGAGTGATACTGGGAATATTTTTTTGGGGCTGGGATTCTATTGAGGGATCCATGCAGGGAAGCTCAGCAGTAGCTGCTCTCAAGAGGATTTGGTAGGTAATTAAATGACATAAGTATACAGTGAATTGAATCAAGTCTGAGTCCTAACATACTGTTGGATCCAATAAAGTCATGTTAGTCGGCAATGTTACAACTGTTGCACACTGTCATAGGCCTGGATTAGATGGAGAGCATTCATACATGGGAAGAAATAATTTGGGGCATTAAGTTGCCTATGGCTGCTGGCATCCTGAGCTCATCCTTTTGAGAGTCAGGAGATAATCCTCAGCAGGGTTTAGGGTTTATGGGTTTAGAGACTGCACTGCCCAAGAATTCAAAAGTCATACTTGAAAAGTATGGGAGCTCTTAGGTTCTCACTGTCTCTGTGGAGATACTTACAGAACATCACAAACACATCCTTTTCCTTATCAAAGACGACCACATTGAAGTTCTTCCCCACGAGCTTCTTAACTAGCCCTTGGTCCCAATTTTTTGGAATCTCTTCACTGGATTTGTGTTTCTAGGAAGCAAATTCAAGAACTCTTACACTCCCTACTACAGAAAAGAACAAGCCATGGGGTTCCCCACCTCCACTATAAACAATGAAACGCTTTGTCTTAGAAAGACAAACTCTCTAAAAGATTTGCAAGGCAGAGATAGTCCCAAACCCAGTGACAGCTCAGCACTGTCCAGAGCAGCCTGGGGTCAGGGTGCTGAGAGGGACTCAGAGCTCTAGGCTGCAATTTATTCACACACAATTCTTGGGATTCTCAGATGACAGTGAGACTCATGTCACTAGCTTCTCAATTAGACTGCTAAAAAACAATGGTTTTCCTCATTACTGTGAGAGTCAAGATCAAGGTGTTTCCATGCCGGTGTCCCCCAAGTTCATCACTACTTTCCCTCTTGTCTTTCTTCAGCTATACTGATCATCAGTTGCCCCAAAGCCTAAGCCACTTCTGAATGGTACCTTCTGCCCATCGCCTTCAAAACCCCGCTATGCCTTTGTTTCCTACAATTAAGGCTCCATTTTTAATCACGGAAATCTGGTTTCTCCTGGTATATGGAATGCCAAGTCTTTAATATGCTTATGAAGTCCTTGCCATCTGGCTTCTGTCAAACTCTTTAGCCGTCTCTTTAGTGATGCTATCCCTCCTCTACCTCGCAGACTCTGGAAATGACTTGAAGGTGCTTTCACTGGAAGTATAAAGGCAGTGGGAAACCGGCCATAGAGGATGAGCTGTGACGCAGACAATGAAGAATTAGGAATAGGTAGATCAGACAGAAATCACTGGTCAGGTGGGGGATGTTTATCTGTGTTCCAGGAGCACAAGAGAACATGTTGGCTTTTGAAGGATGAAAAAACACCCTGTGTGAAACTGGAGGGAAGAGAGAGGCTGGGGAGTGGGGGTCTCGGGCACATTGTAGATAACATTGTGGTAACAGAATGTGAGGATGCCTCTAACATAAAGACTTCTCTTCCCTTGCTGGTGAATGGCTAGAGGGCTGAGCTGAAAGAGAAGGTAGAAATGGGACTGGAAGAGAAATTGACCTAAAATTAAAGAGGTAAATACCTTAGAGAGATTTATACAGAGATGCTGAGACATTTCTTGGTAGAGGAAGGTTTGGTTGATGTGTCTACAAGGTCAGTCAGTTTCTTGGTGAAGTTACTCTTCTCCAACATTACTATAGGAGTAGAATAAAACTTAAGTGGGCTCAGCAGGAGTTGGATTTTTGTCTGGAGGTGTATATGTATGTATATGTATATATGTGTGTGTATATCTTCGATACCTCAAGGTATAGAAGAAATGGAACATGGAGAGGATGGGAAAGTTATCAGAGGCAAGGGGGAAAAAACCCCCATAAAATCCAAGTTTGTGGCGAATGGCACTCTAAAGACTGAAATAGGAACCAAAGGTCAAAGGTCATGGGGAGGGCGAGGCTCTTTAGCAGTGTGGTCTGTGGTGAAGTAAATTAAGAGGAAGAGAAGCTTGAAATGAGGCCTTTGGAGGAACTTCCAGCTCTGGATTATGAGCCTATGAGCAGGTGGGTGAGATGGTGTGGACATGTCAGTTCACAGAGAACAGAGATAAGCATGTGGGATGTTAGTGTCGAGGAACGATGGTATAGCAGATAGCCTGCCCTGAGGGGCTCATCAGAGAAAGGGAGATGGCCAGAGGATAGCAACCTAGGATGGAAGTAAGTGGTGTGATTGATGCCAAAGGCATGAAGAATGGTTTGGAAGCAGTGGGAAGGACAGCAGCTTTTCCATCTGACCTCGTGATCACGTAAGTCAGAGAAGAGCTCCCCTCCTGAGAAGGCTACAAAGGAGGCAGAGTCCTCATGGAAATAGACAGACTGGAATAGAGCAGCCAGAGGTAAGCTCCCCATAGATGTTGAATTACCTGAAGACTCTCCATATAGTCCCATCAGTATCCCAAACATGTTTGGAGGATTCTCCGTTTACTCTCAAAGATGTTTCAATTTGTAAAGTAAACACGATGCTGTCAGCAAGGAAGGGTGCTTATGTTTAAGTTCCTGAACCTATTTCTTCTTCCAGCAACATAGACTATGCCTCTCCAGCCCACACACACTAAAGATCTCTCTCTCTCTCGGAAGCTCTGAGGTTAACTCCTGGCTGCTACTTGTTCTCTCTCCTTCTCTCATAACCCTGGGTCAAAGGGATCTTCTAAGAAGAGGCTGCAAGGATGAAATCCTCCTTTCGATGACAAGTCAGCTCTCTGGAACAGATGAACTTTGCCTAGGAATTTTCTTTATGACTGAAGAACTGGCAGCGTATCTCCAGTCTCAGAAGAAGCCTCAAGCTGCAGTGATTCACAACGAAGGGACTTGTGTCCCATTGAACCTTGGCATGGTCTCTGTTCTCTCTCTTCCCGTAGATGGACTGTGAGGAGGGCCTCAGGCTCTAGTCAGGACTTACCTGAGAGCAGGCTTACCTTGGCAGTTTTGCTGAGGAAACTGTTGCAGAACTTTTTGAGGCTTTCGAAATTTATGTCATCTGTGGGCATTTTATACCTGGCGTCAGAGCTTAAGTTCAGGATTTGAACGGATGGGACGTTGACTCTTGAGATCCGGAAGTACTCAAAGATGCCTTTGTTTTTAGGCTCGTCTGCATTCACCAGGACGAAAAGGATCTGCCAAATAAAGCAAAACTTCTTGTGGCTCTGAACCACTCAGATCAAGGGAAGGGAGCCCCTGAGAAGCTAGGAACTAATGAAACTCAAATAGAAAGGATTAAGGAGCATGCCCAGGCAGGCTCAACTCCTATACCCAGGAGCAGAGAAGCAGACACCTTAGCCTAGCTTCTATGCTGTGCATAATCCACACAGCTTCAGGAAATGAGCGAGTCCTGAGCGTTCATCCTTGGTTCCCTTGTCTGTAAAATACTGTTCCTGATCATACTTGCTTTAGAGGTTTTTTTTTAAGAATGTGTGCAAAATAGCAGGGTGGTGGTGGCACACGCCTTTAATCCCAGCACTTGGGAGGCAGAGGCGATCAGATTTCTGAGTTCGAGACTAGTCTGGTCTACAAAGTGAGTGAGTTTCAGGACAGCTAGGACTATACAGAGAAACCCTGCCTCAAAGGCCTGGTTTAGTGAATGGCATGTGGAAGAATGTTTCCCACATGTCAATTCAAACTTACTCTATGAAGGAAATCCATAACCTGTTTATTCATACATTCACACAATAAATGTCCATCGAGTACCAAGTACTATTAAACAGTTCACTGACTGACATTTGTGCTATACAGGGAAAATGGAATCTCTGCTCTGTGGATCTTACATCCTAGTGGAGGACATGGATAAGAAGCACATTCAGATAATGACAAGTGAGGGATAGAAAGCACAACAGACAGATGGGGCAGAGAAGCCATGCACATAAGGCAAGACATGGGCTCAGAGAAGTGAGCACGCCAAGAGAAAAATCCATTTTAGCAAATAGAACAGGGAACAGCAGTCCCTCAAGCAGTAATGCAGTGCAAAGGAAGGAAAGCTCTAGTATAAAAAAGAACATAGAAATCAGAATGTCGTAGAAAGCAAGGCAAGTGAGACACCAGCACCCTGAGGGAGAGCATCGTGGGTGATGAAATCAGATGCTATGAAAGTGAAAGTGCACATAAGAAGGGCAGTAAGAAGCTTGGGTCTAGTTTGGTGAGAGTAAAGATGGTATCAAGCCAGAGAGTGTTGGGGTGGAAATTTGCAAATAATTAGTTGCAGAGAATAAGCAAGAATGGATGCAAGGAGCTGAGTTAGAGGCTTCTATGGACATCTGCTGCACCTACTCTCAGGCCATTCATCCATCCAAAGGTTTGCCCACAAGAGACAATGCACCAGTCTTCTGGGTTCTATGGAAACTATAAAACAAACAAAACCCAACACAGAACAGAAACCAACAAAACAGAACAGATTGTTAACCTATCTTGAACACATCCAATAAGTACCACTTATTTCTATATCTCAGATACTATAGTAGGTGTAAAGTGGTAAAGTTTAGTGGGACAATATTAGTCAAACTTTTTTATCTATGGCTCAGTAATGACATTTTGGGATGCCCTCTGATTGTGGCAACAAGAATTTAGAACTCTATCTCCTGATCTATTCCAAAATAAATTCCAGCTACATTAAAGGACTAAGGGGAAAAATACAGTTGAAATACTGCTGTCAAACCTGGCAACTGGAGTTCAATTTCCAGTACCCACATGGTAGAAAGAGAGAACAGACTCCTGACAGCTGTCCCCTGATGTCTGCACACATATTCTGGAATACATATGCCCATGTGCACACATGCTCACATACTAAAAATAATTTTTGAAAAAATTAAATATGGTTAAGTATTGACTATTATAGCTCATGAGAAGTCAAAAGATCATGATCAGTCACATTAAATATCTAAAAGTATAACACCGAGAAATGAAATAGATTAATACTTGCAAGGAGCCTGTTATTAGAAGCATCTCTCGGAAAATTAGTATATTTATACTTCAGTGTCTTTACTCTGTGTTTATGTTTTAACATCATCATTTGACTTCAGAATAACTTTAAATGAAAAAGCAAAGCAAAACAAAACAAAAAACCTTTCATAGTCCAGATGCAGTAAGTTGCTACACATAGACATAGACATAAGAAGTGACATTTCATAGCCCAGATATATTTAGCCATTATACATAGGCATAGGGTATAAGAGGTGACCTTTCACAGTCCAGATGTAGTAAGTGTGTTATACACAGGAATAGGGTATAAGAGGTGACCTTTCATAGCCCAGATGTAATAAGTCATTACACATAGGCATAAGGATAAGAGGTTATTTCTTTCCACTGATGCTGCGGATAGCAGTTACAAACACCAGGAAATGTACTCATTGATTTGAGTGTGTATTTTCCACATTGAAGTCAGAGTCTCTGTAGAACATAGACTTGAAAGGAATACCTTTAGCATATTTACTAAGATGAGTTAAATACCATACATAGGCTTGGCTCCCTGCAAAGGAAGACTGGAACAGACTCTCCTAATATAAAATAGTAAACATTATGTAGCATTGATATGTAAATTGTGAACTATACATGCAAATTATGTGCACATAATTCCTGAATTAATTTATAATGAGCAGCAAAGACAACTTCCCTCAGAGTCTGCTGCTGCTCTTGGACGCCATTAAAGAGCTTTCAAAAATGAGCTACAAACCTTGTTCTGGAATTCCTTTGCAATTTGTCTGTAATGCCGGCTTATGGTGCTATACGGCTCTGAGTTTTTGGAGATAAAGAGCAGCATGTGATTCAAGATGTTCAGATCATAAATCAGGTCCTTATTCTGAAATTGCAAGAGAAACGTGTCATTCAGAGTACACACAAGGGCCCCCGCTGTTCCCCTGGACCCCTTTGTCACTGACCTCAGGGTTTAACTCAATCACAAAGCCTGTGAGCTGTTGCTTTATGACTTGATTGAGATGGTCTTTGTTTGAACTGTCATTAATAAGCTCTTGACGTTTCACAATTTTTCCCTTGAGCCAGAGGGAAAGCATGTTAGATGGCAGTAGCTTTCAGAATATATACACCTAACAGATGTAACTAGCATAGCCCCACCCCACCCCCATCCCCACCCTGGCTTGAAAGTAAAACACTGAGGACGTTGTCAGGAGTAGTACATAACCCAGGTACTTAATAGACACGAACATTGTGCAAATCAGTCTGTGTGTGTGATAGGGAATGTGACTGACTGACAGCCCCAGCTGCTGTGCTCTGAAATCCACCAAAGTACTTGCACTGAGGCTGAACACCATGCCACATTGCCACCAAACAGTGGCTGAAGGCATCTGGGATAGAAAGGCAAACCCAGAACCAGAAGATACAGTTCTTCCTGAGAGGCATCTCCAATCAACTTCCGGTGGTCAAAGCCCCGTCTATCAGCCTCCAATCAACTTCCGGTGGTCAAAGCCCCGTCTATCAGCCTTCCTACCTCCAAAGGGTCACACCTTTATTGTGGTCTGATGGATCTCTGAGTTCCTCAAAGCCCCGTCTATCAGCCTTCCTACCTCCAAAGGGTCACACCTTTATTGTGGTCTGATGGATCTCTGAGTTCCTCACCCCTATGCTTTTTTTCACTAATGAATAGTTGGCATATCTAATCCCGCTATGTAACTGCTTTCCAGAAGGATTTGGATAAACATAGGGGTCATGTGATGACTTACAGTCTATGAGTAGTTCATCTCTTCATCCCCACCAGTCCTAACTTGGTACAAACTTCTCCCCTAGACTCTTGAAATGCTTTCTCCACTGACCGCTCCACCTCTCCCCTGCTTCCTTTCCCCACCCCACCTCACCCCTAACACCAGCCATCCTGATGTTTTTAGAGCACAAATTTGATGGTTTTTTGTCTTTGTTTTCTTGCTTCAATGTGTTATAGTCCTGAGTTATCCTCTGAATAAAGTTCCAGCAGTCCCGTACTTTTTTTTCTTTTTCTTTTTCTTTTTTTTTTTTTTTTTTGGTTTTTCGAGACAAGGTTTCTCTTTATAGCCCTGGCTGTCCTGAAACTCACTTTGTAGACCAGGCTGGCATCAAAATCAGAAATCTGCCTGCCTCTGCCTCCCGAGTGCTGGGATTAAAGGCATGCGCCACCACGCCCAGCTCCATAATTCTAATTAGAGAGCGCCAGCTGTCCAGCTACTGTCCCAAGCATGTATGTGTTATTTCACTTAGCACAAGGATTTCCAAACAATTGGCGATGTTGGAGGGTGCTAATAGTGGTCTCCCACTTTTTCCCCTTTCTTTTTTCTTCTTTTTCTTTCTTTGTTATATTCATACCCCTTATACTTTCCACATGAGGAAATTGTGGCACAGAGAAGTGAAATAACCTATCCAAGATTACTAGGTTAGTAATAGATGGACTCAGGAGTTAGTTATCTAGTTAGTTAGTGCTAGGATGGAACCCGAAGTTTCACATGTACTGAGCTGTACTCTATCATTGAATCATACCCCAACCCTGGAGCCAGGATCTAAAACTAGTCTAACAATAGTGTTCAATGATTATTAGCTGTTTAACATATTCTTTGCTATAACATTATATGAACTGGGAAGGTTTTATCTATGCATTTAAGTGTGTGTGTGTGTGTGTGTGTGTGTGTGTGTGTGTACATGTATATAACAACTAAAGAAAAAGATCACTAATTTGAGAAAGAACAAGAGTACATGGGAGGGGTTGGACAGAGGAAAGGAAAGGTGTAGATTATGTAATTATAATGTCAAAATAAAATTATTACAAAATTAGAAGATAAATAAAAATATACCTCTCTGCTCATAGATATAATACAGAATCTGAGTACTTAAAATAAATGTATTTATCATTAATAAATAAAAAGCTGGCATGTATTTTCCATAATTGCTATTTGGCTTTTGATTTTATAATTGATTTGTTTTGCAGAACTTTAAATATGTAGATAGAATATAGTTAACAGAAGTTTAATAGGGTTTGTGAAGGAACTTCCTAAATTCCATGTATGACAGATATTGGCAAAGGCAGAGAAGCTGGAAACATTTATTCCCTAAGGGGACCCAGAAAACAGATCTCTCATAAGTCAACTAGTCCAGTGACACTTAGGTCATAGCTAATGGATCAGACTGTCCCCAAATGCTATCCCTTAGTGTGAAGTGAAAGGTCCCTCATGATCATTAAAGCCAAGCCCTACCTTTTTAAACACCAGGACACTGTCAAGGATCACATGGAATCGCCCGAAGGAATTTTTTATTTGTATTGCTCCAAACGTTAGTTCTGGGAAGTCCTTGATGGTCTCATAAAATAATTCTGCCACTTCTTCCTCTAAATCCTGTTTTGGAAAGACCATTCCGTGATTATTTGGAGGAGGGAGCAGTGCTTGGCTTATTTGCGGGGAAGGTAGAGAGAATGCTCCGTCTACGCCTTTGTTTTTCTAAGTTCTGGGTTTTGCTAGGTGGTCTAAGTCTCCTTTTTTTATGGATATTTCCCACCTAGGAGGTTTCTCTAGCTATGACTGAACCCCACACAGCAAATTCTCCATGATCAATGACGATAACTGAGTATCTCCACATGTTCCTATTATTAAAAGTTGTTCAAACCCACGAATTGAGAGTGTTTTTCTAAAATCAATTCCTGAATCACTTTCAGAAGAAGTGATTTGGTTTGACTGTGCACAGCAGCACATGTGAACTGGTATTGAGATGCGGCTGTACTTCTGGCCTTTGAGGTTCAGCATTCAGCATGAAAGAATATTTGGGGCAAGAATCCTCTTGGGGAAGCAGGAAGGAAAGAGCTCTGCCCTCTCCTCGTGTAAATATGATAGCAAAGACTGATGTCTTCAGAGAGACGGAGAATTGTCGATCCAAAGTAAATCAGTTAAGGCACATGAAAAACTCATTTTCTACAAGAAAACATACTTGGTAACATTTATAACTGTACAGAATAAAATCAATAGAAAGTGACCATAAGACATTTCATAGTCATGTTTAAATTATTCATATGCTTTCCCAAGCATCTTCCCCACTGGGTCTGGATAAGGGTTGATCCCGAAACTGGCTTAGCCTACGCATAGTAACAGGCATGTTAGACTCATAGTAAAAATCATCCCCAAGCCAGAAAACAAACACATTGTCTAAGTCTCTGATACTCTAAGTAGATCCCCCAGATATCCGTTTCAGTGTTAAAACCAACTAAATAGGGATGTCAATTTCTCCCTACTCTCTCCATTTTCCCCCCATCCTCTAACTTCTAACATTTCAACTGTTACGTTCTCTTTCTTCATTTGAACCAGGAGCTCCCTGGAAACACCCGCTCAGTGGATGGCCAAATTGAGCAAGAACCCTATCCAAGTTAGAACCCCTCCTTCCCTCCTAACACATAGAGTTCACAACTCAGAAATTACCTCCCACCTCTCCACCCCACTACCTGGAAGAAGCCAACGATGACCAAGGGCCTGGATTTCACAAAATCAGCCACTTCCTCGCTGTTGTTGAACAAAAGTGCTTTCTTGCTAATTTGTCTTCTCAACCAAACAACCAAAGCTGTTGATTCAACCACATCTGAAGAGAGACAATCAAATGAATACTATTAGAACTTCCCTGAATCCAGTGAACAGAAGTGTCTTGTCTTGAATCCTATCCTTTGCAGGTTAAATGAGGAATCTCAGCTTTCTTTTTTTTTTTTTCTCCAGAATTCCAAGACATCACTCAGCTGCCACATGGGAGGAGCCAAGTGCAGAATTCCTAGCCTCTAAAGTGAGGACACATATTTCTCTGGAAAGACATATGGTACCAGAATGAACATGGCTTAACTTCACAAGACAACAAATGAGGTAAGTTCTTGCTTATGTTGGTATCAGTGTCTGGTATAGGGTGGGAGAGAAGTTTTTAAAATAACTTTTGAATAAACAGGATCTGTTTTGAATAGCTTTGAGATGAAGCCAAACTGTCATTTGTGACTCGTTAGGTCCTTTATTCATTTACTGGACATATGTGTGCTGACTTTGCCTCATTGTATTAAGGCGCCATACTTAGTTTTTCAGTTGTTGTTGTGGGTAGAAAAGAAACAAATTACCACAGCGTGGAGCCCCCTGCGCAAACAGGAAGCGTTTTCAGCAAAGTTATATGAACCTGTAGCAAAAAAATACCTGACCTGGAAGCCACGATCAAGCAATGTTTCGTAGGGACAATGATGTGGGAGCTGAAATCTGAAAAATATCCAGGAGGTCAGGAAACAAGCCCATGCAAAGAGCCCTGAGATAGAGCAGAACGCCCATGCCAAGGCCCCAAAGCGGGGCAAGGTGCCTCATAAAGATTGAGCAGTCCACCCAGAATGCAGAGGCCACTGAAAGAGACTTCAGTGTCTTAGTGATGGTTTAGCTGCTACGATAAAAACAAAACCAAAAGCCCTCTGGCAAGAGCAAAGGAAGGGAAAAGCTTGGTCTGGCTCACAGTTCAAAGCACAACCCATCACGGCAGGGAAGTCACGGTGGTGGGGCAGGGGCTAGAAGCAGCAGGTCATGTAGCATCAAAAACCGAAAACAGACAACAGTGAATGTCAGTGCTGGTTCACTTGCTCCAGTTCTCATCCCCTAGTACCTGCCTGGGGAAGGGTCCCACCTCCGTTAACACGAGTCTTCCCACATTGATTAACCCAATAAAGATAATCCTCCCCCACGTGTGCCCAGACCCCCCCTCTGCCAGGTGATTCTAGATCCAGTCAATATGACAACAGGAACCACCACAATTCCTAAGCCGCTGGTTTTCCACCTTCCTGATGCTGCTGTGACCCTCTAATACAGTCCTAAGCCGCTGGTTCTCCACCTTCCTGATGCGGCTGTGACCCTCTAATACAGTCCTAAGCTGCTGGTTCTCCACCTTCCTGATGCTGCTGTGACCCTCTAATACAGTCCTAAGCTGCTGGTTCTCCACCTTCCTGATGCTGCTGTGACCCTCTAATACAGTCCTAAGCCGCTGGTTCTCACCCTTCCTGATGCTGCTGTGACCCTCTAATACAGTCCCATGTTGTGGTGACTCCCAACCATGCAATTATTTTCATTCCTACTTCATGTCAGTAATTTTGCTAATGTTTTAAAGTATAATGTAAATATCTGACATGCAGGATATCTGATGTATAACCACTATGAAAAAGTTATTTAATCCCCAAAGGGGTTGAGACCCCCCCAGATTGGGAACCCTTATCTGAAGTGCATTAGACCTGTATGAAAAACCACGATGAGTCCTATTCCATGCAGAAGTAAACGATAATCTACATTTGATGAGTTTTCACAAAATAAACATGTGCATGTAACTGATACTCAAATAAAGAAATGGGGTGTGGGGTGTGGTCCTTGGCAGCCCTTTGGGGTCTTAATATGTTGAGAAAGACAAATTCCATAAAAGCCTTCCACCCCTCACCTAGGAGTACCCATGTTCCCAACCTCTAACAATAAGCATTTCTTTACCTGTCCCTTACTTCCTACAGCTGGAATCCTAGGGGTGTTTACTCAGAGCGCAATGACTACCTCCCATCAGTAGTTCTAGGCACAGAAGATGGAACGCTCAGCTTTAGTAGATACAACTAGGATTGAGGTAAGGGATGATGCCTCATGCCTATAACCCTAGCCCTCGGGACTCGAGGAGGAGGAGCCTGAATCCCATTTCAAAGGAGACAAAGAAGCATGCACACACAAAAGAGATCACCAAAAAAGCCTCCAAATGCACTTAACCTTCAGGTCATCAGACCCATGGCTGCAGTCCAGCTCCTTCCTGCACTAGTGGCTCCCCTGCTCATGTCATTCCGTCTCACTACCCGCTCCCCTGCCCTGGACATTGTCCTATGACTTCTGTAAGTATATCATTTTCTGAAACCATTGTCATGGTTTGGAGTAAACTTTTCATTGTGAGCTGTCAGGCACATATTTGGTGCTCAAAAGAAAAAGGGGAGAGAGAAAAACAGAAAGAAAGGAAAAGAGATCATTATACAATGAGGGAATGAAGGAAGTGGACCACCAGGAAAGCCAGCTGCAGAGCAGTCGCTCCCAGGCCTCATCTTCTGGGATGTGTGGCCTCTGGTTGGTGCTCTGGAGCCTGGGGAGCTCAGGCCCTTTGGAGCATCTCATTCCCAAGTGCCTGCAGCTTGGGCACTGCCCTTGCCAGACACTGTGCCTCCCCTGGCTCTTGACTCCATGCCAGAGGACACAGCGATAACAACTCAGGTGTGAATGCTGTCAATGATTGACTGGGCCGGAGCTTGCCTGCATATTTCCAAGCACAAGCTGTGACCGCATCACTAATAGAAGCCCCAGAGGCCGTTTGCGTCTCCTTCCTCCAGCCGAGCCTCTCACCGTCAGTCCTTGCCCATTAGAGGACAGGCCTGGGCTCTGACCCAGCAAGGACTACATCCCACCTGTGTCCTGAGCGAGAGTTCACAATAATCACAGTGCAGGTGGTGCACAGAGCCATGTCTCCTCTTGGAATTCCAAAAGAGTCCTGTGTCAAGTAGGCATTATTCATTCTGTCTAGAATGAGCAGCTGTAAGCTGGGGTCTACAGCTTACCTCAAGTTCTCACAGCCAAAGCACATCCTATTCAAAGGGTGGGCTGTCCTGGCATCCCGTTTCTCCTCTCTCTGCTTGGGAAGTAACACTGAGAGGGAGATAAGTAAGCTCGAAAATATGTGTTGTCTTCTTGTGTGTGCCTTCCTGAACTGGGCTCTTGGAATTTCGTCTTGTTCAAACTTAACTATTAAGAACATAATTGTTCCAAAATTAATACTTAATAATAAACATTTCTATTTATTTAACATACAGCACAATGCAGGTCGGTGATAAACAAACTTAGCCCATGAACCAAATGTGGCCCACTGTTTGATTTTATAAATAAAACTTTATTGGAATACAGCCATGCCTGTTTACATAGTGCATAGCAGAGTGGGTAGCTGTGACAGGTTTTCTGCCTCATAAGGCTAGAATACCTACTACAGATCCCTTTCCAGAAAAATCTTCTCTGACTTGACTGCTTACTAGCCTGAGTATTGTTTTTATATATTAAAAAAAGGAAAGAAAGAAAAGAAAAAAGAAAAAATTTCAATATTTCAATGTATTTATTTATGTGTGTCAGTGTGCAGGTACCACAGAGCTTGTGGGGAGGCCAGAGGATAGCTTGTTGGAATCCAACATGTGGGTTTCAGGGATCAAACTCATGTTGCCAGGCTTGCCAACAAGCACCTTTACCCGCTGAGCCATCTTGCCAGCCCCAGCTAGGACGCTGTGTAAAAATTGTTCCACTTTGCTGGGCACCAGCAGTAAAAATCATCGCCAGGCTGGGCTATTGAGAAGCATAAAGGGCTCCTGGAAGGCAGTGCTGGCTGCAGGGACCTATCAGGCCCTGTGCTCTGTGAACATTGCTTCATCTTCCTAGCAGCCTGGGGTGGTGGAGATTTCATCGCCCCATTTTAAGATCAGGAAACTGAGGCTGGACGAGAGGGATTGGCTGCTCCCAAGGCAAAAGGCGTGGACTTGGTTCCAGATGCCGGAACCCAAGGATGGAGATTAGATCACCCTTGTCTTGGTAGTGCTCTTCAAAGCAGATAGTGCTATAGTGTGAGGCAACTTCTTGATCAGAATGCACAGATATCGTGGGAACACCACGGAGCAGCAGGCTGCAGGCCCTAAGCAGTCAGGACAGACCTCCTGGAAGAGGAGACGTAAAACCTCCTGTACGGAAGAGGTGGTCTCACACTCATTATCACCTCCTTCCAAACACAGGAGTCCTTGAGTATCTTCTCCACCAACCTCATGTGGAGTGTAGAAGCTACACCACAATCACCTTGTCATCTCTGGATGGAATCGGGTATCAGTTGTCCTTCAACAGGGAAGGGCAAACCAGCAGGTGTATATTTGCACAAACTACACCCGGCCTGCTTCATTCTTCACGGTCCTCCCTGGAGCCAAGACATCTATCCCCTTGCGTGGGATGGATGGACCCCTGTTGTTGAGGATCATTGCTCAGCATCCCTAACAATCAGATCCCACCCCTCTTGCCACATCCCTCCTCTGGTTCCACACAATACCCCCCATTTGGACTGTTGCCCTGCCTGGTCTGTTACATAAAGTTCCCTCTGAAGCGCTTTCCTAGCCAGCCCGCCAAGTGTCTCTCTTACGCCCTCTTGTGAGCATCCTGAGAACTGCAATGAGCTTGCATTCCCTTGCTCCTAAAGTCTTATTCTTTAGTTCTGGCAGGCAGCACGATTCCATTGTTTGTTCAAAACTAAACCCCCTACTTACTCTCCATCTCCTGAGGTGGGCTGGCTCCTTTGTTTGGCTCATTTAGCTCCTGGGATTTTCTTGTGCTCGCTGCTTAGAAGAAGGCTTCAAAAGTGTCAAACCGTGTAAAAGGCAGTGCCTGTTTTCTGATTCTGCCCCTCAACACATGCACCATGGTACCATTCTATTGGCATGGTAGAGGTTGGGCTCAGTTCTTTTGTTACACTTAATTTATGAATTATTCTAGAGTGTGTGCCATAGCTTGCGTGTGGAGGTCAGAGAACAACAACTCACAGGCATCGAGTGCCCTCTTCCACCCCGTGGGTTGCCGGAATTGAACTCAGATCAGTCTTGGCCCCAAATGTCTTCACCCACTGAGCTATCTCAGTGCCCTCCTGCTGAGCTCCTTCAGGCTTACCCTGTATTGTAACATCCATCCATTCTTCCATCCATCAGTGAGTCCACGCATCCACCCGCTGCCCCAGTCTATCTAGTATCTGTTTACACATTCCATAATTATTTACACTTAAAAATTAGGATCAGCTGTGTCACATGCTAAGGTACGTAATTCTCCAGACATCTTCATCACCATGATAAGGTGTCAGTAAGTGGGCTTGCAAATAGATTGGTCACCAAATAAAGCAATGAAGGATGGTGAGAGAGAGAGTACTGGGTAGAAACCCTACCTCCACCTTTGCTCTAGTACCTGCAGTCTCTCTTGTTTGTTTATGTGCATGTATGTACATGCTTGTGTGTGTTCGTGTGTGCATTTAGAGGTACAGAGATCAACCATACATGTTCTGCGGTCACCCTTTTTTTCAAATGGGGTCTCTCACTGGCCTAGAAGTTACTAAATGGGCTAGCCTCAATGGCTTGCTAGCCCCATCACCTGCCCATTTCTACTTCCCCAGCTCTGGGATTACAAGGTGTCACCAATCCTGCATTTTTTCCACAGGAATCCTGGGGATCAAACCTGGGTCCCTGGCAAACACTTTACTATTAAAGCTATGTCTCTAGCCCCTGGCAACCTCCTCTTTGGGCCAGCAGTGTTTCCCTGGCAAAACCCTCTACAGCAGAAGAGTAGAATTGGGAAGGAGCTCTGGCTTGCAGTCTAAAACTCATGCTTCCCTCCCTGGCTGAGAACTTGTGGCAGGAGCGGCTGAATGCTCACCAAGCCCCAGTTTCCTTCTAGACAGAGCTGAACCATATTTCTAGGCTCTCTTGCACTTGACTGGGAGCATGGATCAGAATTCCAGCCAACGGGGTTGCAAATGGGAGTGATTTCACCACTCTCCGGCCACGCACACAACCTATGGTGAGTTCCTGCATCTGGATACCAAGGAAAAGGGAGATGGCTCCAGGGCTCAAATTGAGATGGAGCAACAAATGGAAAGGACCTGGGTCATGAAAGGCATATGGACCAGAGTGTCCCATATCCAGCCTTGAACTGACAATGGCTTCCCATGGACATGGAATCACTTGAACCCCAGTCACCATTACCTTTGCAGCTGATGGGCTTTAACCTGTTGCCCTCAAAGAACAGCTTCAATTCTGGGGCATGGGTGATGTCAAACTCCTGCTGAAGTTCTGTCTCCTTGGTGATGTCCACTTTGCCAAAGCCCAAGCCATTCTTGCCCTTCCCGAAGATCTCTGCGGCTTTGCCCAGCTCCTTGGCCAGCTTCCTGGACTGTTTTAAGGATGGGTTGTCTGAAAGAAGCAATATAAAGATAGACTAGGCTTCTCTCTCCCCCTCCCTTTCTCGTCCTGTTTGTCCTGAGAGCCCCTGGCCTTTCCTGTGTTCACAGCTAAGGAGCAGGTTTTACAAATGTGACACATGGAGAGACAAATACATTGTAAAATGGATTGATTTGGGATATTATCAGAATCAAGTGAAATTAATTTAACAGTCAAGGTACTTAGTATTTTATAAGGGTTTTACAGGTACTAAGGCTATTGCTCCCTCAATAATAAGGTAGCTGCTAATTATTATTATTATTATTATTATTATTATTATTATTATTATTCCATTTTATAGGTGAAGGAACGTCAAAACCATTCTTGTCTAAGGCTCTGGTACAGGACACACTCAGGCTAGCTGCAGCACTCCTGTATTTTTCAACTTTCACTAGGCATGTAAAAACACTTAAGAGTAATTCCCATCACATAATAAAGACATAATTCATTTTAATTCCTACTGTTATTAAAATGGTGTAAATTTTTCTTTGATAAGAAATTAAGGGCTAGTGATATAGCTCATGTGCGCCATCTGGTGGAATGCCTTGGAACTAAGCAATTTTTGTGCCTCTGGGAACTCAGGTGAGGTATGTGTGAGGAGCAGGGTACACTGGATGCTCCCTCCCCTCTCTGATCCCACCACCTCGCCAAGGGGTAGCCAAAGGGACCTGGTACTCTGTTAAAGTATCTGATATTCTGGAATTCTTGGTTGTTCACACAGTTGGGCAGCGAGGTGAGGTAGGGGCTCTTTACTAAAACCAGCCTCAGAGAACTGACCTTGGTCATGTCATGGGCTGTCCTCCCTGGAGTGGAAGGAGATGAAATAGTAAACCACGTGATGACACTGCATCGCCAGACGACAGGTCCCTACTGCCACATAGCAGAGATGTGTGCTGAGTCAGGACTGAAGGAAACAGCTTCCTTTTCAAGCCAGAACATTCTATCTTTTCCATCTGGCACACTTGGAGAGAGCGCAGGTCACCTCCCAGCTATGGCCAAGGCCACTCTGACAGATTTGTTTCATAAAGCAAAGCCTGAAAGGCTGGGCCTCAGGACAGCCGGCACTGGCCCAGTTGCCAGTCACTGGCTCAGCGCTGGATCCTGAGTGTGAGTGGTCAGTGATCATTTTCATTAAACTCCCCACACATGGATGGGAAGCAGAGACATTGTGCCTCCCATGCGGATCGAGGCTTCTCCTATCTGCTTCATCACCGTTGCTACCCTCATCACACTCATCTATTGCCAGCAACAAGCTCTGGTCTCTTTGCCCGTTGCTCTGCTCAATGGCCTCTCCCAGTTTCCCCGTGGACTTTGGCATGCTGGACTTATGCTTACTGAGTTTATGAGTATATGATCAGGGAGGGGAAGCCTTGGGATGATTACCAAATAGTTAAGCATGTAGAGACTCCTCATATGGCTCAGTGCGGTGTGGCTCAGTGGGGTGTCTGAAGTGGAGGTAAGGGAGTCCGTGCTTCCGCGGGCATAGGCCTCTCAGACTTCTGTTCCACCCACCCCTTCTTTTCTCCATAGTACTCTTAGCCACAAGATACACTGCAGGCTTCTGAAACATTTGTCTCTCCTCTCTTTCCTATGAGTTCTGGGAAGGCAATGTAACTCCCCCCTCATTCCACAGTGCTGAGAAGACATCTGGGGCATTCCAAGAATTTAGTCAATATTTAGGAGTAAATATGCAGATCTGAAGATCGGTGTAGTGGTATAGGACAGATTGAGCAGCTGCTGGGGTGGAAGACTGGGTTGTAAATTGAAACCAGTTAGTTGCGTGACTCTAACCTTTTTCAGACTTGCTTCATGGGTAAGATGGGGATGGCAGTACTGAGTACAGTATTTGCAATGTGGGTATTTGATAAATGACCATTAAAAATCATCACCACCATAGTTAAAACCATGATAGCTATCATCATCAACACCCTTTCATCACCACAATCATCATCACCGTTAGCATGTCCATCACTACCACTATCACCACCACCATCCACATCACCATCTACATCGTTATAACTTCCATCATCATCATCATCATCATCATCATCATCATCATCATCTCCTACATCTTAATCTCTACCATCATTATCATCACCTCCACCAACATTGTGGTAAAAGGAATTATAAATTGTAGCTACCTTTTATAAAAGACATACAATGCAGGTATTTTATTTACAAGATGTAAGCCTATATTGGAGAGGTTTTGGAGCTATTCCAACCTACATCTCAGCCATATGCCCCCTGTTACTCGCTGTTTCTCATGGCCGTGCTCATGGTCCATCTCCTCTCATGGCAGCCTTCTCCTCTTCTGTCTCCTTTCTTCCTTTCTTTTTCTTTTTCTTTCTCTACTTGCACCTCCCAGGCAGGTAACTGAAAACTCAACTCCCTCTATCTTCTGCCCAATCACAGGCTTTAGCCTTTTATTGACCAATTAACTTGGCGAGCAAGGTTACCTAGCATTACTTGGTGAAAGTGAGGATCTGTTCCTTGGTGGCAACCAGATCTTGGGGGCCAGTGTTTAGCATTTGAATACATGGCAGGGCCAGACAGACCCCAACACATCACTCTCTTCATAATAAACTCTATTCCGTGATAGTTACTCCTGTTTTGCTATACTAAAACACTCTAACCAAAAGCAACTTGGGGAGAAAACACGATTTATTTGCTTTATAGTTCTGGGTCATAATCCATCACTGAGGGAAGTCAGAGCAGGAATGAAATCATGAGCCATGGAGAAACACTGCTTACAGGTTTGCCAAAGACCCCCTGCCCAAGGAACAGTGAGACATTCCACAGTTGTCTCACCCTGCTATATCAATTACTAATTAACACAATACCTCATAGGCATGCACACAGACCAACATGACTAAGTAGTTTCTCAACTGAGGCTTCTCCTGTCAGATAACTCTATGCTATGTCAAGTTGACCATCAAGGCTAACCTGGCCTGTTGTCACCATTGCCATTCTTATATTTATCCATCACCATCTCTCTATCATTACCTCCATCGTCATCAAGTATCACCATCATCTCAGTCTCTGTAACCATCTTCATAGTGATCACCATCAGTATCTCCTGTAACCCCAAGACACATTCTTGCCACCTTTGCCTTAGGGACAAGTGGTAAATGGCCCTAATTCAATGATTTCTAAATCTCTGCTTGATCACTTTCCATCAAAAAGTGGTCTTTCCTCTCTCTTTGACTTAATTCAGGTGAATTGTCACAGAGAAAATGAGAGCCCAAGAAAATATTATTCATTCATTCATCCAGTCAGTCAGTCAGTCAGTCAGTCAGTCAGTCAGTCAGTCAGTCAGCCAGTCAGTCAGTCAGTCAGACAGTCAGTCAGTCAGACAGTCAGTCAGTCAGTCAATATGTGTGAAGACCTACCACTTTCCAGTAGTGCCAGATCTAGGAATAGACACGGGTAAGGTACATGCAAGTTTAGAAGTGCTTTGGATATGATGTGGCAAACGGTAGGCTAAGAAGGAAGGCTAGGAAGAAGACTGGGAAAGAGTCCTCCCCAGGCTAAATGGGCATGAGAAAACACTTCCTCACAAGAAACTTAAATCTCGCAGTCCAGGTGCAAAACTGAAGGAAGGATACTACAGAACCTCGTGCAGGATAAACAGCCCAGAGACTTGATCCAAAACATTCCATTCTGACAACTAGAGCTGAGTTCTAGGAACCCATTTTTCTGGGCACTTTATAGAGAATGCACGGAAGGCACATGGAATCCATAGGCCGGGGGTGAGGGGGGGGGCTACTTCAGGTCTCAGGCAGGGAATTGTAAGACCGAGGCCTGCAGTGACGGTGTGGAGAGGGCTGAGAACCACAGAGCTTTGAGTGCAGAAACAATAGAGTATGGACATACATTCTATATGAGGCTACAGCAAATTTGGGGATGATCCTGAGGTTTCTGACTTTGACATTGAATGTGTGGTGGTGTCATCGGTGCACACAGGAGGTTAGGTGAAACAGGTGCTCAGAACTAAATCCAAAATACTGGAGTTTGTTTTAGACACAGGCAGCTTGAGACCTGAGAAGGAAAGGCTCTGCCAAGCATCAACCTTGAGTTCTTGAGTCTTCAGAAAGATGAGAGGCTGGCCAAGGATTTGAGAGCGCTGAGATCTCCCCCAAACTCTCCTGTATTAAAAACCCAATTTCCTTTGAGGAAAACACTTATAAGCATTCTCCAAAATAATTTTCCCAAAGGTCATTTTAGAAGGCTTGCCAGTTTTCAAAAACTCATTTTGAATTCAGTTGTGTATTGACAGAATCAATGATGGGAATTTAATGACTTTAATTGACTGTTGCTTTTAGATGGTAATAATCACTGCTCATGTGAAGGGAAGTGTTCACATACTTTAAAATGTGCATATTGGTTGCTATTGAAGTGATATGAAAAATGTAAAAGCAGGAGTTAAGGGTGTATCATTATAGTAGAGGGTTCAAGGAAAAAGACGTTAGCCTTCCCCTGTGACAGAACAGCTATTGGTTAGCAGAATTTGGGGTTCCTACAGGGACAGGCCAATTTCCAGCTTAGTACCTGCAATATTTTTGTGTTTTCTTTGCATTTAATAGTATATGGAAGCCCTGTGGTCCCCCAACTCAATGAAACAGGCATCACCCTTTTGGTCAGAGCCAAATACTCACGGAAAATCACCATTAGGAAGCGGGTCTCATTCAGCGTCTGCGTCAAGCCTGTGGGAGTCAGCACCATTAAGTTATGATCCTCCAGGATGTGCAAAGGCTGGGAAATGTTGATACTGGTGTCAATCTCTGGTGAGGCAACCTCTGAGAGGCAAGCAGACACCAGCAGCAAAGGGGTCCAGAGCAGTTCCATGTGTGGCCTGCAGGGGGCAGCAGAGGAAAAATATCTCTTAGACCTACACTGATGGTCCCTGGAGCATTGCAGGGCTCGCAGCACTCCAGCAATGTACACAGCTTGGCAAAAGACAAGGTCATCTGAGCAACCTCAACCCCTGGGCACTAGAACAACTCCCATCCATCGAGGCCTGGAGTCAAACACGGGCCTTTGGAAACTACTGGTTTCCTAGCTACTTGGAGAGAAGTTTGTAGAGTAAGTGCCACTACCGAATCCCAAAGTGAACCTCTCTGACTGGTCTCCTCCCACCATCCCGTTAGATGCTTCCTGCCCCTCCAACTCTGCCCAGATCACTTCCTTCAACCCTTGAACCATATATATTTTGTATTTTTCCGTTCTCGGTTTGCTATATTTGGTCAAAAAACTCTTCATAAGTGTGAACCACAAGTCAGCTTCTATTCTAGGATATTTCAAGATTTCCATTGTCAACACAATTAATCTAAGTCTCTTCATTTTAGCCCCCAGACTCTTGGACAAGGGCAAAAGGCAGCCGTATCTTCACCAATATCACAAGAACAGTCTCTAGGTTACATACTAACGTCCTTCTACTCTGAAACCTCTTGAGCCAGGCCCCACAGTTCAAATTGCCCTCCACACTACTGTATTCCATGTTCCCACTAGGAATGCCTATAAGTCCCACTTAAAGCATCCCACTGCTTTCCTAATCTAAAGTTCTGAAATCTGCATGCCTCTGGACAGAAGCATGCTCAAGCCTATCACAGCAATACCCCAGATCCTGGTACCAACTTCTGTCTTAGGGTTTTATTGCTGTGAAGTGACACCATGACCAAAGCAACTCTTATAAAGGAAAACATTTAATTGGGACTGGCTTACAGTTTCAGAAGTTTAGTCATTATCTCTAAGGCATGAAGCATGCCATCAATCAGGCAGATGGTGCTGGAGAAGGAGCTGAGAGTTCTACATCTTGATCCAAAGGCAACCAGGAGAAGACTGTGTGCCACACTGGGTTGGAGCTTGAGTTTAGGAGACCTCAAAGCCTGACATCACAGTGACACACTTCCTCCAACAGTGTCATACCTCCTCCAATAAAAACCACACCACCTAATGGTCCCTATGGACCAAGCATTGAAACACATACATCTATAGCGGGGGGTGGGGGAGTGGGGGGTGTCCTTATTCAAGCCACCACAGACCTGCCTTAGTTACTGCTATGATGAAACACCATGACTGAAATCAAGCTTTGAAGGAAAGGGTTTACTCAGCTTATACTTCCACGTCACTGTTCATCACCGAAGGAAGTCAGGACAGGAACTAAACCAGGCAAGAGCCCAGAGGTAGGAGCTGATGCAGAGGCCATTGAAGAGTTCTGCTTACTGGCTTGATATCTATGTCTTGCTCAGTCTGTTTTATAGAACCCAGGACCTCCATCCCATGGATGGCACCACCCACAATGGGCTGGACCTTCCCCCATCAATCACTAATTAAGAAGATGCCCCACAGGCTTGCCTACAGCCCAATATTATTGAGGCATTTTCTCAATTGAGACTCCCTCCTCCCAATGACTCTAGCTTGTGTCAAGTTGACATAAAACTAACCAGCACAAGACCCAAATATCGATGTGCTTCAAAGGTTCCAGATGATTCTTAAACTGTTGTTGTTTCAATTCTTGAGAAATTTTGAATAGGTGCAAACTAGTGAAATTAGCAATATGTGTCCTCAAGACACCATTCCTAAGGTCCATAGCCCTTCAAATTATTCCATTTATAGTCTCATAAACTCTCTGCTGAGTTATTGTTAAGTTTACCTCTCAGGCATTCTATATGTCACATATAAATATTTCAATATGAATTTCTAAGTGATAAGGAATTTTTAAAAGGTTTCTATACTTTTTAAAATAGTACAATAATCACATTCAGTGAAATAGAAGTAACATCTTTGTATTATTAACTATCTAGGCAGTGTACAAATTTTCCTGATAATCTCATGCATTTTTATTTGTGTATGTATGGTGTGTGTGTGTGTGTGTGTGTGTGTGTGTGTGCATATTTGTATGTGTGGGTGTTTGCAAGCTACCATGCCTGTGTGAAGGTCAGGGAGACAACTTTGGGTGTCGTACCTCACTTTCTACCTTGCTTAAGGCATGTACTCCAAGTGTCTGACTTCAGAGCTCCAGGTCTGTATCACAGAAAACAGACCCTACCAGCTGGTAAGACAAGATCACTGTCTTAGTCAGTGTTCTATTGCTGTGAAGAGACACCAGTACCCCTTGCGACTCTTATGGAGAAAAGCATTTAATTGGGGCTGCCTTATAGTTTCAGAGATTTAGTCCATTATCATCACGGTGGGGAGCATGGTAGCATGCAGGCAGACATGGTGCTTTAGAAACTGAGAGTTCCACATTCAAATCCATTTGAGATTCAAATCCAGGAAGAGAGAGTCTCTGGGGCTAGTTTGGGCTTCTGAAATCTCAAAGAAATGACACACTTCTTGCAACAAGCCACACCTCCCAATCCTTTCAAATAGTGCCACCTACTCCCTGGTGACCAAGTGCCACCTACTCCCTGGTGACCAAGTGCCACCTACTCCCTGGTAACCAAGCATTCAAATCCATGAGCCTAAGGGGCTCGTTCTTATTCAAACCACCGCCCTCACCATCAGCCTTCACCACACCCATGGGGCCAGAAAGCCATGTGACTGGGGCAGCTAGTCCAGAGCAAGAGTGATGTCAAGACATGTCCATACCCTGAAAATCTCATCCAGAAGTAGGACTGGTCCCTCCTTGCTCTGGGCCTACATGTGCCAGCTCATGTAGCCTGTGTGACCCTCACCCCTGCCACCCCAGAGAAAGTCATGCAGCCTGGTGGCCAAATCGAAGATTTAACTTCCCCACTCCCTATAAGGACATGTCCAGCAAACACTGGAAATTCCTCTTCGTGTAAATGAAGCATTCTACGCACCTCAGCCACACCCCCTGAGTAGTGCCACTCCTCCTGATCCTATGGAGGCCATTTTTATTCAAACCAGCACATTCACTTATTCATTGGTTCGCTCACTGCATATTTTCGAGGTCATGAGCCATGCTGCCTTCCCTTCTAGGCACAGAGGACACAGAAGTGAATGAAACAGACTAGAGTCTTGGTGTTCTGCTGGGAAACAAGTAGATGAGACAAAAAGGAAGATGCTGATAAGAGCTAGGGACAAGAGCAGGGAGGGAGGACTGGAAAATGATGGAAGAAAGGAGCAGCATAGCATTTAAGGCAGGAGGATGGTAGAAAGCTTTGTTTAGGGAGCACGTGACTAAAGCAAGCAAATAGTTGAACTGTTTACATTCTCCATGAGTGGAGAGAATCCCTCCAGCCATCCCTCGCTGCCCTTCTGGCTCTTTCTACTGAGAGTCTCCTAAAAGCTAGGCTTGCCTCTGTGTCATCTCTGGCAGACCCCCAAGCTCTGCAGCCCTGCTGGTGCTGTGCCCTCAGCTGTTCTCTGCCTGTGCCTCGCTCATGTGTTACCTGTCTGTGGACCTCATTGTTTTTTGTGCCTGTCTGCTCTTGTGGCCAGCATCCTTCATGTTTCCCTCCTGGGGCCCCTCTCACCTGGACAGTACTCAGTCCTAAAAATTCCAAGCTCAGATTCAATGTCAGTCCCCAGTTCAGGGGACAGTGACTATTCTGTGGTAGGAATAGTTGATGCTGAAGGGATGTTCCTAAGCACTTTTGTGGGATTTTCACCACCAGATTCCACCAAGACCTCCATATCCCAACCACAACTGGTTCTTGGTTCTTTTATCCAGACCATGTGATGCTCGATGGTCCTCTATTCTTTATATTCCTCAATCCTCACACACACACACACACACACAAACACACACACACACACACACACACACACAGAGAGAGAGAGAGAGAGAGCGCAGTTATAGACCACCATTTTTAATATGAACTAGACCAAGTTGCTTCTCTTTCTGGAAAGGTTCCCATGATCTGTCAGCATGAATCATCTAAAAACTTGTGTTAGTCTCTTGGCTCCAGTATCTGTAGACCTTGTCCTTAATGCCCTGTGACCTTGGCCCCTCCCCAAGTCCACCCAGGACTTTGCCCCTGCCTAGGACTTATTTATCTCACCTCCTGGTCATCCAGAGCTGAGTGTTGAAGCTCCTGCTGAGAGTATGTACCATGGACACCAGAGGCCACCCCAGCTCAGATACTAGCTCTCAGGAGAGAAGGTTTCTCAAGCCACCTGGCCTCATTCACCTCCATCTGTAGCACGCTGGCCTCCCAAGCACCAGTATTTATTTCATATTCCAGTTTGTTTTTGCCAAGCTGATTAGATATTCATGATGTTCCCACCTCAACCTCCCAAGCACTGAGATTTCAGATAACGAACTACAGTATCTGGATTCTTAAAGTTGTTAAATACAAATGAATAGCATTGTTCATAGCCGTTTCCCCACCTCCTAGAACCACGTCTGGACCTGTTTTGATGCCCAGTGAATAGTGAGTGAATGGATGGCCTCATTTAATTCTTACTACAAGCCCAAAGGCCTATTTTAGTGGATCAACTACAACTACACAGTAAAGTTTTTACAAGAGTTTTTGTTTTGTTTGTTTACAAATACTAATGGGTATTTGTACTAATGGTCCAAACCCAAACAGGTCTGGGGTGGGGTCATGCTGCTCCTATAAAGCCATTGTACTGGTCCTAATGTGTTGACATCTTTAATATATAATACACCTGACAAAAGGAAGGTCACTAGGTCAATCTTATTTGGCAAGCTCATACCTGCAAGCAGCTGGATTACTTTCGGGGCTGTTAGGCCACATGGAGCTGGAGCAGTCAACCCTGTGGCAATCAGAGAGGGTGCAGAAGTCTGAGGAGAAGGCTTTAAGTTTCCTCTTGTGTTGAGAGCAGGACCTGTCTGCTAATGAGTGAGCCCAAGAAACCCAGGAGTAGAAATGAAGTTCCTGCTTGAGCACATGGAGGTCACAGCTGCCTCTGAAACTATGTTCTGAGTTCTGGGGTTCTAGAGGGCCAGGTGAGGGAGCTTTAGAAGAATGGGCCATTGTTGAGTAAGAGGGGCCTGGCCTAGCAGCTCTGTACAAAGCATGTATCCATGGACACCAAGGACCAGAAGCCGAACTGACTGTAGGAAGCAGGCTGGCTGTGGATTGGTGTTCGAATCTTAGCACTGTCTTAACCCATGTGACCTTAAACATGGTGTTTGCTCTTTCTGAGGCTTGGTTTCCTCTACTATTCAATGAGGTGACATTCACTGGGTACAGGAAGGGTTAAACAAACTGATGGGTGCAAAATGAGCAGCTGAGTATATGAAAGGCAGTAAGCAGTCTCTCCCATCTCTACCATCTTCCTCTCCCTTGCTCACCTCCCTTCTTTCCTTCCCTCCCCTTCCCTCCCCTCCCCTTCCCTTCCTTCCCCTCCCCTCCTCCTCCCTTCCTTTCCCTTTGGAATCACTGGGGAGCAAACCCAGGGCTTCACACACTTAGCAGCGCTCTGCTTCCACCATGGAGCCACACTCCAGGCTCTAAACTCCTGTCCTTGACTGTCTTCCAGCCACACCAACCTCTTCCTTCCTCAAATACGATGCCCACCTTCTCACCTCAGGGCCTTAGAGTTGCAGTCTCTTTGGTCAGGAAGCTCTTTACCCAGCAATACTCAAGACTTCTCTTGACTTCTTTAAAGCCAAGGGACATGTTTCTCTCCCGGCTGCCCCTTTCCCAGTCACTCTGTATCAAATGCTAACAGTCTCACCCTGTCTTGGGCCTTAATTGTCTCTTGAATTACAAGTCCTTTGCCTAGTATATACTAGGTACCCGGGAAATATTTTTAAAATAAAGGCTATTTGTATGATTAGTGTGTCATTGTTATGGCCAGAGTTTTCACCCTTCAGCTTTCTGCTGCCCCAGCTCTTGTCAAATACTGGCAGACACAGGGATATTGAAATTCTATCACCTGAAGATAGCTCCTTTGTCCATATATCTGGGTGTGTAGAACATATCTCTAGAAACTGCTGCAAATTCAGGCATGGGTTTATTGCCAAGGGCCCAGTGAAGACACCATGGCCAAGGCAGTCAGGGAGAAAGAAATGCTGCTCACGTGGACATGGGCCAGGAGGTCAGAGGAGGAGCATGGCGTATGAATGCTACAGCCTGTGTGACAACCCCTCAGCCACCGCTAGTGTCAAGAATGATGCTCTGAGGTCCTGTGCTGGGGGATAGGGACTCTGCCAGGTTAGATTTTATCCAAAAATATATACATACATACATACATACATACATACATACATACATACAATAAAAAAGCAAAACACAGAAATCACTTTGAACCTATTACCCATGGAAAACCCCAGCACAGTATCTGGCAGTGAAAAAATATTAAATGAATCTTTGCCTTGGCTACTTGAGGACTCAACAAAGAATCACGAACTCTCTCAAATGCAGGAGTGTTCTGAGTGCAGGAGTACGGGAGTGCAGAGGATCCCAAATCTACGTCCACGTGTCCTAGTGTGCCCGTGTGAAGGAGAGGCACACTGGGAATTAACTAAGACCACAGAGCATCAGAAAGTGGCCTGTCCTACAGAGGGACGAATGGTGGTCAGAGGAGGAGTGGCAAAAGACTGCTGGTGGAGACAGTTCCATTCTGAGGGAGGTCCCGGGGCTTTTCCATGTGAGACTTTAAGGTAGGATACACTGTAGAAGGAGCAGCTGGGCAGGAAGACTAGGCATGGAGCTGTGCTGTGCTGGAACCAATAATGGCGTGGGGTGGGGCACAAATTAACCTTGGGAGCTTCGGAAGCTGATTCTGGTGATAGCCACACTAATGACAGCCCAATGGCCATGGATCAGGACAGTTTTTTGCTGCTGTTCTCAAAGAAGCAGCCTGCCTTCCTTCCTGCCATGCACCCATGTCACAGCTTTGACTTTGACCCTTGAGGAAGTGGAGACCATTAGAAAGCTTTCTATTTGATTTCAACAGCTTTATTTAGGTAATATCCAGGTTGTTGTTTTTTTTTTCTTTCCAGTAAATTTATGTAATTGTGCTGCCTTGGCCCCCATCTAAGAGCCATTTTGCTCAAAGAATCCTGCTCACATCCTTTGCCAAGCTGTTCCTTCAGGGTCACATTTTTTTATCTTTAAGTCCTGGGCAAAGGGTATTGGGGTTGGGGAAGGGGGCACTCAGGTGAAAAAACAGACAGGATCTGGTTTTAATGTCCTTTCTGTTAAAGCAGCATAAAGCTCTCATTCAAGTTTCTGGTTGTTGACCTGAATTCCAGGGAGCACGGTATACCAGTCCCGAGCAGGCTGACTCCAGGCCAGGGTTTAATCTTGCAGGCACTGTGTGCCTGGGAAACCCTGGCTGGGAGCTGCTTTCACCAGCTCACAATGTCCTGACCCTCTGAAACTTGCAGCTGCTGACTTCTAACCCTGCACTCTCCAGGCTGTGCTTGGGGCTAAGGTCCCAATCCTGCCTTCATCACTTCTGGGGAAATCTCAGGAGCTTTTAGGTCTGCCTTGCTGCTGAAGTGAAACACAGATGCCTTTTGTGTACCTCAGATTTTAAAACAAGGTAACTGAGCAAGGAACCCTTCTGTGGCAGGTGCCACCTACCCAGAGAACTTTGGGGATTAAATCAAGGATAGGAATGGCACAATGTGACCTTGGGAAATTGTGGGGAAAGACCTGAAGGCTGTGGAGGTCAGCCATCAAGAAGGAAAGAGTCAAAGAAACAGACGTGAGGCAGAATACAGGAGTGATGTCCAGGAGACCCGAGGCTCTAAACCCCGTGTTAGTGGCTATGAGACAAAGGCTGAACATAGACTTTTCTGGAAAGTGAGAGTCGGAAGTAACTGTTTCCCTTCTAAGCCCCCTCCTCTAATGAGGAAGGTAGAATTTGGGAGTGAGTTGCCACAGGGCTTCAGGAAAAGCTTTTTGTGTAATTCTTACCGTTGATGGAGCATATGTTATTATACACAATGATGGGTTTCAGCGGGGCTTTTCAGACCCGAATAAAATGTGCTTTCATCCTAATCATCCTCGTTTCCACCCTTTGTCCCTTTCCATCCCCACTGATGCCCTCCTCCTCTCCCTCCTCCTCCTCAACTAGTCCTTCTCTGGCATTTTGGATTTTTTTAAGTTATTATCTCCTGAACCCAGTGAGTTTAATTAAGGTTGCTTTACAAGAGCATGAATAGTTAGTTTCAGGCACATGGGCAATTTATTGATGTGAAATTGTTGTTGTTGAGTTGTTGTTGTTTTTTTCCCAATATGCTCTGTGCACAGTCAGCCTTCAGTGGTTGTGGGAATGGGCCTTTCCTGCTGTTGAAATGCACTATCATTGTCTTACTGTTACCCTGCTCTGTTATCACTAGAGGAACAAGGGACTGAAACTGAAAGTGTCCCCAGGCTACAGATATCTCTGGGGTCCTGTGAACCTGCAGAGTCACACCCACAGGTGGGAGCCAAGGCACAGCTCTGGGGACCACCCATGTTCCAAGGTCCTATCCCCTGAACAGCCCTGCCCACTGGCAACTCCTGGCACTTAAGAAACCTAGCTGTTGTGTTAGCCTCAAGTGTACACTCTGCTTGCAGTCTCAGTACAAAAGACAAGTGATATGTTGTTCACATGCCTGGCTAAGTATGATGTATTATCTAATTTGTTTCCTTTTTACTTTCCTGCATCTCGGTGCTATAAAGCACTGAATGGCATGTGTGACTAGCATTTTGGCTCTACTGTGCAGAGTTGGGCTGTTTGAGATGACATCACATATTGCACAAATTAACTGAAATGTCACAGTGTGCCCTCTAAAGCTATGTAATTATTTATCAGTTAAAACAGTTAAGAAGTGGGTTAAGGATCCTGGGAGATAATTCAGTCAACAAAATCTTTGTCCTGCAAATATGAGGGCCTAATTCTATCCCAGAACCTACACGGAGGAGCTGGAGACAGGTGGACTCCTGGGGTGCACTGGCCAGCCAGCATAGCCTAACTGGTCAGTTATAAGACAATGAGAGATCTTGCCTCAAGGGGGGTGGGGCAGTGTCTGAAGAAGAGCAGTCAAGGCTTCCATGTGCACCTGAACACACACACCTGAGCACACGTGTGTACCTAAATGCACATACACAATCCATATACACAAACACACAAAATGCATGTTGACTATTTTTAATACAGCAAAATTACTGTCATTGGAAGATCCCCTTGAAGGCCTGAGTTTTAAGAACTGGGCTGTGAATGGATGGCCTCAGATACATGCAGACCCTGATACAGAGAGAGGTAGGAGAGGACTTCCCGTTGAGAGAAGAGACACTTCCAGTGTCACAGCAGAATGACTGTCAGTATGAGCTACACTGCCACTCTCATGGCTGGTCACAGGCTCCTCCTCAACCCAAATTCCAGAATTCAACATTACAGCCTCTCCTCTCTGGTGACAGGCAGAAGTTGATAGAAGACATGAAGTTATGGCTGAGAGGCCTGGTCTGCCAGGCTCTGAGGAGTTCCTGGGGAGTCGGCAGGATTCACACACAGCCACCACCTCCCCCGATCCCCAAGGTTGTAGCTACCTGGGAAGCCATCAGCCTGGGGAGGCAGCCAGTGCCCGAGTACTTCAACTTTGCTCATGATGTGTTGGATGTGTGGAGTCAGCTGGAAAAGGTGAGGCTCATCCTGCCCTGGTGTCCCACGTGGGCATCTGAAGCCCCCCCCCCCCATACTGTGGTGAGACTCAAGACTGTAAAATAAGCACATCTCAACACTATGACCTGGGAACTTGTCAAGTCCTAAAATTGAAAGTGTTAGCACTAAAGCCCGAGGCCTGAAGGGGATGAATTAGACCCAGGTGGTGTAAGCCAGACACTCCTTGAACCATGTACTTAAAGTGTCACTGGGTCTGAGCCCAGATCACAGAGGACATTTCTGCCTGCTCTGCTTCCTCTTCCGATGGATTCTATAAGCAGAAGGGAGCTCAGTTATGATGATATTCTGTCTCTTGTGCTTTTCCCTTCTGAGGAGGAGAGACAGGGGCTTGAATCTCTAGAGCTTAAAGCCAAATAAACTCTTCCCTAAGTTGCCTTTGGTCATGGAATTTTATCAAAGCAACAAAAGCTAACACAGTTATGCAACCTTGTGGAACTTTTCTTAAAAAATCAATAAGTTGTGGGGTTTTTTTTATGTAGTGATTTGTAGGTGAAGTGGGTAATGGTTTAATTAAACAGGGAGGAACATGGGAGAGTGTAAGTCATCTTACCTTTTACATTAAAATGTTGGTATGGGAAATTTGCTTATATTTGCCTAACTCAACTCTGAAAGGATACATAAGTAACAAATAAAACTGACCAGTATCTGACCTACACGGAAGGTGCAAACCTTTTGGTTTGTATTTGACTGATTGGCTTTTAGTTTTAAGAAGGAAGGTCTCATGTAGACAAGGTTAGTCCTAAATTCACTATGTAGTCGACAATGATCTTGGATTCCTGATTCTCTTGCTTCTGTCTCCTAAGTCCTGGGTTTACAGGCATGCTACACAGCACCTGGTTTACTCAATGCTGAGGGCTGAATGCAGAAGTTGGTGAATATCAAGCTAGCACCCCATCAACTGACTGGGGAGGCAGCCAGTGCCCTTGGCCCATCATTTTACTTTTTGAACTCAGTGATCAGATAACTTTGTTATTGGAATTTCCAATCCCAATAACCCCATATGAAAAACACATAATTCAGTTACTGTAATTATAAGCTATAAGCCTAGATTGGGCAGATCTAACACTATACTAACTTATTCCCCTTGCCCACATAGTTCTGTTCCATCATGGCTTCCTTCTCCTCTTCTTCTGTCCTTTCCCCTTCCCCTCTCATCCTCTTCTATCTCTCCACCTGCCCCCATTCTCAAAATTCCCATCCCACCTTTCCCCTCCACTGCCCCATTACAGGCTCTAGCTTTTATTGAGCAGTTAAAGTGGGGAGAAAGTTCCCATGAGATCACCTGAGTATGTGATGGGCTGCTCATCAGGGGCAATCCTTCTTGAGGAAGCAATATTAACATGAGAATACAAACAGCACCAGGATAACAGGCAACATTTCCCTCTTTTATTCTTCAACTAAAAAGACCCTTTCTTCTATGGTAACAAATAATAAATAGGAGGAACTACTCAACATAACTACTATAAAAATATGTTTTTCTTAAAAAACAAATGAGCAAAACCACTCAATAATCATTTCTATTTTTTTCCTGGCTGCACCCACTGTCCAGACAGGGCACCGGCCCCCAAATCCTGCATTCTGGTGGGTGAATGGCTCAGGAACAGAAGTCAAGTGGACGTTTGAGGAGCTGGGGAAGCAGTCCAGGAAGGCAGCCAATGTCTTAGAGCGTGTGTGTGGCCTGCAACCTGGAGACAGAATGATGCTGGTGCTTCCGAGACTCCCAGATTGGTGGCTGATCAGCGTGGCTTGTATGCGAACAGGTCAGTGAACAAGGTTAGCACTCCTTTCAAAGAACTGAGACTGCCCACCAGAGCTTTGTGGTTCTCACCAATCACAAGATTTGGACAATAAAACAAAGGGACTCTCCTATGGGGTTCACTCTTCCTTTGCCCAGCAGTCACAGACCAGATTGCATACAGTGGTCAGACAATGACATGAGAATTAAAAGACACCTGCTTAGTAAGGGTCGTAGCATAAGGAGTCCTGCAGTTCTTTACGCACCTACTATGTGCTGGGAACTGTGCGAAGAGATCTGTTCCTGATTTACAAAACAAACAAACAAACAAAAAAACTTTTGGTCAGAGTGTTATTTATTTTTGCTGCCAAATATCTCACTTTCACCTACCTACAACTTTTATTGATACTCAGATAAAATAACTCACAGCCACATTTAATGTTATCATTTAAGGTGGAGCCTCTATTCCAATACAGCAGATAATATCAAAGCTGCTATCAATACATTTCTGCATCCCTACATTTTCCTCATACACTCTTGTCAAGTAACACTGAATGACTTCCTCTTCTTGACAGTTCTGGCTGTTGACCGTTTCCCTGGGTCTCAGTTCCTAAGGCAGAGCAAACAAATGACTTCTGTGGGGTGTGATATCAGAGAGGTACAGTGAAGGCGCACAGCAGGGCTGGGGGCTAGCTTACGAAGACCTGAGTTTGATCCCCAGAACCCATATTAAAAAGAAAAGAAGCCAAGTGTGATGGTACATATTTATAATCTCAGCCTTGGGGAGGCAGAGACGGGTGGATCCCTAGGGCTCAACAGCTGGCCAGTTTGGGCCACTAGGCAAGTTCCAAGGCAATGAAATATCCTGTCTCAAAAACAAGGTAGATAGATGGTGCTTGAAGAGTGACACCTGAGGTTGTCTCTTGAACTCCTCCAAACACACACATGCACACATAGCACACACACACACACACACACACACACACACACACACACATACACATAGCATATACACATTCATACATTGTACCCCCCTACACAATATGTACACATAGCATCCCCACCTGCACACATAGCATCCAAACACACAAATCACCCTCCATATACACATGCACACATAGCATCCACACCACCCACACACATGCACACAGAGCACCCACACATGCATACATATCACCCACAAACACACATGTACACATAGCACCTACCCACATGCACACATAGCACCCAAACACACACATGCACACATAACACACACACATGCATACATAGCATCCAAACACACACATGAACACATAGCACCCAAACACACACATGCACACTTGATACACACACACACATAACATATACATAGCATCCAAACACATACATGCATACATAACACACACATAGCACCCAAAAACATATACATAAATAGCACCTGTATTAGTTAGGGTTTTACTGCTGTGAACAGACACCATGACCAAGGCAAGTCTTATAAAAAACAACATTTAATTGGGGCTGGCTTACAGATTCAGAGGTTCAGTCCATTACCATCAAGGTGGGAGCATGGCAGCATCCAGGCAGGCATGGTGCAGGAGAAGCTGAGAGTTCTATGTCTTTATCCAAAGGCTGCTAGTGGAAGACTGACTTCTAGGCACCTAGGGTGAGAGTATTAAGCCCAAACCCACAGTGACACACCTACTCCAACCAGGTCACACCTCCAAATGGTGCCATTCCCTGGTCCAAGAATAGGTAAACCATCACAGCACCCAAACACACACATGCACATATATCACCCACCACACACATGCACACATAGCACCCAAACGCACACATGCACACATAACCCCTCCCCCCACATATATACATAGCACCCAAACACACACATGCATATATAACACCCAAACATACACATGCATAAAAGAACACAATTCAACTCACAGTGTTCACACTGGGCACTAAATTGTGTAAGCGTTTGTGTGACAGGGCAAAGAGTAGCGAGGCTGTGGACTTGGCTCTCATGCTGTGCTGAAGTGACCTTTCCCTCTGCTTCTTGTTCTCTCTAGTTGTTTTTCTCCATGAATGAGTGTGTTGAACTTGATGAAAAATACTAATAATTTAGTATTAAATTATTATTATGCACTCTGAGATATTGAGGGTTTTCAAATGGCAAGTCTGCCCCTCATCCTTACTCCTCTCCTTGGAGGTGGATTGACTCTGCCACCCTTAGCATAGCTTTGGTTGATAAAATGTGGGTGTTCTAGAGTCCCTGCCTTTATTAGCAAATGATCTACATACAACACAGGATTTATTGCATCATTTTATTTGAAAGGCATGAGAAAACACTGAACTAAGGACTTGTTACAGCTGTGCAATATAATCTATTCAAGATTACGGACTCTCAGTGTCTTAGGGCTACTATTGCTGTGATAGGACACCATGACCAAAAGCAACTTGGAGAGGAAAGGCTTTATTTGGCTTACACTTCCAAATCATAGTCCATCACCGAAGGAAGCCAGGACAGTAACTCAAATCGGGCAGGACCCTGGAGGCAGGAGCTGATGCAGAGGCCACGGAGCAGTGCTGCTTACTGGCTTGCTCCTCAGCCTACTGTTTTAGAGAACCCAGGACCACCATCCTGGGGATGGCACCACCCATAGTGAGCTGGACCCCTTCCCCCAATACCACTATTTAAGAAAATGCCCTACAGACTTGCACGTAGACTGATCTTATGGAGGCATTGTCTTAATTGAGGGTTCCCCCTTTCACATGACTCTAGTGTGTGTCAAGGTGACATGAAACAAGCCTGGACAAGCAGGTTTAACACTGCCTTAGCTCTGCAAGTCCAGCTGTGCTACACATTTGCTATGTATTCTTGGGCAAGCCATTTGATTTAGTTAAGGCAGGAAAGTCTAAAGACCTAGATTCTTTTCAAATGGATGGCGTGTTTCTCACAACAGTGTGTGTTTCTGAGCATTGTGAGAACTGAGTGAAACACAGCCTGGGCAGGTCGTAAGGCAGGCAAGTACTCCATGCCTTTGGGATTTCCTTGTTTCCATTATTGTTTCCTTAGGCGTTTCAACCCTCCTCAGCTAATTGCTTCTCTGTCCTCTACATTCAGATCTTCCTTCTCTCCTAACAATCACCCTTCTCTGTGTGACCCAAGGTGTAGTCATGATCCCAGGCGTCTCCCAGCTAACAGCGAAGGATCTCAAGTACCGGCTGCAGGCTGCCAGGGCCAAGTCCATCGTCACCAGTGATGCCCTAGCTCCGCAAGTAGATGCCATCAGTGCCGACTGCCCCTCCCTGCAAACCAAGCTTCTGGTGTCTGACACCAGCCGTCCAGGCTGGATCAATTTCCGAGAACTCCTGAGGTAAAACGGAACCCTCCAGGACAGTAGCATTGAGATAGGCTTTGAGCATTTTCTTTTTTTTCAGCAGCAGGGTTGAGTACAAGGGGACTGAACCAAATAGATACTGACCAGAGACATCATCCTGTGAACTCTTCAATGTGCATGGTCACTCAGTTAATGGGTGTGTCACTGTATCCCAGTGTCCTCTAACGCCGTGATAAAGATTGTTGGAATTCTTAGCCAGAGTGTATAAGTTAAACTTTATGATACATTTAGTTCACAGAAAGCTGTTAATAATGAAAAGGCTGCCGTATATTGTTGTATATTGCTGTATGCCAGGCTTGCCATATGCCCGGATCTGTGCTAAACAAGCATTCAGCTGCATTTATTTGCGCAGGAAGGATTTAATCATGCCTGTTCTGTGGCTGGCATTGCCTTTGGTGCTCAGAACACTGTACTAAGGAAGAAATATCTTGCTTAATCCTTGAAAGGAGCCCTCCACAAGGTGCAGTTTTATTTTTACAGGCAAGAAAACAGTCTTGAAACGGGAAGTGACTCACCTTAAATGCCAAAGAGGAATAAAGTCAGAATTAGGGCACAGTCAATGTTACTTTGCCTTGTAACAAGGATGTGGCAGGCATTGATCTGTGAATTTGAGTTTTTTTTGTCCAGAGCAGAAACCAGAATGCTTGCCCTGGTGGTTCACACCTGTCACCCTAGAACTCCGGATTGTGAGTTTGAGGCCAGACCCTGCCCAAAACAAAGTTAAAAAGAAAACAAAACAAAGACAGAAGATTCTCAAAAAAAGCCACTGAGAGCTGAACTCCTGAGCCTGGAGTGCCCACCTCTGTGAGCAGCCCATCTCTGTGAGCAGATTCCCCTGAATAAATACAAATTTGTGTAATTTGGCATCTGACCTACTTAGCCAGACATACCTGAACCAGATCCCCAGGAGTCCCCATTCCTCATGCCCAGCCCAGGACATTTTGGTGAGTTGTCAGGTTAACCTAGATATATCCTTTTTAATTTCAGTTTTTATTAAAATTATCTCAGCTTAAAAAAAATAAAAAAAAAACAAGGTTCTGATTTCATTTTGTCCAAGGTGGAGCACAAGTAACCGAATTGCTTTTAAAAATGAACTCAGAGATCACAAGACACAGCCAGGCCTGAGAAGCAGGAACTAGCTGAATATTCAAATCCCAGGACTTGGGAAATTAACTAATCTCAAACCCCTAATTTTTGAGAAAACATTCAGAAAAAATTCCTCTATATTGTGCTCATGGATGGACAGAATTACACACATGAAAGTGCATGTGTCCTACCACAAAGTCTTCAAAGAAGTAGGTATGGATTTTGTATTCTTGTGTGTGTGTGTGTGTGTGTGTGTGTGTGTGTGTGTATGTGTGTATGTGTGTGTGTGTGTGTATGTATGTGTGTGTGTATGTGTGTGTGTGTACTTGTTCATGTAGGTGTGTGCATGTATGTGTAAGCCAGAGGTTAACATTAGGTGTTTTACTATATTACTCTGCACCTCTTTGTTTCTTTGAGACAGGGTCTCTCCCTGAACCTGGAGCTCACCATCTAGGTAGAATGGCTGCCCAGTGAGCTCCAGGGATCTTCCTGTCTGTATCTCCAAGCCTAAGATTACAGATGCAAGCAGCATCTTATGTAGGTACTAAACTCATACCCCCAGCCTCTTTACACTGTTCTGACTGAGTTATTTACTCAACCTTTGTGGATCTCGCAAATATGTCATTTGGGCATTTTGAGCTTCAGTTTTCTTGGATATAAAATGGTTGTAGGGATAGTATCTATCTATGAAGGTGTCTGCAGATAGCACAACACTCCACATAGCACCACATACATGAAGTGTTGAAACGGTCCTACCACTGTTACATCTCTGGGACTGCTTGGGGGTGTTGTTTTAAGTGTCTCTTCGTATCCTTGCATTCTCCAGAGCGGCTTCTCCAGAGCACAACTGTGTGAGAACCAGAAGTGGAGATTCGCTGGCCATCTACTTCACCAGCGGAACCACAGGGTCCCCTAAGATGGTGGAACATTCCCAGTGCAGCTATGGATTGGGTTTTGTGGCCAGTGGAAGGTATTGGAACAGTTTGTCTAGAAGGTCTGAAAACAAGGTGGGTGAGTGAAGAGAGGGGAGAGAGTGAAGGAAGAAAACTATGGAAATGGAGATCAGAGAGGAAGCAGAGAGTTAGTCAGGTAGGGCCTTGAAGGCTTTTCTTTGAGAAAGCACAGGACTTGTTCCTTTAACTTGTCTTCTTAGCCTATGACACAAGTACAAAGAACGTGCTAAGCAAGCATTTGTTGAGCTCACAGTTGAGTTGATGGATCTTGTCTAGATCTGACGAGCTTAAGTGGTACTTTATACAGTCTGAGCTCCAAATAATGAGATGTCAACAGTATTATCTGTTTTAAGGTGGAGGTTTTGATGAGGATGCTCTGACTTCCTCTCATTTTTGGCAGGAGGTGGATGGCCTTGACTGAGTCTGACATATTCTGGAACACAACTGACACTGGATGGGTGAAAGCAGCCTGGACTCTCTTCTCTGCCTGGTCCAATGGAGCTTGCATTTTTGTGCATGAGCTGCCCCGAGTTGATGCCAAAACTATTCTAAATGTAAGAAGAAAAATCTAGTGCTGGGTTTCTGAGCTTTGCACACGTTGGGTAAATGTCCTATCATTATGCAACTTCTCCAGGCCTTGTTTTGAAACAGAGTCATACTATGTAACCCAGGATAACCTTGAACCACAGGTCTTCTGCATTTGAGTCCCAAGAATGGAGGTTACAAGTGTATGCCATGCTCTGAATCATCTCTTGTTTCCTGAGTGTGAATGAGATGAATGGGATGCATGTTTTAAGTGACATGAGAAATGTAGGAATCTAATGACAAATTCACTCAGAACCTTTGTAATCTGGTCCCCTCCCCCAACAACCTCCAATCATTACCTGTAATCAAAATAGATCCATAGGCACAAAGCATTTCATCTCTCCACACTTTATCAAAGCCTTTTACTACATGCTGCACCTCTCTTTCCATCACCCTCTTCCCTATGCTCTTGTCAAAACACAAGCTATTTGTCAAAACTTTAGGTAAAATCCAAAGTCTAGTCCCCAGAGAGTGTGCTGCTGTCCTTGTACCTTATTATGAGTCATTCAGCCAACTGTAGACCCAGTATCTCCTGTCTTATGTCCCTGGGGTCTTATCATGAAGGAGAAGGATTGACATTCCAAGTGAAGATACTGAATACCTTTGCTCTCTCCTTCAAGTGGCATTACATGAGATATCAATGAGCCTATCTCCCCATACCCATCTCTTTAAGACAAGCTGGGTCAGAAGTGGCAAGGAATATGGGCTTCTCCGCTGATCAAACTTGGACTCTCAGCCTAGTCTCCTGACTTCCTCGAGTCTCACTTTCTAAGTTGTCATGAGAACACAAAGATGCTGTGTTCCTAATACACTAGCTGTTATTCGCTTCCCATCGTCATTGTTCGTGGAGGCTGTCAACCATTTGTACAGCTTTTCTCTTCACTGTCCCCAGCCATGGCACTATATTCATGATCTATTAAAATTAGCTACTTTAACATGAGCATTTATTATCTCACAATTTCCCATGGTAAGGAATCTGGGAGCAACTTTACCAGGTGATTTTGGAGAAAAGAAGCCCTGTAAAGTTGCTGTCAAGATCTCACCAAAGTACACCCACACAAACAGCAGCATTGTAGCGATTCACAGTAACTAAAAGGCAGGAGCAGCCCAACACACACACACACACACACACACACACACACACACGTCCACATTAGTCAGCCTTCAAAAGGAAGCAAATTCTGATACTCTACAATATGTACAGTATGAATCCAGAGGACCTCAAAGGCCATATACAACATGACACCATTTATATAAGGTACCTAGAATAGTCATGTTCATGAAGCTAGAATAGAGTAGTGGTTACTGTGAGTCTGGGAAGAAGGTAATGAGAGTTTATTCCTTTAAATAAATTAAAGACCCAGTCTGAAGATGGATGGTTCCACAAAGTACAAATACCTTAAAAATGAGTGAGGTGGGTAAATGTGTATCTCTCTCTCTATCTCTCTCTCTCTCTCTCTCTCTCTCTCTCTCTCACACACACACACACACATATGAATGCAAGTAAATGAGTGAGAGTATGTGCGTGTATGTGTGTGCGCACGCGTGCATGTGGAGTTCAGTGGTTCTCTTCAAATGTTATTCTTCGGGTGTTACCCACCTTGTTTTTGGCCTGGAGTTTGTCTTTTGGGCTGTCACTGCTGGCTAGTGAGTCTCAGGGATCTCCCTGTCTCTACATATACTATCACACCTGCCTTTTTCTCATGGTTTGGGTTCTAGGGACCAAACTGGGCATCTTATGCTTGTGTTGTTTAAATTCTGAATTGTAGTTTTCATTGATTGTCCAGTGAATACTGGCCAGAGGCATTGCTTCCTCACTGTCTGTTGAGGATAGCTAGAATGTATTCACAACCTAGTACCTTGCCTTCTCCAGAATGAATCAATGAAGAGAGGAGAGAGGTAAGAACATTTAAGACAGAAGCTGTCCTCTTTCTATAATCTAATGACTCAAGTGACTCCCATCATGTCAACAGGATGCCATTGGTTCCAAGGACCAATCTTGGAGCAGTGTAAGAGGAGCCCCCCATAAAGGAACAAATGCTAGAAGGTGGATCATGGAGGTTATTTGACATATAGATGTCATTCATAGTTTTCTACTCTACTTTGTCAATGAGACTGGAGATCCATTTCATCCATTCCATTTCACCTGAGTGACTCTGAGAAAATTTTCCTCCTCTTCTTTTGTTTAGACTCTCTGCAGGTTCCCAATAACCACCATGTGCTGTGTTCCAACCCTCTTCCGGCTGCTTGTACAAGAGGATCTGACAAGGTACAGCCTCTGCTTGTCATTTACAGGGTCCTCATGTGAGGACTCATGTGGACATCCACCTTTCAATCTAAGTCTTCTTCCTGTTTCTCTGTCTTTGTCTTCCTGGAAGTTGCTTCACCTCTGTCTCTTTCTACATCTTCATGTGTCTCTCTTTGTCACTATCTGCTGTGTTTCATACACACTCCCATGTATTAAGCTTTTAAACATTATTTTATGGATCCTCAGAGTTCATACCCAGAGAAAACTGAAAGGATTTAAGGCAATCCAAAATTTTAACACTTGAGGTAAACTGTGTCACCACCATATACCACACCCACAGTTCCTTAGCAATTTCTGTGACTTGTGTCACAAAGATTGTTGGATTTCCGCTAACCATCTATTAAATAGGGTTGGTAGCCAAGAATTTTTCATTTGCTTAGACTAACAAGCTCACACACTCCATCTCCCAACCCAATTAACCCAAGCCAGCCATTCCTAGGAATCTGCCTTGGGATACAGAAATGAAGTTGACAACACTGTGGATGACTCTTATCCTGGGCAAATACCCACAACATCCACTAGTTGGGCTGGGATATTTACAGGGATATTGGGTGAGTCCCCCATCTTTCAGTAACTTACCGATCCCAAGCATGTCTATCCTCTCCCAAAGTAATGTCTTCCTTAATCATACTCTCTGGCCATTAAATACTCCAAAGAAGGGAACACTTGTATGATTTTAAATGTATTCCTCTGAATACAAGAATCCATCCCATTCGTTCCTTTCTTGTGATTATTTCCACACTGTTATTTTGTCTGGAAGCAGTCCTTCGGTAATTCTTCAAGACCCATTAGATGCTGCTTAGCAATACTAAATAATTGAATTTAATCAGTGCCATACAACTAGGAGAAGAAAATAATCCAAAATGTATTTATATTTAGTGTAATTTTTGAACTGACAGGTTGTTATTTATTTAATATCTCTGGAAATTTTATACCCAGTCTTCACAATTGGGGAATTCTTAGAAGGCTATTTTTAACCTATTAAAAATTTTATTGATTTATGACTTTCAATCAGACCATTGCCTCTATGGATTTTATCAGTTAGTTTGTTTTTAGGTAGATTAATTTGGACAATCCACTGTTGTGCTCAGACCTATCACATGAATCTGATTGTAGCCCAAATTTAGATAGGATTGACTTACCACTGTGGGCCACAGCTGCAGAGAGAGAGTACATCACTTGGAGCTGACTGTGAGACAGAAGGGAGCTTACCTTCTAGTGACTTCAGAGCTCCGGACCTCTAACAATGCTAGGGGTGTGTGTGGGGGGGGTATAGGTAGGAATGTTCATGACATAGATGGCCTTGTCTCCCTGCTTGCAAAAGGTACAAGTTCCAATGTCTGAGGCACTGTTTGACGGGTGGAGAGGCCCTCAACCCTGATGTGAGGGACAAGTGGAAGAGCCAGACAGGCCTGGAGCTCCATGAAGGCTACGGACAATCGGAAACAGTGAGTTGGTGTCTCAGGCCACGTCATCAGAGCCCTCAGCCCATCACAGAGGATCACTGACTGGCAGCAATTCCTTGCTTCTTCCTGACACCTGTCAGAAACTGCCCTGGCTCTAGGGCACTGAAACTGGTAGGGAATGCTATTAGCCATGCCTCCTTTTGGTTTAAGGTAGTCATGGGTAATTTCCCATACACCATGGCCCTGCAAAGTAGCTTTCATGCTGTAGCTATGACAAACTATCTGGCAGAAACAAAGAGGTCCATCACCACACCCATGTTCAGACCTCCCCTTCACAGGGACAGAGTGCCCTCTAGAGGATTCTAAATTCAATCCAGTTGACAATAAAGATTCATAATTTATAAGATTCATAAGAGCAATTTATAATTGCTCAAGGAAGCTGTCACCCCAGAATAGTCCACAATGCCATTTTTAGTAAAATCTTAAGCAATGAACCCTATAGCCATCTTGGCAAGATGCAGAAGTGAGCGAATCTTTGAGCTAAATGATACAATTTAGATCTCCACCCATGAACAGCACAGGTGCCGCATGAAGGGCTATTTAAAAAAAAGGAATTAAGAGAAAGGAAAGAAAGAGTATGAACATGAGGGGAAGAAGGACAGAAGAAAGAGGAGGAAGGAGAACTCGATGGCAGGTGAGAGCAAGCATGGACCAGGAAACAAGAGGATGAGGCTCCTCCTGGTTGACACTGGTTTCTCTCCAGGTCGTCATCTGTGGCAATTCAAGAGACTCGACAATCAAGTCTGGATCTATGGGGAAAGCAAGCCCACCTTACGATGTGCAGGTAGGCAGCCTCTGCTGATAGTGCACAGAGCAATCTATGTTCTGGGGGATACAGGGTGGGCTTTTGGGTACCGTCACTGTATAAAGGATGCTCAGATGCCATGCTATG
>LR750645.1:339618-353614 GCA_902729485.2 Mus minutoides
GATGATCAGCTTTCAAATGGGCATTTTGGGATAATGCTGGAACATGTAAGAGCATCCCTGGTCCAGAGCTCACAGACACTGTCCAGTCCAGCAAATGCCCTACAGCTTAACGTCCCTCTCTGGAGACATCCTCAGCACTGCTTTTACTAAGAGAACTCTGTTGTCCCTGGGACAGACAAATCAGCACAGCCTTAGGGCATCCTTGGTCCCATGATGCCAGTGGGAGTGAACGTGACCCTTTGGATGAAGTCATTTGGCAACAGCATCTGGGTCATAACATTGACCATACCCTTTCATTTAGAAATCACACTTTTGGGACTCACTATAAAGAAATGATTCAAAATGCAGAAAACATTTGATATACAAAGATATTCAGTGAGATAGTGTTTAAAACTGAAAACACACACAACTGCCAAAGCAATAGAGAAATAATTAAATCAATCAACTAATGTAACTATTGAAGAACTTAGCTTATGTCCTGTGTGGGAGAGGGGGACGTAAGCTACTGTGAGGAAACACTGGAGATGTGAGTGCTCCCGATCCTTAGACACCTGCCAGCTCCCAGATTTACATTTTTTCCACTTTTTAAATTAGATATTCTCTTAATTTACATTTCAAATGCTATCCCGAAAGTTCCATATACCCTTCCCCCTGCCCTACTCCCCTACCCACACATTCCCACTTCTTAGCCCTGGTGTTCCCCTGTACTGGGGCATATAAAGTTTGCAATACCAAGGGGCCTCTCTTCCCAATGATGGCCAACTAGGCCATCTTCTGCTACATATGCAGGTAGAGACACCAGCTCTGGGGGTTCTGGTTAGTTCATACTGTTGCTCCACCTATAAGGTTTCAGACCCCTTCAGCTCCTTGGGTACTTTCTCTAGCTTCTCCACTGGGGGCTCTGTGTTCCATCATATAGATGACTGTGAGCATCCACTTCTGTATTTGCCAGGCACTGGCATAGCCTCATAAGAGACAGCTATATCAGGGTCGCTTCAGAAAATTCTTGCTGGCATATGCAATAGTGTCTGGTTTTGGTGACTGATTATGGGATGGATCCCCGGGTGGGGTAGTCTTTGGTTAATCCATCCTTTTGTCTTACTTCCAAACTTTGCCTCTGTAACTCCTTTCATGGGTATTTTGTTCCCTATTCTAAGNTTCTTTCCAGTTTCTGGCTATTCTAAATAAGGCTGCTATGAACATAGTGGAACATGTGTTCTTATTACCAGTTGGAATATCTTCTGGGTATATGCCCAGGAGAGGTATTGCTAGATCTTCCAGTAGTACTATGTCCAATTTTCTGAGGAACTGCCAGACTGACTTCCAGAGTGGTTGTACAAGCTTGCAATCCAACCAGCAATGGAGAAGTGTTCCTCTTTCTCCACATCCTTGCCAGCATCTGCTGTCACCTGAATTTTTGATCTTAGCCATTCTGACTGGTGTGAGGTAGAATCTCAGGGTTGTTTTGATTTGCATTTTGCTGATGATTAAGGACGTTGAATATTTTTTTCAGGTGCTTCTCAGCCATTCCAGATTCCTCACTTGAAAAATCTTTTTTAAGCTCTGCACCCCATTTTTAATGGGGTTATTTGAATTTCTGGAGTCCAGATTCTTGAGCTCTTTGTAGATATTGGATATTAGTCCCCTATCAGATTTAGCATTGGTAAAAATCCTTTCCCAATCTGTTGGTGGCCTTTTTGTCTTATTGACAGTGTCTTTTGCCTTACAGAAGCTTTGCAATTTTATAAGGTCCCATTTGTGAATTCTTGATCTTACAGTACATTGTGAATTCTTGATCTTACAGTACATTGCTCTTCTGTTTAGCAATTTTTCCCCTGTGTCCATATCTTCGAGGCTTTTCCCCACTTTCTCCTCTATAAATTTCAGTGTCTCTGGTTTTATGTGGAGGTCTTTGATCTACTTAGACTTGAGCTTTGTACAAGGAGATAAGAATGGATCAATTTGCATTCTTCTACATGATAACTGCCAGTTTTGCCAGCACCATTTGTTGAAAATGCTGTCTTTTTTCCACTGGATGGTTTCAGCTCCCTTGTCAAAGATCAAGCAACCATAGGTGTGTGGATTCATTTCTGGGTCTTCAATTCTATTCCATTGATCTACCTGTCTGTTGCTATACAAGTACCATGCAGTTTTTATCACAATTGCTCTGTAGTACAGCTTGAGGACAGGCATGGTGATTCCACCAGAGGTTCTTTTATTGTTGAGAAGAGTTTTTGCTATCCTAGGTTTTTTATTATTCCAGACAAATTTGCAAATTGCCCTTTCTAACTCAGTGAAGAATTGAGTTGGAATTTTGATGGGGATTGCATTGAATCTGTAGATTGCTTTGGCAGGATAGCCACTTTGACTATATTAATCCTGCCAATCCATGAGCATGGGAGACCTTTCCAACTTCTGAGATCTTCTTCAATTTCTTTCTTCAGAAACTTGAAGTTCTTCTCATACACTTCTTTCACTCCTTAGTTAGAGTTACACCAAGGTATTTTATATCATTTGTGACTATTGTGAAGGGTGTTGTTTCCTAATTTCTTTCTCATCCTGTTTATCCTTGTGTAGAGAAAGGCCATTGATTTGTTTGAGTTAAGTTTATATCCAGCTACTGTGCTGAAGCTGTTTATCAGGTTCAGGAGTTCTCTGGTGGAATCTTTAGGGTCACTTATATATACTATCATATCATCTGCAAACAGTGGTATTTTGACTTCTTCCTTTCCAATTTGTATCCCCTTGATCTCCTTTTGTTGTCAAATTTTTCTGGCTAGAACTTCAAGTACTATATTGAATAGGTAGGGAGAAAGTAGGTAGCCTTGTCTAGTCCCTGATTTTAGTGGGATTGCTTTAAATTTCTCTCCATTTAGTTTGATGCTGGCTACTGGTTTGCTATATATTGCTTTTACTATGTTTAGGTATGAGCCTTGGTTTCATGATCTTTCCAAGACTTTTAGCATGAAAGGGTGTTGGATTTTGTCAAATGCTTTCTCAGCATCTAACGAGATGATCATGTGGTTTTTGTCTTTGAGTTTGTTTATATAGTGGATTACGTTGATGTATTTCTGTATATTAAACCATGCCTGCATTCCTGGGATGAAGCCTACTTGGTCATGATGGATGTTCATTTTGATGTGTTCTTGGATTTTGGTTTGCAAGGATTTTATTGAGTATTTTTACATCGATATTCATAAGGGAAATTGGTCTGAAATTCTCTTTCTTTGTTGGATCTTTGTGTGGTTTAGGTATCAGAGTAACTGTGGCCTCATAGAATGAATTGAGTAGAGTACCTTCTGTTTCTATTTTGTGGAATAGTTTGAGGAGAGTTGGAATTAGGTTTTTGATGGTCAGATAGAACTCTTCACTAAACCTATCTGGTCCTGGGCTTTTTTTTTTTGGTTGGAAGACTATTTATGACTGCTTCTATTTCTTTAGGGGAAATGGGACTGTTTAGATCATTAATCTGATCCTGATTTAACTTTGGTACCTGATATCTATCTAAGAAGTTTTCCATTTCCTTCAGGTTTTCCAGTTTAGTTTTTGTAGTAGAATCTGATGATGTTTTGGATTTCCCCAGGATCTGTTGTTTTGTCACCTTTTTCACTTCTGATTTTGTTAATTAGGATACTGTCCCTGTGCCCTCTAGTGAGTCTGGCTAAGGGTTTATCTATCTTGTTGATTTTCTCAACGAACCAGCTCCTGGTTTGGTTGATTCTTTGTTTCCACTTGATTGATTTCAGCTCTGAGTTTGATTATTTTCTGCTGTCTACTCCTCTTGGGTGAATTTGCTTCCTTTAGTTCTAGAGCTTCTAGGTGTGCTGTCATGCTGCTAGTGTATGCTCTCTCTAGTTTCTTTTTGGAGGCACTCAGGGCTATGAGTTTTCCTCTTAGGACTGTCTTCATTTTGACCCATAAATTTGAGTATGTTGTGGCTTCATTTTCATTAAACTCTAAAAAGTATTTAATTTCTTTCTTTATTTCATCCTTGACCAAGGAATTATTGAGTAGAGTGTTGTTCAGTTTCCACGTGAATGTTGGCTTTCTATTATTTATATTACTATTGAAGATCAGCCATAGTCCATGGTGGTCAGATAGGATGCATGGGATAATTTCAATATTTTTGTATCTGTAGAGGCCTGTTTTGTGACCAACTATATGATCAATTTTGGAGGAGGTACCATGTGGTGCTGAGAAGAAGGTATATCCTTTTGTTTTAGGGTAAAATGTCCTGTAGATATCTATTAAATCCATTTGTTTCATAACTTCTGTTAGTATTCATGTGTCTCAGTTTATTTTCTGTTTCCAGGATCTGTCCATTGCTGAGAGTAGGGGTTTGAAGTCTCCCACTAATATTTTTGTGGGGTGGAATGTGAGCTTTACTACACTTTCTTTAATGAATGTGGCTGCCCTTATATTCGGAGCATAGATATTCAGAATTGAGAGTTTGTCTTGGTTGATTTTACCTTTGATGAGGTATGACATGCCCCTCCTTGTCTTTTTTGTTAACTTTGGGTTGAAAGTCGATTTTATTCAATATTAGAATGGCTACTCCAGCTTGTTTCTTCAGAACATTTGCTTGGAAAATTGTTTTACAGCCTTTCACTCTGTGGTAGTGTCTGTCTTTTTCCATGAGATGGGGTTCCTGTAAACAGCAAAATGTTGGGTCCTGTTTGTGTAGCCAGTCGATTAGTGTATGTCTTTTTATTGGGGAATTGAGTCCATTGAAGTTAAGAGAAATTAAAGAAAAGTAACTGCTGCTTCCTGTTATTTTTGTTGTTAAAATTGGGATTCTGTTCTTGTGGCTGTCTTCTTTTCAGTTTGTTGAAAGATTACTTTCTTGCTTTTTCTAGGGTGTAGTTTTCTTCCTTATGTTGGTGTTTTCCTGTTATATTGAATAAAATTGACTTTCAACCCAAAGTTATCAAAAAAGACAAGGAGGGGCACCTCATACTCATCAAAGGTAAAATCAACCAAGATGTTGGTGTTTTCCCTTGGAAGAGCTGGATTTGTGGAAAGATATTGTGTGAATTTGGTTTTGTCATGGAATACTTTGGTTTCTCCATCTCTGGTAATTGAGAATTTTGCTGGGTATAGGAGCCTGGGCTGGCATTTGTGTTCCCTTGGGGTCTGTATAACATCTATCCAGGATCTTCTGGCTTTCATAGTCTCTGGTGAAAAGTCTGGTGTAATTCTAATAGGCCTGCCTTTATATGTTACTTGACCTTTTTTCCTTACTGCTTTAAATATTCTGTCTTTATTTAGTGCATTTGTTGTTCTGATTATTATGTGTCGGGAGGAATTTCTTTTCTGGTCCAGTCTATTTGGAGTTCTGTCAGCTTCTTGTATTTCATAGGCATCTCTTTCTTTAGGTTTGGGAAGTTTTCTTCTAGAATTTTGTTGAAGATATTTGCTGGCCCTTTAAGTTGAAAATCTTTATTTTCATCTACCCCTATTATCCGTAGGTTTGGTCTTCTCATTGTGTTCTGGATTTCCTGGATGTTTTGAGTTAGGATCTTTTTGCATTTTGCATTTTCTTTGATTGTTGTGCCCATGTTCTCTATGGAATCTTCTGCACCTGAGATTCTCTCCTCCATCTCTTGTATTCTGTTGCTGATGCTCACATCTATGGTTCCTGATTTCTTTCCTAGGGTTTCTATCTCCAGAGTTGTCTCACTTTGAGTTTTCTTTATTGTTTCTATGTCCCTTTTTAGGTCTTGGTTGTTTTTGTTCAATTCCATCACCTGTTTGGTTGTGTTTTCCTGTAATTCTTTAAGGGATTTTTGTGTTTCCTCTTTGAGGACTTCTACCTGTTTAGCAGTGTTTTCCTGTGATTCTCTAAGGGCTTCTACCTGTTTAGCAGTGTTCTCCTGTATTTCTTTAGGTGAGTTATTAATACCCTTCTTAAGGTCCTCTACCAGCATCATGAGATATGATTTTGTACCTGAATCTTGCTCTTCGGGTGTGTTGGGGTAACCAGGACTGGCTGAGGTGGGAGTGCTGGGTTCTGATGATGGTGAGTGGTCTTGCTTTCTGTTGGTAAGATTCTTACGTTTGCCTTTCACCATCTGGTAATCTCTGGTGTTACTTGTTATAGTTATGTCTGGCTGGAGCTTGTTCCTCCTTTGATTCTGTTAGCCTTTGTGAGTTGTCCTGGGAATCTAGCTCTCTTCTGAGTCTCAGTGATCAGAGCACTCTCTTCAGGCAATCTCTCCTCTTGCTGGGAGGGTGCACAGAGGTCTGGCCTTCAGACCTGCCTCCTGGTTGAAGATGAAGGCCTGAAATAGGGCCTGTCCCAGAAGATGGGTTGTCTCTGCAGTCTGTGTGCTCATCTGCACAGACTGGTCTCCAAGGAACCCAAGACACAAGATGGCTCTCTCACCTGCTTCTGCAGGCAGAGCCCTCCTGGGCAGATACCTCTCCTCTGGCAGGGACGGTGCCCGGATGTCTGGAGCCTGAAACTGGATCTGTCCCAGAAGCTGTGTTGCTTCTGCCTGTCCCAGAAACTGTGTTTCTTCTGCAGTCCGCACTCTGGCCTGTGCAGACTGGTCTCTGTGGAACCTAGGACCCAAGATGGCTGCCTCATGAGCTCTGGCAGGCAAAGCCCTCCCAGGTGGACACCTCTGGCAGGGAAGGTGCCCGGATGTCTAGAGCCTGAAACAGGGTCTGTCCCAGAAGCTGTGTTGCTTTTGCCTGTCCTAGAAGCTGTGTCGCTTCTGCAGTCCACTTACTCACCCTTCACAGTCTGTGAGGGTGAGTCTTGAGCACACTGGTCTCTGAGGGATCCGGGACCCAAGATGGCTCCCTCATGAGCTCCAGCAGGCAAAGCCCTCTCCTCTCTCCTCTGGCAAGGAAGGTGCCCGGATGTCTAGAGCCTGAAACGTGGTCTGTCTCAGAAGCTGTGTCGCTTCTGTAGTCTGCTCACTCACCCTTCACAGCCTGCAAGCTGACCTTTGCATGCAGACTGTTCTCTGAGGGATCTGGGACCCAAGATCCCAGATTTTCTTAAGAAGTAGAAACATCTAATTTAATGAACAAGTTATTTTAGAGTGCAATCTTTTTCCTTCTGGGCCTGGGAGATGGTGCTAATCATAAAGTACCTCCTGGGTAAGCACGAACACCCAATTTTCAGATCCCTGATAGCTATGTAAAAGCCATCTGTGGTTATGCACATCTGTAACCTCAACCTTAGCAGGAGAGGAAGACAAGAAGATCCCCAGAGCTTGCTGGCTAGCCAACCTAGCCAATCAGTAAGCTATGTGCTCATTGAGAAGCCCCGATTTTTTATTGGTTATTTTATTTATTTACATTTCAAATGTTGTCCTGTTTCCTGGTCTCCCCTCCACATACACCCCTCTCATTCCCCCTTCCCTTTGTCTCTAAGAGGGTGCTCCCCTGCCCACCCATCCACTCCTGCCTCACTACTCTAGCATCCCCCTTTGCTGGGGCAACAAGCCTCCATAGGACCAAGCACCTCCCTCCCATTGATGCCAGATGAGGCCATCCTCTGCTATATATGTAGCAGGAGCCATGGACCCACCCATGTATACTCTTTAGTTGGTAGACTAGTCCCTGGGAGCTCTGAAGGGACTGGTTACTTGATATTGTTGTTCTTCCTATTTGGTTGCAATCCCCTTCAGCTCCTTCAGTCCTTCCCTGTCTCTTCCACTGGAGTCCCTAGGCTCAGTCCAATGGTTAGCTGTGAGTGTCTGGATCTGTATTAGTCAGGTGCTGAGAAGCCCCAAAAGTTAAAATGATGAACAATAATGGAAAACAGGAACATTGACCTCTGGTCCTGACATGCACATGCACATCCATGGATATAGGCACTCCTGTGTGTGTGTGTGTGTGTGTGTGTGTGTGTGTGTGTGTGTGTGTAGTTGCTGTGAGAAGCTATATTCCCTAACAGTTCCCTAAAAGAAACAATCTTCCAAAACCACCTCCACGCCTCATATCTAACTCTCTGTTCACAAATTGTTGCTCAGTCCTTGTGTAGTAAATATCCCAGGGCACAGTGTCAAGAAGCCATATTCTTCTAGACCCTGAATCTAGAAAGTGTGGCTCTGGATAGATGAGACTAACCACAAAAGGGAGAAGCTAGTGGAGACACAAAGCAATGCCTGTGACTTCTACCCAAATCCCAGCATTGCTCCTCACTGGTTAATATGTATTTATTGAGCACCTGCTCAGAGTTGGAGCCTAGGAAATAATAGCAAGCAAAGTCAACCTGCAGGAGTCTGCTAAGGCTACTACAGGCAATTCTCAGGATGGGTTGGCTCCAACAGCAAAGATCTGTTTCCTCTGTTCCAGGGGTAACTGTAACATCAAAGTGCTGGTAAGTCAGTTTCATCCTGAGGTTTTTCTTCACATTGCAAGTGTTTCATTTGCCCTGTGCCTCTAAGCTCTTCTCCCATACCAGCAAAGGATACATATATCCTTACTTCTCAACCTCCTCCTTGTTTAAGGACACCTGTCACTTCCTGCTACACAAGGGCACTTGGATGCCCATTGCTTGTAGCCTTCCAGTGGCCATGGAGAACTAGGTCTACCTGAAAGGGGGACTGGAAATGAAAAAGGACAGGGTGTGAGAGAAGGATGAAGCCACGACAAAGGTTCTGATCCAGGCTCAAAGTTTAATATTCAGCTCTGTGTTTATATAAGGAGAGCCCACAGACCCATCCTTTGTTTCAGCTTCATTGAGTTGCAAAGCAAGCTCAGTGGGCAGGTAGTCAATTTCTCAAAGCTCCTGTAGGAATTTGCAAATGCAGTGAGGCCAGACAACTCCAGCTAGGTCTTAAAACCATTGTGGCAAGCACTCAAGGTTTGTTTAGCCTACTCAAGGCTGGGGGAAGGGCACAATTCCTCTTTTTTTTTTTTTTTTAAAGATGAGCTAGATAAAGGCACAAGATTTATTTGTTTTCCATAATCCCATCTAGAATAAAGAATGGCCGGGCAACCATGCCTGTCTTAGATCAGTATCTATATTGCTTCTTCTTATCCACTGGGGAGAACAAACATAGCTTTTGATATATGTCTCTGTGATAGGTAGATAGGAGCTCAAGAACACTCTTACCCATCTCTGACTATTGGCCTTCTATAGCCCACTCTTTCCCATTCAGACTAAATCCACGAAGGACATATGAATATGAACTCAATGCATTTCTTCATATCGATGGATAACTGTCATGATGAATAGCTGAGCTTGCTGAAAGTGATCCTATGTGAAAGCAACCAATCTGTTTAAGATAGAAGGTCCAAAAGTTAAAAGCAACAAGATTATAATTAATGGTCCAAGCATTGTAGAAATTAAAGTTGTAAGCCATGGAGAAGTGGAGAATCATGATTCAAACCATCGCTGATTCTGTCCTCTTACTCTTTTCCGTTAGGCTAGTCCTTCTCAAACTTTGGCCATAAAATCTTTTACTATTTATGAGTGATTGATGTAAAAGTAACATTCTCATGGAGGGCTGTACATCCTCCTTGTTGAAGGAATAAAAGATTAGGAGCTTAAACACATGTACTAACACTTGTCCAAAATCCAATCCTGTTCAATTTTATCTACTGCAAATGTAACTTCATAAAGAACTGAACTAACTTCCAAATATGTCTCTGTAAATGTCCAGAACCAGCCCTCTAAATAAAGACTGCCATTTCCTTTTTTTTTTTTTCAGTATTGGATTGATTTCTAGACAAGTCAATGATTGAGTCAGAATAACTGGTTATACTAAAGGAAAAAGAGGAGTCATTATAACTTCCTTATGGTTAATTTTTCTAAGTCAGTTTTTATAGTATATAGTATATTGTATTATTATATATTATACATATTATATAGTATATTATATAGTTATCTGACACACAAGGTCTAAAAGCTTGAATCAAGGCAGCTTGTCTAATCTGGGATATAGGAAGCAAATGTGGATCAAGAACATGTGTCCAATATAGCTTTCCTGTCACCATTGTCAGGGCACTCAGCAAGCTCACAGGTCAGCATCATTCTTTGTCCCAGCATCAGCATGTCACACCAATCACTCTGGCAGCTAGCATGCTTCTGCAGCATCCTGTGAAAAAAACACAAACATGTCCTCTTCCCCATATTAAGTACCTAATCAGAATCATGCCATATGCCAGAAAGTGGATTCTTCCATTTCACCTAGACATAAATATGCCTGGTTGTAGAGTGCCATAGACACTCGGCAGAGAGTTCCTTGGCAACCAAATTTTAAAAATTTTAAAATAAAAAGCATGATTTAAATAGTGTGGCATGTGGGGATATAATTCTCTCTTTTTTTTGTTTTTTATAAAGATACTGTTTTAAAGCTCCATGGGCATGTTCTATAATACCTCTCCTTTAGGATGATAAGGAATCCCAGTAATATGGGTAATATTAAATTGTCTACAAAACATCTTAAATGTTAGGTTGTAATAGCCAGTTCTATTATCTGTTTTAGTCTGATTTGGGACACCAAGGATAGAAAAACAATGTAGGCAATGACTAATTACATTTTTAGTTGTTTTTCTTGTTAAAGCAGTTGTAATTAGAAAGCCTGAACAGGTCTCAAGTCACATGTACATATTTTAGTTTTTCAAAATCATCTATTTGTAAAAATTGATTAGTCTTTGAGGATTAACACCATTATGTGGTATATGAAGAAATTGAGGACACTGATAACAAGTCTTTACAATTTGACATGTGTATTTTCTAGAAATACAGTTTGTTGTCTCAAGCTATTATTATTTTGATGATGTAGAAAATGAGATTGTATAGCCAATTGTTTTTGTGTAAGGCATATAATCTGTCTAGTATACAAATCTGTTGTGGCATTGCCTTAAGGGGTATGTCTATGCAATTTAGTATGAACTCTTAAATGTCTTATAAAGTAAGGAACAGTATATTTTTTTAAGTTGAGTTGTATTTGTTTAAATAATTGTAAAATTTGAGAATTAGCAGTATCTAAAATAGAAACAATTTCAAGCAATTGTAACCCATGAGCTATATATTGGTTATCAGTATTCAAATTAAAAGCGTAATTTTTTAATATTTTAAAAACAATGGCTACAGCAGGTAGTTCAATTATCTGTGATAAAGTGGGGGGAAACTCAAGAGAATAAGCATTTGATCTAATTACATATGTTGCTTTCTCATTAGATGAGCCATCTGTAAATACGGTAAACACATTCTCTATTGGCTATATACAAACTTACAGGAAATACAAAAGCATTTATAGAGGCAAATTCTAACAACTTGTATCAAATTCTCCTAAAATGTTTGTCATGCAATAGGCCAAATATCAATGTTCTGTAATAACCAATTTAAATATTGTTTGGAATAAGGAATAAACAGTACATCAGGTTTTGAAGACATTCTTTCCAAGTACTCTTGTGATTTTATTTTACAATTTTATATTAATACAGCAACAGCTTCATAATAGGATATTTAAAATTTACTTAGAGATGAAGAAATATGAATCTACATTAATGGTCCCTTTTGCAAAAGGGCTGTTGTGAGCACATGAGTAGCAATAATGTACCCAAACAGCCAGCAATGGACTATAGTCTATATAATGTATCTGTTGGCTAATAGCTTCTTCTACTTCTATAAAGCTATTCGTCCTTCATCAGTTAATTTGCATCTCCCTTGAGAATATCAAGTAGAGGCTTAAGTCCTCCTGTGGTGAGCTTAAGGTGAGGCCTTAGCCAATTAATATCTCTTAACGACCTTTGAAAATAATTTGAAGTAAGTTATCTTTTCCTTTTTGAATTTTCTGTGTCACAATGTGTTTAGGATATAACTGAGGCCCCAAATATTGAAAAAGACATTGTCTTTGAATCTTTTCTGGAAGAACAACTACTCCAAAATTTTAAAGCCTGTTATATAAGAATAGTAAAGGCTTGTATTAAACCACCTTTAGAAAGATCAGATAATAAAATACCATCTATATAATGAATAATATACACTGAAGGATTCAAAGACCTTCTTGTATTGAAGCAGAAACTATTTTTTAACATAATGTAGAGCTATTAGCCATTCCCTGAGGCAAAAGTTTCCAAAGATATCACTTCATGGGTTCTTTAAAATTACAAGCAAGCTCACTAAATGTAAACCTCCCAGTCACCAGGATGCAAAAGAACAGCATAAAAACCAATCTTCTAAATCTATTATAGTTTTGTATGCATTGCCTGGAATGGCAGCTAGAGTAGGTAAGCCAGGCTGTAATGCCTCCACAAGTTCCTAGTTTCATTAGCCTTTCATAAATCTTAAGTTTGAACTTTATTTTGGATTAATGGAATAACCAACCTCTTGAAGGTGAAGTTATTCATCAACTCCAGTGTCTATTAATCCTGTAAATCCTTTTTTCTTCAGTTAATACTTTAAGGTTAGATCTGTTATTAGTAATAGAATGAACTCAGTACACATCAGAGGAACCAAAGCCACTTTATCCTCTCTTACTCTGAAAAAAGTTGGAAGGTAGCAGACGTAAGGGAACTAAAACAAGCTGAGCAATTTTTTTGTTAGCAGGTCTAGTTATAATGCCATTGGGGGAAGCAGTCATAATTTTTATTTTTCCCTCATAATCATTATCTATAACACCTGGATAGATCTGTAATCCTTTTATAATAATGTTACTTCAGCCTAAAAGTAATCCCCAGGTCCCTGGAGGCAAAGGCCCCAAAACATCCTGTAGGGAGTGTCTGAACCCCCATTTCTGGGGTCAGTACTGTGTGGGTGGTAGAACTGAGGTCCAATCTTGCACTTCTTGGGGTTTCTCTGATAAGTTCAGCAATGGATTGTTGGCAACAGATTCATGGCTCCAAAAGCTGTTTGTTTTGGGTGCCTTGGGGTCTGAGGATGACTCCTCCTCCCCAAGGAACAAGCAAGACCATCAACACCTCTCTAGGGGCTAGTCAGGATTGCCAAGACAAAAGGAATGCCACCCAAGCCTCAGCTGAGGCTTCTCTGAGCTTTGCACTAACTCAAATGTAAGCATTTCTTGAGGCCTGGCTTAATGATTACCCTTTTTGGAGGGAGGACAGATTCCAGGGGAGTGATTCTGTTGCCTGTCTATGTCTCTATTTTTTTGGGGGGGGGGGTGTCTTTCTTTTTTTTTTTCCTCTTTATTAGATATTTTCTTCATTTACATTTCTCATAATATCCAGAAGTTTTCCCTTACCCTCCCGTGTCCCCGCCCTGCTCCCCTACCCACCCCCTCCCATGTAATGGCCCTGGCATTCCCCTGTACTGGGGGATATAGAGTCTGTATGACCAAGGGGCCTCTCCTCCCAGTGATGGCCAACTAGGCCATCTTCTTCCATATATGCAGCTAGAGACATGAGCGCCGGGGGAACTAGTTAGTTCATGCTATTCTTCCACCTAGAGGGTTGAAGACCCCTTCAGCTCCTTGGGTACTTTCTCTAGCTCCTTCCTTGGGAGTCCTGTGTTCCAACTAATAGCTGACTGTGAACATCCACTTCCCTGTTTGCCAGGCACTGGTATAGCCTCCCACGAGACAGCTATATCAGGGCCCTTTCAGCATTATCTTGCTGGCATATGCAATAGTGTTTATTTTTGGTGGCTGATTATGGGAAAGATCCCTGGTAGCCACCGTCACTGGTTGGTCCATCCTTTTGATTCAGCTTCACACATGATCTCTGTAACTCCTTCAGTGTGTGCTTTGTTCTTAATTCTAGGAAGGGGCAAAGAGACCACATTTTGAACTTCATTCTTCTTGAGATTCATGTGTTTAGTAAGTTGTATCTTGGGTAGTCTAGGCTTCTGGGCTAGTATCCACATACCATTGAGTACATGTTATGTGAGTTCTTTTGTGATTGGGTTACCTCACTCAGGATGACACCCTCCAGATCCATCCATTTGCCTAGGAATTTCATATATTCATTGTTTCTAATAGCTGAGTAGTACTCCATTGTGTAAATGTACCAAATGTTTTGTATCCATTCCTCTGTTGAGGGACATCTGGGTTCTTTCCAGCTTCTGGCT
>LR750644.1:0-109721 GCA_902729485.2 Mus minutoides
AGTCTGGGTTGCTGACATTTGAATGTGACTGGCCTGCCCTGGCTGACCGCTTTTAGTGCCAGCCACACTATTGGCCCTTAGCCCTCTGGGGTTCATTTAGGCACTTGGGCTCAGGCCACCATCACCAGCAATGAACTCACAAAGAATGAGATGTGGCTTTTGATTTCCTAGGCTTCACCTAGGTCAAGGCTGGTTCCAATATTTTGTCAAAAAAGGAAAATGTTCTTGGGTGGGTAACAGCCCCAGATATCCTGGAGGCACTCCCAGGGGGTCAGCTGGAGGATAGCTGCTTAGCTGCTTAGCTGCTGGAGGATGGTGGCTTCCTGATGGTGGTGCATTCGTTTTTCTGATTGAGTCCTCAGGCCTTGAAGCTGAAGTTGACTCCCTCGCTGCCTGCCTTATACCCCAGGGAAGGGAGGTCTTGTTCTCTTCTGCTTGGTTTTTTTCTATGGGCCACAAATGATCTCTGGGAGAACTCCTTCCTCACTGGGGGGCTGAATTCTGTGCTGTCTATGTAAGGCAACCCCGTAGAGGCTGCTCCTAGACCTCACTGCAGGGTAGAGGACACACCCCTCCCAGAGGCCTGTGTGCAGATCTGGCCTCCGCAGCGTGCCAAAATATTCATGATAGATGTGTGTCCTCACCTTGCACCCTTGTCAAGGTGGCATGGCTGGAGGAGGGAGACTGTCCCCCCTACAAGGGGGACTTTCTATTTTAGGTACCACCTACTTAAACACACTGAAACAAAGCCATGCATGAAGATGTGAATAAAAGGAGAGAGAACTGTGTGCTTGTGTGACTCTGCAGGCAGGAGACGGTCTTGGTTGTAGGTCGGTGCTCAGAGCGTCACACTCTCGGCTGGATGTGAGGCTTGAATCCTCTTAGAGATGTAAAACAATATTTTCAAGCTGAAGAGATGACTGTTCCCTCATCTGCTACCAGCTATAAACAGGGCTGAGACCTGCCATTTGCACTATGGGAAAACAGTTGTTGGGTCTCAGCCTGAGAGGCCATCGTGTGTGAAGCCTCAGTAACAACTGGGGATCCACCTGCCATACACCAGCCGATTGAGGGACACTGCCCAGTCTTTTGGTTCAGACCATTCCTGCCTCAACTGAGCCTTCAGCCATGTTTTTATCTGGCCTAGAGTTCATGCTACAATCTGATGACGCAGACTTCTAAGCTTGTGAGAAATTTAGGGCATATGTATGTGTCCTTTGGAGACAAAAGACAGATGGGTGGGGAGAGAGGTACCTCATTCTTCTGGTTCCTACCTGGGCCTTCACTCCTAGGTATGGTCTGTGACATTTGCACATTTTGTCTGTCTGCCTCCCTGCCCTCCCAACCACCCACCCACCACCTACCCACCTACCTAGAGAGGGTTTCTCTGTGTAACTGCTCTGGCTGGCTGTCCTGGACTGGCTTTGGAGACCAGGCTGGCCTCAAACTCACAGAGATAAACCTGCTTCTGCCTCCTGAGTGTAGGGACTAAAGCCATATCCCACCACAGCTGGCAACATTTGCACTTGTAACACTACAATTTTCTTTTTGTAATCAGGCAATTGTCCTTTTTTTTTTTTTTTTTTTTTTTGGTTTTTCGAGACAGGGTTTCTCTGTGTAGCCCTGGCTGTCCTGGAACTCACTCTGTAGACCAGGCTGGCCTCGAACTCAGAAATCTGCCTATCTCTGCCTCCCAAGTGCTGGGATTAAAGGCGTGCACCACCACTGCCTGGCTGGCAAATGTCTTTTAAAACAGCTTTTCTTTTCTTTTTTTCTTTCTTTTTTTTTTTTAAGATTTATTTATTTATTTTATGTATGTGAGTATATTGTTGCTGTCTTCAGACACACCAGAAGAGGGTATCAGATCCCTGTTACAGATGGTTGTGAGCCACCATATGGTTGCTGGGATTTGAACTCAGGACCTCTGGAAGATCAGTCAGTGCTCTTAACCACTGAGCCATCTCTCCAGCCCTAAAACAGCTTTTCTTGTGTCAGCCAATTGTAGCAGAAAAAAACCCACTATATAACCCAAGGCAACATCAGCAACTCTGGTGACCCATGGATCCTCTACACTGCCTGACAAACTCTAAGTCTTGGCAGTTCACAGGCTGGGTTTTAGTGTGTGGATGGCCCAAAGCCTAGGCTTTCAGTTTTCGTGGATTTTAGAAGGAGTGCTCCACATATGGAATGAAGGCAGAGTACCACTTCTCAGAGTGGAAGCTGGCATTCGAGATAGGGTTATATGGCCTCAGAAACTACCGAGGGACAGACTTATTACTTGGGGCAAATCTCTCCATTCCAGGGATGGCTGGTAGGAAGTAGGTGTCTTGATTTGCTTGACCAAAAACAACTTGGGGAGGAAAGGGTTATTTAGTTCACATATACTGAGTCACAACTGGGGAAAGAAGCCAAGGCAGGAACTCAAGCAGGGAAGGAACCTGGAGGCAGGAGCTGATGCAGAGGATATAAATGCTACTTACTGTCTTGTGCAGTGTTCTTACAGAACTCAGGAACAAACAGCTGTCCTGAAATGGCCCTGCCCATAGCTGGCTAGGTCCTCCCACATTAGTCATGAATCAAGACAACGCCCTACAGGCTCGCCTACCGGACAATCTGATGGAAACATTTTCTAGAATAAATTCCCTCTTCCCAGATGACTCTAGCTTGTGTTAACATAAAATTAGCCAGCACACTGTCTAAGAAAAAGAGCATCCCATCACAAATGAGGAAGCTGAGTCTCCATAGGTATGGAATAGGGGAGTCAGGAACCAAGCCCGGCTCAGCAGTTCTTAGTCATGGAATACCCAGGAGTATTGCCTGTGTAGACTTTAAAATCTCCAGGTCACTCAGTTTTGAACCTGTGAACTCTATGGTATAAATATGAAGTGTCTCTCAAAGGCTCATGTACTGAAGGTTTGGTCCATGGTGGCTGATGATTCTGTCATGTTCAGAAGAAAATATCTGTACTAGCACAAAAGGACAGGAGCACAGCTCAGGGGCAGAGCCTGCATCTAGAATGAGGTCCTGGCTTCAGTCATCAGCAAAATTACCAGCAACTGAGCTTAGCAGTGGAGGGCCAGCCCACTGTCGATTGAAATGATTTGCCTATCAGACTGTCGCTATGATAGGGACACATTTGGCAGCTCCCATTAGAGTTGTTTTCAGAGGTTTCCACCCAAGGAAAATGGGACTCATGGCTGTCCTGGTTAGTTTTTTGCTAAGTTGGCACAGGTAGGGTCACCAGGGATGAAGGGACCTCAATTAAGAAAATGTCCCCATCAGATTGGATTATAGGCAGGTCTGTGAGACATTTTCTTTTCTTTTTTAAAAGATTTATTTATTTATTTTTTAAAGATTTATTTTATTATATGTAAGTACACTGTAGCTGTCTTCAGGCATTCCAGAAGAGGGCGCCAGATCTCATTAAGGATGGTTGTGAGCCACCATGTGGTTGCTGGGATTTGAACTTATCACCTTCGGAAGAGCAGTCGGGTGCTCTTACCCGCTGAGCCATCTCACCAGCCCCCAGATTTATTTATTTTATGTATATGAGTACACTGTAGCTGTACAGATGGCTTGTGAGCCCGTGGTTGTTGGGAATTGAACTTTTTTAGGACCCCACTCTCTCCAGTTGGTCCTGCTCGCTCCAGCCCAAAGATTTATTTATTATTAAAAATAAGTACACTGTAGCTGTCTTCAGATGTGCCAGAAGAGGGCATCAGATCTCATTATGGGTGGTTGTGAGCCATCATGTAGTTGCATGAATCCAAGTTGAACTTATTTAAAAGCAGAAAAGTAAAGGATGAAGAGAGACAAGAGGGGCGAGATTTATGAGTGAACACAGGGCAGGATGAATGTGGGCCTATAGGTACAGGATAAGGGTGGTTCTCAAGTTACATCTCTAAACTGCTAAGAAACGTCCCTCCCTGCTTCTGCTGTTGCCCAGTGTAAGCTTAGCTCACCTTAGTAGCACATTTAAAAAAAACAGAGAGATTAGCATGACCCCTGCACAAAAGGATGACATGCAAATTTACGAAGTATGTCCTAGAGACTCAGTGGGCTACTATATTACCCTGGCCTTAAATTAAGGCAAGCCTGCTTACTGCCCCAAGTGTCTTTGGGGTATATACCTTGTCTCCACAGGCAATTTTGGTTTTATCAGTGCTGTCTGAAAATTTTCAACTCCATTAGCAGAGCCCACAAGCCAGACGTTACTCCTCTGATCCTGCTTCAAGGTAACCATAGCAGCACCTCAACCCACAGAGTCAGCAGAGGCAGGTACAATGGTGCGTGCCTGAAACCCTAGCACCTGGGAGGCTGAGGCAGGAGGACCAGGGCTTCAAGGGCATATTACATCACAAACACAAGCACGGCTGTAAGACAAGGTGGGGAAGGAGGGAGGGAAAAGAACTAACAAGGGTGTGGACTAATAAGACTAAAATGGTGCAGACATCAACATTTAAAGTTAGCTAAAAGGGTTAACATTTCATTGCTATACATATGTCCAAAATGGCTGAAATGGCATCCAGGGACCAGTGAATGCATGTCACAGCAGCACCATACACCAGAGTGATACAGCAGTCCCTCTCATCTGCTTTAGTACCCTGCAGTCTACTGTGGGTACAAAATTCTCTCAGAGGTGAGGGAGACAGACAGACAGATGTGCAAATGTCACAGGCTACACATGGGACTGAAGATCCATGTAGAGACCAGAAGAATGAGGCATCTCTCTCCCCACCCCCAACTATCTTCCTTTTGGACACCCTGTCCCCAAAGGCTCCAAGTCCTAAGTTTCTCACAGGCTTGGATGTCTGCATCAGATTGCAGCATGAGCTCAAGGCCAGATAAAAGCACGGCTGAGGCTCAGTGGAGGCAGGATGACATGCAAATCTGCTAAGTGCCGCCTGCTCTGTCTCTTAGATTATACTCATGTCTGCAAATTAATGTGTGATAGAAGGAAAAAGTTGGGAATTTTAACAAAATTTTATGAGGGTGCTCTCTTTGTGGTGCCAAATCTCAACTTCTTTGCTGACTCCTTCAGTCCTGGGACATCAATTGCAGCTGAGGCTGCACCTTCACCAATGGCCTTCCATGGCCTCTCACAGTGCCGAGCCTCAGCTGCTCTGCATGACCCCTTCATGCCTTCAAAACCACCTGGGTGACTCTTACACATTACCAAGTCCAACTGCAGCACAAGGTACAAACTTGGCTATCTCTGGAACACAGCTTCTTTGTGCTCTCAGAAAACACTTCCCAGATTTCACCTCAGTGATGCTGGTCTCTTTTTAATCACCACCAGTTTCTTAGCTGCACTTAACCAGTATCAACTGTTCCAGTAGTCCTTTCCATTCTTGGCTCCAAAGCTAGAGCCACATGGCCAAAGCTGCCAAATTCTGCTGCTTGGTGGGGCTGGAACACCGCCCCCTCCCCTTTATTCTATTTATTCTTCATTCTTTCTGTTTTTCAACTCCCTCACTGCCCAACCTGGCAGTCTTGGAACTTGCTCTGTAGATTGATCTTGAACTCAGAGATCTGTGCAGCTCTATCTCCTGGGATCAAAGGTGTGTACCACCACACCAGGACTTAAAAAGCTTTTCTTCACAAAGAACTTTCTCTGGCCGGGCGTGGTGGCGCATGCCTTTAATCCCAGCACTGGGAGGCAGAGGCAGGTGGATTTCTGAGTTCGAGGTCAGCCTGGTCTACAAAGTGAGTTCCAGTACAGCCAGGGCTATACAGAGAAACCCTGTCTCGAAAAACCAAATGAATAAATAAACAAATAAATAAATAGGCAGTTTCCTCATTTATAAAACAAACAAACAAACAAAAAAATCAAAGAACTTTCTCTGTCCCAGGCTGGCCTTGAACTTAGAGATCTGCTTGACTTTATCTCCTGGGGTTAAAGACTTCTACTACCATGCTTGGACCTAAATTAGCTGGGTGAGATCTTGCTCCAAAGTTACCACCCTCTTAATCTGTTTATCTCCTTGAACAAAGGGTTTAGTTCCACTGCATTTCCTGGTGCCCTTTTATTCTTTGAACCAAACGCTTTGTATTTTTTCTTTTTAAGCTTGCTACTCTTCATTAAAACACTCTTTAGAAGAGTGAACTTAGTAAACACACACCAGAATTTATACCAGGCTGATTTGAGACTTCCTTAGCCCCAGACAGACTCTTCAAACAAAGGCAAAAAACCAGCCATGCTCTTCACCAAAATATCACAAAAATAGTCCCTAGGCATTCTTCTCTGTTGAAACCTCTTCAGCGAGCAGGTCTACACAGTTCAAATCACCCTCAGCATCATTTTCCATATTTCTAATAGGATTGCCCATTAAACCCCACCTACAGCTCTGGCTTTCTAAATCCAAAGTCTCCAAATCCACATTCTTCCAAACAAAAACACTGTCAGGTCTACTGCAATAATACCCTACTCCAACTTCCTTCTTAGGGTTTTACTGTTGTGAACAGACACCATGACCAAAGCAACTTTTTTTTTTTTTTTTTTTTTTTGGTTTTTCAAGACAGGGTTTCTCTGTCTAGCCCTGGCTGTCCTGGAACTCACTTTGTAGACCAGGCTGGCCTCGAACTCAGAAATCCGCCTGCCTCTGCCTCCCAAATGCTGGGATTAAAGGCGTGCACCACCAGGCCCGGCTCAAAGCAACTCTTATAAAGGACAACATTTAATTGTGGCTGGCTTACAGGTTCAGAGGTTCAGTCCATTATCATCATGGCAGGAAGCATGGCAGCATCCAGGCAGACATGGGGTTGGAGGAGCTGAGAGTTCTACATCTTGATCCAAAGGCAGACAAGTGAAGATTGACATCCATGTGGTTAGGAGGGTCTCATGGCCCACCCCTATAGTGACACACCTACTTCAACAAGGCCACATCTCCTAATAGTGCCACTTCCTGGGCTAAGCATATTCAAACCACCACACTGCCCTTCTAGAGGATTAGTGTTTGGTTCCTAGCACCCACACTGGGTGGCTTACAGCTACCTGTAACTCAAGCTCCATGGACTTGATGCCCTCTTCTGGCCTTGGTGATATCTGCACACATGTAGCATACTTTCAGACATGCATAATGAAAAGATTCCTCCTACCCAGTACTTCATAGCCTTAGCATGGGACCCTAATAGGTGCATCCCTGAACTCAGCCTCCAATAACGTCCTTGATGGCCATGTAAGCCCCCACTCAACCTCCAGCGTCTCTGGCACCAGCGCCCCTTCATCTTCTTTCATCCTCCAGCACCCCTCCGTCCTCCAGGGCCCTCCATCTGGCAATCCCACTCCCATCCTCCCCTTTCCTCTCCCAGTCTGGTTCCCTCCCAGAGCCCTTCTTCCTTACTCACATACATCCTCTCCCTCACATTCATTCAAGGACTTCATACAGTGAACCTAGGGAACAATTATCACTCCCTCCCAACATCTGTCCCCTTGACAAAGGCAGCTAATAGAGACCTCAACACTATCTGGGTATGTGTCCCCTTACCCCTGACAGATCCATCCCAAACACAAACTGCTCTAGGTCTAGTCTGCTATCACTGGACCTAACAGACTCTCCAGCCCCCAGCCCTGGACAGCCAGCCTCCCCTCCCCTTCCCTCCTCATTCCATCTCTCCCTTTTTCTCTCTGTCTGGTCCTCCAGGAAAACTACTTGCTATTTCCTTCAGGTTTTGTTTTTGTTTTTAAAGATTTATTTATTATTATACATAAGTACATTGTAGCTGTCTTCAGACACACCAGAAGAGAGCATAAGATCTCATTACAGATGGTTGGAGCCACCATGTGGTTGCTGGGACTTGAACTCAGGACCTTTAGAAGGGTAGTCAATGCTCTTACCCGCTGAGCCATCTCACCAGCCCTTGTTTTGTTTTTTTTTTTTTTTTTTTGGTTTTTCGAGACAGGGTTTCTCTGTATAGCCCCGGCTGTCCTGGAACTCACTTTGTAGACCAGGCTGGCCTCGAACTCAGAAATCCGCCTGCCTCTGCCTCCCGAGTGCTGGGATTAAAGGCGTGCGCCACCACACCCGGCTTCCTTGTTTTGTTTTTTAAGGGAATAGCTGACTTTGGAATCCAGAACTTTGAATTGTAGAATCAACACACATTCATGGCTGTATCTCCAGTCTTGTGCTTAGACTGAAACAATTGTCTGTCCAAGGTCAGTTGTTATTCTTGCCAGCTTCACTAGAATGCCAAACCCTGTCATTCTCACTCTCAAGTACCAGATGTGGTGGTGTATGCCTTTAATTCCAGCACCCAGGAGGCTGAGACAGCCACATCTCCAGGGCTACACAGAGAAATACTGTCTTGAAAAACCAAAAAATAAAAAATAAAAAAAAAAAAGATCTTGGACAAAATTTCCAAATAAACAAACAAATGGAAGGCGGGCAGGGCAGCACACACTTTTATCCCCAGCCCTCTGGAGGCGGAGGCGGAGGCAGAGGCAGAGGCAGGTGATCTCTGAGCTTGAGGCAGGCCTAGGCACAGCAGGTACATAAGGTTCCCATTGAACTGTTCAAACAGGTAAGGCCAGCTGTGAGTGGTGGACCAGGGTCAGACCCTAAATGCAGGCTGCAAACAGTGCCCACTGAGCAGTGGTAGGAACAAGTTACCAGTGAAACCCTGCTGCCAGCCAGGCTGAGAGCTCCTGTCTAATCAAGGCTATTGCTCTGACCTGAAGACAACCCGAGTTGCTTCACTAACTTGTTTCTTTTTTTTTTTTTTTTTGGTTTTTCGAGACAGGGTTTCTCTGTATAGCCCTGGCTGTCCTGGAACTCACTCTGTAGACCAGGCTGGCCTCGAACTCAGAAATCCACCTGCCTCTGCCTCCCGAGTGCTGGGATTAAAGGCATGCGCCACCACGCCTGGCTTTCTTTTTTTTTTTTTTTTTTTAAAGATTTATTTATTATGTATACAGCATGTATGCCTGCAGGCTGGAAGAAGGCACCAGATTTCATTATAGATGGTTGTGAGCCACCATGTGGTTGCTGGGAATTGAACTCAGGACCTCAGGAAGAGCACCCAGTGCTCTTAACCTCTGAGCCATCTCTCCAGCTCGCTTCACTAACTTGTAACTCAAGAACAATTCCCATTTTACTTTTCAAGTGTGGGACAATGCTAGCATGACTCGTCTAGAAGTTTGTGAGGGTACAGTCACAGTGGCCTTCTTCTGCAAAGGTCAGTGCCCCGGGATAAGCCACAGCAGGGAAGAACCAGGCAAGAGGGTACAGAGATGAGCTGGAGAGTCCCAAGAAGAGATCCCTTGGCCTTCACTGGTTCCCGCTGGCGTCCCAGACCGAATGCCATAGGAAAACATGAATGCATTTTTTTTTTTTTTATTATTAGGGCACATGGGTGTCTTAGATGGAGCAGGAGCGGAAGCTTCTGCGGACACACAGGCTAGCCACTTCGCACGCAAGCAGATGTGCAGAGAAGGCCCACTGGGATGCCTGTGCTGGCCGAAAGCAGTACTTGCTCCTCACTTGGCAGACTGCAGCTACGGTTGGGGCTTGGAAGGTCACCCAAGGTCAGTTCTGCTTACATGCTGACTGCCCATCTTCTCACTTTCCATCAGTGCAGCAGCCAGAGTCACTGTGAGTCACAGAGTAGCGGCATCTGGCAGAGCCAGCCAGACTTTCCAGACATGTCTGGTCTTTATACTCAACAAGGGCCAACTTTAAAACTCAGTACCTCCTTAGGTTTCCAGGGAACAGTGGACAGCCACCTGGTCCCAGCTAGTTCACTACTGGTCTAGGCAACTTCTTCCACCTCCCCTGCTATCATCTGTTCTGAGGACAAAAGGGCCGGGTGTGTCCAGGCTGGTGACAAAGGCTACATTTCCGAGGCTTTTTTACTGTAGAACCTGCATCTGAGGAACCAGCTCTTGGTCTTTTGCTTGCAGCCTCTGGTCTCTGGGCTTTTCCTCTGCCTCCTGGCCATGCTGGGGCTGCAAAACTCCCTGTGGGAGACAGGAAAGATGTGTTCACAATTGATATGATCAGAAACTAGGCCCCATGGCCAGGGTGGTGGTACATGCCTACAATGCTAGTACCTGAGGGGCAGAAGGGTAGCCCAAGGTCAGCCTGGCCTACATGAGAGAGACTACATCTCAAACAAAACCGAAATCAAAAGGTACAATGTTGGGTAGAGGTGTCAACTTCCACAAGGCAGGTGAACCACCAGCCAGATGCCCCTGCTTTGTAAAAATCAGCTCTTTGTCAAGGACACGATGTGCTTACCACATGTTACTTGCTTTTTCTTTATAAACTATTTTATTTTTACTCATGTGTATGTATATGAGTATGAATGTCTGCAGAAGAGAACATTGGACTCCCTGAAGCTAGGTGCAGGTGACTGGTTGTGATCCATCTGATGTGGGTGCTGGAACTGAACTCAGGTCCCTCTGAAAGAAGAGCAAGTGTTCTTGATAACTGAGCCATCTCTCCAGCCCTGCATTTTTATTTTACAGAAACTCAAGTTCTTGGAGACACCGTCATGATGAGGCATAGTGGTGATTTTCTATATACTCTTCCAGCATAGCAGAAACTCAGCACACAGTAGCAGAGAGGGAGTCTGTGATCACCAGTCAGATCCCAACTTTACCTTGCCTGCAAGGAACCCTGAGCACTTGAACTCTCTAGTTTATACACAAGCCTCAGAGCAGGCTGCCCTGTCACTGAGGTTAATTCATTAATTCGTCATCTGGCTTGAAGGTCATGTCATTTCTGGTGATCTTAGAAAGTCTCAACTATGGACAAGGCCAGGGGCTCTGCAGTTATTTCAAATACAGGCAAGGCAAAAGATGCTCCGTCTCATGGCCTGAAGACCTGTGCTTTTCACCAAGCCTTCCAGTATTTCTTATATCTGAGGGTACAAATACAAGGGTCGCATGACATCAGCCGTGGGAGCACATGCTTGGTATTCTGGTACTCAGGAAGCTGAGGCAGAAGGCCTGCAAGCTTGAGGCCAGTCTGGGCTATATACATCACCTGCCTCAAAATGTGCACCCCAGACACAAATAAAAAATAAAAAATCATACTCTGAAACTGCCCGGCTCCTTTATGCAACAGGAGTCCTAAGGAATAGTGGTAGGTGGCATCTTTCTGCCGAGGAGACTGAGGCACATAGGCTCAGCCACCCGAGACACAAAAGATCTGCTTGGCTTTGGGCTAGATAAGGTGGTTTATTTACTGCTGTGAACTGCAGGGCAAGGACCCATGTGATCCAATGTCTGGGTGCCAGTCCTATAGCATTCATTCCTGAGGCACTGGCAAGGCTATGTAGCTCTGGGCATACCTATATATCTTCACAGTCAGTGTGCCATTAGGTAAAATGAGGCTGATATCAATGACCTAGCAAGGGTGAGTCTGCAGGGGAGAGATGCTTATTCCTACCTTGGGCCTTGTCACTGTGATACCAAATAGAGCCCTCACTGTCCCAAGCCTAACTCACTTGTGAAACTGTGACGTAATGCAGATGAAAGATGCCTGATGTAGAGGGTGTATTTATCACAGTGCCTGGCATAGCAACTACTCTTTTAATGTGAACCCAAGATCCCATGGGTCATACTGTACTAAACAAGGAAACAGGCAAAGCAATGCCCTGCTTGTTTGTTTGTTTTTTTTTGTTTTGTTTTGTTTTGTTTTTTGAGACAGGGTTTCTCTGTATAGCTCTGGCTGTCCTGGAACTCACTTTGTAGACCAGGCTGGCCTCGAACTCAGAAATCCACCTGCCTCTGCCTCCCGAGTGCTGGGATTAAAGGCGTGCGCCACCACGCCCGGCCCTCAATGCCCTGCTGATCCTCCACTACACCGATCTGCCTTCCCTCCTTGCCTGGTCTCTGCACGGCTACCCACTGTGAACACCTATATAGAGATCCCCTGCACTGCTGCCTCACCTGGGGCCACGTTCTCATCAACCCACTGAAAGAAGCCACACTGCTGCTCTCGTGGCTTGGCACAGGTGTGGAACTGGCGTCCTTTGTTGGGTCCATCCTTCTGTACAGTCCGTGTGACAGCAGGCTGCCCGCACAGGCAGGATGTACCTCCATCACTGTCAGTGCCAAGGCTGCCAAAGCCATCCATGTGGCTGCCTACGCTGGACGGGCATCCTACAGAGCTGCCTGGGGGTCCTGATGCAGAGGTGAGGGTCCCTCCTCCAGTGGAATGGCTGCTGTCAGCCCACAGGAAGAAGTTGCAGTCACCACTATTGCACTTGTAGAAATGCCGGCCCTGGTTGGGGCCCTGCTTGCGGACAGTGAGCAGCACAGCCTCCCGGCCACAATTGCAGGTCACAGAGTTGCTTTCACCAGCAGCAGTAGTGGGTGGTAGCAAGGTTTGGGCCACTGTCTTTGAAGGTCCAGTATGTCTATTAACCAGAGGTTGAGACAGGCTATGCTGACTGTTGTCCAATCTGTTGAGGGCCTGGCTGGCCTGCAGGTGGCCAGTGGGCTGGCTAGCTCTTGGGAGAGCCCGTGGAAATCGTAGGCCGAAGATTTCCTTCAAAGTCTCATCACATCCACCTATGCAGCCGACAAACTCCAGGGGCATAGTTGGGGGAAGGCTACCACGCTTAAACTTCAACTTCAACCTAGTGAGGCCAAGATGAGACAAGCTGTTATTCTTTGCCCTGGTGCACAGCAGTGGCAGCCACAGCCTCCCTGCTTATCCCAGGAAGCCCATTCAGAGTACAGAGCAGAGTACAGATATAGATCAACCCTCAGACTCTAATAAACCACCCACATTTAGGCACCTCTGAAAAGTTCTACTTCTCTATGTACTGTTCCCCTCAGGACTCTGGGGCTCTTTCAATGGCAGAAAGTCAAGATGGGTAAGAATGGACCTAGTCCACCCCCATGCTTCCACAGGTGCTCAATGCAGAAACGATGAAACGTGATGGTTCAGTGGAGCACAGGACAGAGATGGCTGTGTTTACATCCCATCTTGCCTAAATGAAAAGCAGCATTACTCTCTTTAGTGGTGATGCTGCCTATCTGCTTTGGAAAGTGTTTTGTTCTATAAATCATTTTAAAACTATGTCAGTAAGAAATGCGTGTGCCAAGCTGGGCATGGTGAAGCGTCTTTTCCTGGCTCTCAGGAGGCAGCCAGGTCTCTGACTTCCATAGAGGCTGAGAACAGCATTGCCTAGAGCAGGGGTCCTCAGCCTTCCTAACACTGCGACCCCTTAATACAGTTCCTCAGTTGTGGTGACCTCCAACCATAAAATGATTTCCATTGCTACTTCATATCTGTAATTTTGCTATTGTAATGTAAAGATTTTTGGAGATAGAAATTTGCTAAAGGGGTCATGACTCACAGGTTGAGAACTTCTACCCTAGACACTCCCACCTTGGTTCCAGTGAGGACAGGAAAGAATTCTACATGCCCCAGTCACCCAGCTCACCTGTACACGGGGGGTGGCTGACATACAGAACATACACTGTTGTCCCTGCTGGCCTCCAGCACCGAGTCAGGAAACCACACAGCTGACCGACATTCTGGGAACCCCATGCAGCTAAGGTAGAACCTGAAGAGCAGAGAGGACAGGTCAAATCCAGGAATCTAGAAGGCGCACTGATTACATCCATCTGCCAAGAAGAGCCTTCTTTAATTTTCTTGGTTTTCTAAGTCAGGGTCTGACTGTGAAGCCCTGGCTGGCCTGGAACTTGCTATATAGACTAAGATAAAGTTAGCCTGATCATAGAGATATATCTGCTTCTGCCTCCTGAGTGCTGGGATTAAAGGTATGTGCCACCAGACTCTACCCTAAGAAAATACTTCTTGGCTTACACTTGGAACACATTTATTTGGACATCCTAACACAGAATAATTAAAAACCCTTCTTGCATGCTTCTCATGTTCCTAAAATTGCATCTATAGACGTCGTGTGTGACTGGCACATGCCTTTGATCTCAGCACTTAGGATGCAGAGGCAGGAGAATCTCTGTGAGTTCAAGGCCAGCCTGGTCTACAGAGCAAGTTCTAGGACAGCAAAGGTTACACAAAGAAATCCTGTCTTTTTTTTTTTTTTTTTTTTTGGTTTTTTCGAGACAGGGTTTCTCTGTATAGCCCTGGCTGTCCTGGAACTCACTCTGTAGACCAGGCTGGCCTCGAACTCAGAAATCCACCTGCCTCTGCCTCCCAAGTGCTGGGATTAAAGACGTGCGCCACCACGCCCGGCTTGTTTTGTTTTTTGAGACAGGGTTTCTCTGTGTAGCCCTGGCTGTCCTGGAACTCTGTAGACCAGGCTAGTCTCAAACTCAGAAATCCGCCTGCCCCTGCCTCCCGAGTACTGGGATTAAAGGCGTGTGCCACCACGCCCAGCAAGAAATCCTGTTTTAAGGGTAAAAAAAATGTAACTATTGCTGACTCTACTTAGACCACTCCTACGACCACTGACTAGAATTCTCCAACAGAATTCCAGCACTTGGGAAGCTGAGGAAGATCTAACAGGTGTGAGGCAGGCCTGGGCTACACACTGAATTTCAGGTTACCTTGAGCTACAGAGTGAATGAGACCCTGTTTCAAAAACAAACAAGCCGGTGGAGGCGAAGGCCTTTAATCCCAGCACTCGGAAGGCGGAGGCAGGCAAATTTCTGAGTTCAAGGCCAGCCTGGTCTACAAAGTGAGTTCCAGGACAGCCAGGGCTACACAGAGAAACCCTGTCTCAAAAAAGCAAAAACAAAAACAAACAAAACACCACTGACAAGGCGGGTGTGGTGGTGCATGCCTCTAATCCCAGCACTCGGGAGGCAGAGGCAGGCGGATTTCTGAGTTCGAGGCCAGCCTGGTCTACAAAGTGAGTTCCAGGACAGACAGGGCTACAGAGAAACCCTGTCTCGAAAAAAACAAAAAAACCAAACAAAACAAAACAAAAAAACACCATTGACTAAGGTGAAGCCATGTATCAAGTGCCCTGTGCACACATAGTATTGTGTTTCATCTTGCCTCTTAAAAAGCTGCTACTCTCAGCCCAGTGTGGTAATGCATGCTTATACTCCAGGCACTTGGGAAGCTAAGGTAGGAAGATTCAGAGCTCAAGGTTAGCTTAGGCTACATAGGCAAGACCTTGGATTAAAGATAAAACAACAACAACAACAACAAAAAAAAACCCAGAAACCCACCCAGGGTTGGGAGTAGGTAGAAGAAAGCTGCCACATATATGAGGCCCCGGGTTCTACACTTCAAATAACAAAGTGAAAACAGACAGACAAAAATCCCTGGGGCTGGAGAGATGGCTCCATGGTTAGGAACACTACCCAAGTTTGGTTCCCAGCACTCAAACCAGACAGTTCACAATCAGCTTTAACTCCAGTTCTAGGAGACCCAAACTCTTCTGGATCCTGCAGGCATCTGCATGCTGGTGGCACACGTACAGACTAGTGGGCTCACACACATGAAACTGTTTAGAAAATCCCACCTATAATGCAATGAAGTAGACATGACCCTTAGGGAGAGAAAAAATTATTTTATGTGTCTGGTGCCCTTGGAGGTCAGAAGGCGGCACTGGATTCCTTGGAACTAGAGTTATGGATGGTTGTGAGATGCTTGTAGGTGTTGGGAACCAAACCTGGGTCCTTTGCACTCTTACCTGCTGAGCCATCACCCCAGCCTGCCTCCTTTTCATGGAATGTACATTCCCGTACTTAGCACCCAGGTGCTGCCTTGCTTCCCTCCCAGTTCTCTTACCTTGCCCAGGGTCTGCTGAGAGCAGGCCTGCTTCTAAATAATAATAATATGAGTATGGTCTGACATGGCCTTTCAGGGCTAGGAGTCATCCCAGTCTACACTCGGGGAGCAGGTAAGAGGGGAGCCAGACACTAACCCACCACTCTTCTTGGTCTTGAGAACCATATCCTTGTTACACTGTGGGCACTTCCGAACAGGCTCTAGCATGGCTGGGTAGATCTCTTCTTGCTGGGTCACCTCTGTCCTTTCTCCTAAGTACTGAGATAAAGCCTCGTCCAACCTGAAGAAAAAGCAGATACACAAACCGGTTTCATTAAAAAGGCCTTTATAGCACTCTTAGGTATCCGCAATACACACAAGACTGGAGCCAGCTGGTTAGAGAGCCATAGGCTGATGCAGGAAGCAGAGGGCAGAAGGACATGGAGCTCTCTACCCCTGCCCCTGGCTATAGGCTCCTAGGCTCACACAAAGAGTACACATTTAGCAATGTCTGTCTATACAATTCTGCTAGGGTAGTAGTCTCAAGGAGTAAAAAACCCAACCTGAGGGTGGCCCAAAGGTTCAGTGGAAGACCCACAGTAGAAGAGAACTATCTCCTTAAAATTGTCCTCTGGCCTGTGTACATTTGCCTTGCATGTATACACTCACATTCAGAGCATGCACACACGAGCATGCACACACACACACACACACACACACACACACACACACACACACCCAAGTGGCATTTCCTGCCATCCATATAATAACAACTACACAGAACATTGACCCTACACATCAAGAAGTTGCCCAGTGAACACCAGGTGCCCAGTGAACACCAGGTACCGTCCTGGCACTCCCTGGAGCGAGTGAGACCCCAGACTGAGAGCTTGGTGACCAACACTGTTCCCCTTTCACACATGAGCTACAAATCTCAGGATGTGACCTGTGCTTCTAACCACAAAGGGGGGCTGGCCAGGGTTTGACTCACTGTGTGGCTCATAGAACTCAAAACAGTCAGACAGGAGAGACACGAGCAGGCTGTAAGGCTGTGCTTTCTAGGTGTCTCCAGGCACTCAACCATTTAAAAGCTTAGAACAGTGTATGGTGTCTTCAGTACTTAGGCACAACTGGTAAATAGTGAGCCGCTGGTGACCAATTTAATCTTCAGCACCTCGCTAGAGCAGCTAAAGTACTCCCTGCTAGCCACATGGAAGCTTCTCCTGGGGACTAATCCTAGCCTGTGGCTTAGCAGTGCTTTCCAAGTGCTTTCTATCAGCCAGGTGACTGGCAAACAGAGATATCATCATTACAGAATTCAAGTGAGCCAAGAGTCAAACTAAATATGTTTCTAGGCTAATCAATTGTAGCATCAGGGTTAGAAAACACTCCCCCCCTTTTTTTCTTTTTAGATTATGTATTTACTTCATGTATGTGAGTACATTGTCACTCTCTTCAGACACACCAGAAGAGGGCATCGATCGGATCCCCATTACAGATGTGGTTGCTGGGAACTGAATGCAGGACCTCTAGAAGAGCAATCGGTGCTCTTAACTACTGAGCCATCTCTCCAGCCCTCCTTTTTTTTTTTTTTGAGACTAGGTCTCATTTTGTAACCCAGGATATCCTTGAACTCAGCAATCTTCCTTCCTGTGCCACCTAGGTGATAGGATGACAGGCAGGAGCCATCATCTTTGGCTTGAAAATGTATTATTTCTAACAAAACACATACTCTGTTCGATAACTGGCCACCTCCAAATGCTCCAAAGAATGAATAGATTCCACACTAGACCCTGGATTAACTGAATTAAAGGACTGCTGCCTACCAAGGCAGAATAAACAGGAGAAAACAGCACTTCCATTTGAGCCAGTTTTTCTAGAAAGGAATAAACTGAACCTAGAGGGGGAAATCCAAGGAACAGTGCTTGTGTAGCTAGACCCCTCCCCAGGGGCTCTCGGGAGGGGTAGGGTGCTGTGGCATGGCTAGGAGCTACAGACACCAGCATGGGGGAGCAGGTCTGGCACTCACTTCTTTGCCTTTGCCACTGCTTCAATGAAAACCTGCTTGTATTTTTGCACTTGCTGCCTTAGAACTTGAAACTTATCCTTCTTGCCCTCACAGATCAGCTTGAGATCAGCTTCCAGCTCGGCACGGAGGTGAGGTTTGGACATCTCATAACCCATGGAATCGTAACCTGTAGAGAAAGAGCAGTGCTGTGAGGTTCTAAATGGCATGGTCAGGAACTTGGGACATCTCGGCCTCCCCTCTGTCCACTGCAACTCCCTAGTGCTTTACCTTCCACAAGTCCCATGCCCAGGTGCCCAGGCAGGAACCGCTTGTCTGAGGTGAGTCCCACATACATCCGGGCTTTGATGGTCTCAATGTGTTCTGCATGAGTTGCATCAGTACCTAGAAACCATTTCCTTATCATCATCATCCTCCTCCTCCACCACCACCACCACCACCACCACCATCTAGAATAGCCCCAGTTGGCTTTGAACATACTGTGTAGCCAAGGCTGTCCTTGAACTCTGAATTCTTCTTTACCTCCCAACTACTGGAATTGCAGGTGTTTGCCACCAAGTCCATCTATATCCCCATGATTCTGAGGTGATTCAGATGGCAGCATCAGCATGGCCCGTGGATCTCATTTACCATGGGTACCTCTCATGCCTGGGCAGTTGATGCAGGTAAGGTCTCTTATTCACATCTGACTTATGATTTTCCTCCCTAACGTCTCAGGACTCACAACTGTCAATTCCAGCCTTATAACTCCTCATTCAAATCCTTCTCCTTCCCCATGTCCGACTATACACCTGTATCATCCACACTTCTCCAACTTTGCTTTCTTTGTCCACCTCTATTCAAAAGCTGTGGCCCAGAGTGTCTCAGTGCAGCTACACTGCTAGGGAGATAGAAACCAAAAATCACAATGGAACTGCTACACCACGCCTGGCTTATTTTTAATTCTAAGTCTCTGCATGGGTATGTGTATATGAGTGTAGGTGCCCATCCAGGAGACATCAGATCCTGGAGCTGGAGTTACAGGCAGCCATGAGCCATCTAACATGGGAGCAAGGAACAGAACTCAAGTCCTTGGCAGGAGCAAGAAACTCTCTTAACTGCTGAGCCATCTCTCCAGCCCCTGGAATTGCACTTTTTATTTTCTTTCAAGAGTCCGGATTTGGGATGGAATTTAAGGGCTTCATGTATGGTAGGCAAGTGCTCTGCCCTTTAGGCACACTCCAGGCCCTTCCCTGAACGTAATGACTAGGGGCAGGAATAGAATGCCTTCCTGAGAGGAGGTCACGCCTAAGAGACAAGATCCCCACAGAAGATACTGACCAATCCCATGTTTCTCCATGAGGGCAATGAGGTCGGCTTCGGTAAGCAGTTGGGGTGGGCTAGTCTCCCCATCCACCATTTCCACAGTGCTGGGCTGAAAGTGGGAGCCTTGCTCATAGGTAGGGAGGAGCTACAGGGGGAGCACGTGTGGGGTTCAGTTCAGTTGTCCTCAGGCTCACTTCAGCCCTGCTCCATCAGGAGTCACAGGCTGGAGCACAACTGCAGCCCCTCTCCCTGATGGGCCCCCTTATCACCTTGTCACTCCAGTGATCATACGGATACACTTCTAGGTAGTTACGGGCCAGAATGATGAGGCCGTGGGCCACAAAGCGCTCTTGGGCAATGTCGATCTCTACCGTAGTCTCTTGCCCCTGAGCGTCCTGAGAGCAGCAAGCCAGGAAATGGCGAACAATGAACTCGTACAGTCGCCGATCATCCCCCTAAAGAAAAGGAGTTGGTGAAACTCCTTTCAGAACAGTACATTTCAAGGAGCACAGTACCAATGGAGTTTCAACTTGATTTACGCCACTGTGAGCCACAAGTCTACACAGAACAGAACCCATGGCTCCTCAAGGCCTGGAAGACGTGAGTGTGAGAGTCCTTGGGAAGCCACTCCCTTGCAGTCTTTTTTTTTTTTTTTTTTTTTTTGGTTTTTGGAGACAGGGTTTCTCTGTGTAGCCTTGGCTGTCCTGGAACTCACTCTGTAGACCAGGCTGGCCTTGAACTCAGAAATCTGCCTGCCTCTGCCTCCCAAGTGCTGGGATTAAAGGTGTGCACCACCACACCTGGCCATTTTTATTTTTTAAAAGGGTCTCATTGTAGAGCTCTACTCAAACTCAGAAATTACCTGCCTCTGGTTCCTGGGGTGTCAGGGTTAAGGGAGTATGCCACAATGCAAAATTCACAACTCTGACCAGAGATAGTGAGGCGAAGGCACAAGAAATTAGCATGATACTTTCTAAAACTAGATGACCCTGAAGGGAAGCTTTAGGTTACCCTCGTGCATACACAAGCAGCGATTTGTAGGGTAATGTTCCATCAGTCAGGTAAGCAAGGATTTCCTGAGGCTCACCTATTAAAAAATTCATTTGACCTTCATCTACATATCTAGCAAACCCCCCTGAGAGATTCCTTTACCCCAGCCAAATGCTGCCATTTATAAACAGTAAGGACACAACACGCACATAAGCACAGAGCTTTTGGTGTAGACTCCAGTTACATCCTTGTACTGCACATGCATGCTCACGAGTAAAATGTAATAAGAACAACTAAGGCTAGGCGTGAGGGCGCACACCCAATCCCAGCACTTGGAAGCAGAGACAGGGATCTCTGTGTTTGAGGCCAGCCTCATCTACACAGTGAAACTTTGTTGTAACACAAAGGTTGGAAAAATTTAAAACATAAAAACAGATTCACTGAAGGCTTCCTTCACTCCCCTCTTGAAATAAAAGACATTTGGTATCACTGTTTCCAAAAACCAGAACCAACAGAGCCAAGTCAGGCCTCACCACCTGCCCTGCACCTGCTCTGACCTCCAGCAGGGTTCACACTCAGAGGAACAAACCTGCAAACCACTGGTGTATTTGGTGGGGTGAATGGGAGGGTGAGCTTGATCAGACTTGCTCCCATTTCGTGGAGTGGGGCCACCTCGCTCTAGAATGGTCTGAGCAAAAGCCCCCCAGTGTGGATCCACGGTCTGCTGTTCTACCAATGCAACCAGGTTTAAGTCTTTGGGGAAGATGTTTGTTTCTGTCCGGGGGTAGCTGATGTACCTAAGAGAGAGGTACCAAAAGGGCATCGTTAGGCTTTTTCATTGTTTTGTAACCAATGGAAGTTGTAATCACCCAACTGACACTGTCAATGTAACTGTTAACCACCTAAGCTGAGACAGGATAGTTGGAGATAGGGCCCCTCAAAGGGTCAAAAGATTCAGGCTTTCCTGCTAGGACATCCTGGGAACCTAGACAAGAAAGCAAAAGCACACTATATATTATAAAGGGCCAAGACTCAGCACTTCCTTTTGGCCGAGGGTATACCACTGGCTCTTTATAGTCAGTCTGACAGAAAGATCCTGTGTGGTGTAAGCTTCAATGGACTTGACTGTTCCAACAGCACATTCTTCTGGAACTTTCTAAAATTAACTTTATTATTTATCTGTTTTGCATATATATAATATACATCTGTGTACCACCAGTGTGTCTGGTGCTTTCAGACGTCAGCACTGGATCCCCTGAATTTGAGTTAGAGATGGTTATGAGTCACTATGTGGGAGCTGGGAACTGAACCAGGGTCCTCTGCAGGAGTAGTAAGTACTTTTAACCACTGAGATCTCACTAGCTCTGCTGTAACTTTTTCTTAACGCAGATAAAGAACAGCGTTACCCCAGTGTTAGAAAGGTGGTTCAGAGCACTGGCGGTTCTTCTAGAGAACCTGGGTTTGATTCCCGGCACCAACAAGGAAACTAACAACTGTCTATAATGCTAACTCCAGGGGATCCAACACCTTCCTCTGGCCTGTGCTGGCACAAGGCACACGTGGTGCACAGACATACATGCAGGCAAAACCCATATGCATAAAATAAAAACAAATAAACATAAAAACAAAACAAACAAACAAAAAACAAAACAACCCCCCTAAAAACACCAGTATCACCGTATTGCCCAATATGGCTCTGTGTGAAGGTAAGTGAGGGATACTCTGGGTTTAATCCTCAGTGTTAAAAAAGAAAGGAAAAAACCCTGAATGTTTCATGTTTTATTTTCTTTTTTCCTTTTTAAAGGTTTATTTATGAGTACACTGTTGCTATTTTCAGATACACCATAAGAGGGCATCGGATCTTATTACAGATGGTTGTGAGCCACCATGTGGTTGCTGGGAAGTGAACTCAGGACTCTGGATAGAAGAGCAGCCAGTGCTCTTAGCTGCTGAGCCATCTCTCCAGCCCCATGTCTTATTTTCATATATATATCTTCAAAATCTACTATGATTTTTTTGTTTTGTTTTGTTTTGTTTGTTTTCAAGACAGGGTTTCTCTGTGTAGTCTTGGCTGTCCTGGAACTCACTTTGTAGACCAGGCTGGCCTTGTACTCTGAAACCTACCTGCCTGCCTCTGCCTCCCGAGTACTGGGATTAAAGGCGTGCCCCACCATGCCTGGCTTTTTTTTTTTTTTTATTATGTATTTTATTACTTACAACACATCTCAGTTTGACAAGTCACCTGTCAACCTCTACTTCACTGCTAGGTGCTCACTGACCAGGTGTAGGAGGATCCCGACAGGCAACAAAAACCCTAAATGTGCTGTCTGCCTGCGGGAGAATTGCTGAGCAGTCAAGAGTAGGATTTAGCACAGTGGTAGTGTGCATATCTATTATGTGCAAGGCCTTGGATTACGCTCCTAGCATGGAGGACAGGGGAGGGAGTGATTCAGATTGCTCTGCGAGCTCTTATATTTACCCTTGTGTATAAAGCTTTTCCGCAATCCTCATGGTTTCTTTGGCATTTATTCTCAGTTTCCGAGATGCCAGTTTCTCTAGCTCCTGTCAGCAGAGACAGAAGGATGAAGCTTCTGTGAGTCAGAGAACAACACAAGCACCTAACTCATCTTCAGGCAGGTCTGGCCCTGTCACTCAGCTACAGCCATCATGTCGTGAGGGAGAGACTGCCCGAGGGAAGGTTCCTGGGTCTGCCAGGAGGTTCTCAACTAGTGGAGTTGTTATCTAGAAAGTATTTTAAATCAAATCAAAACAAAACAACCAAAACAAAACAGGAGCACAAAGGTGTGTGAAAGGAAGAGACAGGAAGATCGCTGTGAGATCTAGTAAAGATCTCTGTGATCTAGGTTAGCCTCATCCATTGGAGTTCCAAACCAGTCAGGACTACATAGCAAAATCCTGTCTCAAAAAACTACAAAAACATAAATAATTTTTTTCCCTTTAGTTTGAGTCACAGCCTCATATAGTCCAGGCTGTCCTTGAATTCGTGATTCTCCTGCTTCTACATTCCAAATGCTACAATCACCAGCTTCCATAGCTCTAGCTTCTGAAGGAAACCAGTGAGAGGTTCTTCAAGAGAATTCGCAGCTGATCCTTGTCCAGGAAGCTGGATGGTTCAGAGCACCAAGCTGAGATAGTATATTTTTTCCAGACAAGAGCTTTGTATGTAGGCCAGGCTAGTTTCAAATTATAGCATTAGGCCGGGCATGGTGGCGCATGCCTTTAATCCCAGCACTCGGGAGGCAGAGGCAGGCGGATTTCTAAATTCGAGGCCAGCCTGGTCTACAGAGTGAGTTCCAGGACAGCTGGGACTACACAGAGAAACCCTGTCTCAAAAAACCAAAAAAAAAAAATAAATAAAAAATCTAGTATCAGCCTCTTAATAGCTAGGATCACAGACTATCACCCCTAACTAAAAGATGTGTCTTTAACAAGTAGCCTGACAAGAGAATGATGCTAGAATCTGAGAACCACACCTGGAGAACACGACTCCACTCTCAAAAATTTCTCCTTGACACTGGAAACATCCTTTGAGGCTTTCTAATATTCAAACTGTTCTCTTCAGTTGACAATCTGTAAAGGCTGAACATGGTGGTGCATGATTTGAACCCCACACTTAGGAAGCAGAGGAAGGTACACCTCTGAATTGAGGTCAGGCTGGTCTATAATAATGAGCTCCAGGACAGCCAGGACCACTTAGAAACCCTGTCTCAAATTTAAAAAAAAAAAAAAAAAGCATCACTCCACCCAAAAAATAAGTATTTAAAAAAGGACTAAGAAGATATCAGAATTCTGTGCTTATGCAATGGTGGCATCATAGGACACCATGTCCCTCATTTTCAGAACCTTATATAATTCCTGTATTAAGAGGTTGGGCTAATGCAGGCCTCCCTGGTGCTTTCCTTCATGGCTTTGGTTTTTTGGTTGTTGTTTTGTTTGTTTTATTTCAAGACAGAGTTTCTCTATATAGCCTTGGAATTTGCTCTGTAGACCAGGCTGGCCTTGACCTCACAGAAATCAGTCTGCCTCTGCCTCCCAAGTGCATTACCACCACCCACGCGTCGCCTCGAGATGGGTGATATTCCTTCCTTCCTTCCACTGGACCATAGACATGAAGAAATGTAGCTCCAGCAACAGGAAGTAACTGTTGCTTAGTGCCCAGACCACGCTATCTGGAACATACCACCGTGTCCAAAGCCTGCGGCCGCCACTTGCTCTTTGGCTTAGATCTGACCTCTACCACAGTCGCCATGGGATCCTACAAAGCCGAGAACACAAATCCCACATTAGCTTGGAGTTAGGTCCTCAAGCCCCCTGCTATCTGGCCCAGGGAAGCACCCCATGTAATATCACTCATTCTGTGCGTGGATTACAGTGTGGATGCCGCCACTTCCTTCTCACTCAAGTCAAGAATGAGAGACACTGTCACAAGTCTTTAAGTCCATGGTCTGGACTGATGAAATCCCAGTCTGGGCGTGCATCTGAGCAAAATCTCCAACCCACACATGCTCCATTACATTTTTTTTAACTTTTAAAATTCAGGGTATTAGTGCTGGGGGTATAGGTCAGCATGTTCCATCTGGGGATCCATCCGTAACATCATGCACCTTCATACTTGACATATAAAAAGCAAAAACCATATAATACAAACAGCAAAACTTTCAAAGACTCTGTTAATAACACAAACTTAAGTGGTATGCTAATGAGGAGATTGGTATATCAAATTCCGAATTTCTCTTTCCCAATAGAGTGGGGACCAGCTGTTCTTTCCAAGGAGCTCAAAAATTTGTCACCTGCTACTTGGTTGCCATTATAGCCAATGAGAAGTACAACAAGTGTTTATCATTCCATAATTTATTCATAGTGTATGTGTGAAGGTGACGAGCATGCCATACGAATAGATGGAGGTCAGAGGACAATGTGAGTGTGTGGGTCCTGGGGACAGACTTCAGACACTCAATGTCACGTTCACATCATCCGCAATAGCCCTCACACTACCTCACGCCACAGTCTAGGACTTTTCCTTGGATTTCTGCCCTGACATTTATCGTTTTCCAACATTACCTCCTTTCTTTGTCATTTCACCTCCTCACATGAGCAGTGGAAGGAGCTTGGAGCAAACGTTTCAGTTCCTCCCCAGAGCCAGAGTCCAGGCTCTGAGTGCACTTAGCCAGCTAACCCTCGCCTCTGGTGAAAGGAGGTACTTCAGAAAGGAATTTCAGCTGCTCACTTCTACAATTCCTGATTTTATTTAAAAGTTCTATTTAAAATTTTTGTTTGTTTGTTTGTTTGTTTGAAAGACTTGGTTTCATGTAGCCCAGGTTAGACTCAAATTCACCAGGACTTGGGGTGCTCCCCCCACACCTACCCTCCAAGTGCATGCACCGTTATACCCAGCTTCCCTTGCTATTACATCAGGGTCTACTGCTGCCTCACAAATCAGGTGTGCCCTACTGCAGTCTCTCCCTTAGGATGGAGACCTGACAAGCTCCTGTGGTGACCGGTAGTGCTTAGGCCTCAGGCTAGGAGTCTAGTGGGGTGCAATCTCAGACTCCACGATGACCTTTGAGTAAAGACCCCGCTTCTCAGTGGCCAGGCTAGATCAAGTGCTGTGAAGTTCCTCCTCCGACCTAAACACAGAGAAAACACGCACACACACACATGCACTTGCACACACACACTCACACACATGTTTTTTTTCTTCTGTTTGTTTCCCACCAGAGATTTTCTTCAGGGTTTCAGATGCGGCAGAAGGCACCGAGCCACCCTGCAGGTTTTCAAGCACAGTTCAGCAGGGAACAGGAAGGAGAGCTGGGGAGAGCCTCCTACATCACTGCTCTCAGAAAACTCCTTACCTCCATGCACAACTGATAAAGGACAAGACAAGCTGTGTGGTTAAAGAGACGGTATCGTTTCCAGTTGAACTCTACGGTCCCATCTTTGTGGTCATGAGTAACTGTAAACAAACAGATCGTCTGAGAGAAGCCAGGATAAATGAAAAATGGTCTGTCACAATGAATAAACAAAGGGGTCTGGACACATAAGGGCCCTTTTGGTATTCTGCATATGGGCAGGTAGAGGGCAGCAAGGTGGGACAATAACCTCGCCTTTACTTAAGCTCTGCGGCCCCCCTGTCTTCCTGGGGCACACAGACCCTACAGCAAAAACCTTGGGCTTTACCTTTAATTTTGTGGAAGACTTCTGGCACAAAAGCCTGAATGGCCTTGAACCTCTCCACCACAAACCCCAGTGTTGGGAACTGGCAACTGCCGTAGCTAATGAGCTGCGCTGCCAGCACCTCAGGGAAGATCCGCTGGAGCCGCAGGGTCTGGAACCTTGTGAAGGCAGCTCCTGGGAGGGCAGAGCGGAAGAAGGAAGGGGCAAGGAAGCCATAAACCATGAAGCTGTGCTGGCTTCGTAACTTCCCGCCCTGGGCCCCGGCAGCCCGGTGGCTCCTCACCGATCCTCAGGTCCAGCTCTTGCCTCACGTCCACGGCGTCACTCACTCTCTGATCAGGCTCGGTTAGGTTTTCACAGGCTGTCCTGACGGCGTGTGGCGTGATCTCAGAGAAGCGGGCTCTCAGCACCCGTAGATTGGGTTTTACTGCCGAAGACACAGACGCACACATGTCAAACTTAATCATTACTGCATCTCCGCACAAAAGCAGACCACCACCACATTGAGGCCAATCAGTACAAGAAGCTGGTTTGCCTTTCACCTATTAGTTGAAATGAATGGCATATAAATAACAAAGAGAGAAAGGGTATTATAACCTTTAATTTAAGTCTTGTCAGAAATAACTGTAGGACCTGTTCCCCTAACTTGTCTGGCCTCAGTGGAAGATGACGGACAAAGTACAGCAGTGACTTCATGTGCCAGGATGGGTGATACCCAGGGTGGGGGGCGGGGTGGGGGATGAGCTACATTGGAGGTCTGGGAGGAGAGGAGGGGCTGGTGTTGGGATGTAAAGAGAATAAATAAATAAATGAAAGGAAAAAAACCCACAAAGAATAAAGAAATAACAGTGAGATCTTTTAGGTGAACCTTTTGAGACTTAAATCTTATTTGAATCTTTTGGCTTAATTTTAGAAAAAAAAAAAAAACTTAGAGAGTTAAAGGATCTCTTATAATTTTGGGGGGAAGGCTGGAGAGACAAAGATAAAAATAATAAAATTTTAAATATTATGGCGCAGCCTATGGTGTAGTACTATGGCATGCAGGAGGTCAGAGGACAAGCTTACAGAGCCAGTTCTCTTCTTGAACTTCTGTATGGGCCTGGGGATTGAACTCAGGCTGCCAAGGTTGTGTAATAAATGTCTTCACTTGCTGAGCAACCTTGCTGGTCCAATTAAAGGTTCTACTGGGGTAATTTTATGTTTCTCCAGGAAAGAATATAGGACATGCATTGTCCTTTAAAGTTCATACATTAGAACTCTCAGGAGTTTTATGGATTCAGACATAAACTTTTTAAGGGTCTTTTCTTTAGGGAAAATTAAAACCTATTATTTAAGGCAGAGCTAGGCTTCTCAGCACTTCTCAGGTGACCTAAAGTCATTAACCCTGTAAAAACTAATTAACTTCACTTACACATACCACACCCACCCACCCCATATGTACCCCTGGTACCCTCAGAGGTCAGAAAAAGGTATCAGAATCCCCAGAACTAGAGTTTCACTTGGCTATGAACCACCACATAGATATTAAGAACCAAACCTGGATCCTTTGAAAGAGCAGTCAGTGTAATTAACTACTAAGTCATCTTTCCAGGTCCAAGTACCTTTGTACTTTTTTTTTTTTTTTTTTTTTTTTTTTTTGACACAGGGTCTCACTATGTAGCCTTGGCTAGCCTGAAGTACTATATGTCTTCCAGGCTGGCCTTGAACTCAGAGACTTGCCTGTACATGGTGGCATGCAGGCAGACATAGTGCTGGATAAAAAGCTTAGAGTTGCCTCCCGTACATTAAAATTAAAGTGTGTAGCCGGGCGTGGTGGCGCACGCCTTTGATCCCAGTATTTAGGAGGCAGAGGCAGGTGGATTTCTGAGTTGGAGGCTATCCAGGTCTACAGAGTGAGTTCCAGGACAGCCAGAGATACACAGAGAAACCCTGTCTTGAACCCTCGCCCGCCCCCCCGGAAAAAAAAAAAGACCCGTGGTTGTTGGGATAGGAACGACCTCCATAGGCTCTTGTGCTTGAATGCTTGGCCCATAGAAAGCAGCACTATTAGGAGGTGTGGCCTTGTTAGATTAGGTGTGACCTTATAGGAGGAAGTGTGCCACTGTAGAGGAGGGCTTGGAGGTCTTATATGTTCAAACTAGGCCTACCATAACGGTCTGCCCTTCTGCTGCCTGAGGATCAAAGTGCAGAACTCTCAGCTTTTTATCCAGCACTGTCTGCCTGCATGCCACCAGGTACAGACAATGAAACCCTAAGACTGACACCCACCACCATGCCCGCCCTCCAGCAGAAAAGCTCAGGGGTAGACTCACCAGCCTTGCACACGTGGATAATCTCAAAGCCGATGTTTTCCCCTTCTCTGTCACAGTCTGTCCAGATCACCAGTGCCTGACAATGATGTGTCTCTCGCTCTAGAGTTTTCTGAGGTTACAGGGAGGAAGCACAGTGAGCACAGAAAGAAGGGAAATTACTTGGTTCTTTTACACTAAAGAATCTGACTCAGGAGGCTGGAGAAATAGCTCAGTGGCTGCTCTTCCTGAGGAGCACGCGGCAGCTCACAACCATCTGGAACTCCAGTTCTAGGGGATCTGACACCCTCTTTTGACTTCTTGCTAGGCAACACAGCGCAGGTCTGTGATCTCAGCATTTGGGAAGTTGAAGTAGATTGCTGTGAGGTTCAGGCCAGCCTGAGCTACAGAAACCAAGCTTCAAAAATGAAACACAAACAAAAAACTCAAAAACAAGAACAAAACAGCAAAAGAGTCCCTAAGGAAATCTGACTGAGCCGGGCGTGGTGGCGCACGCCTTTAATCCCAGCACTCGGGAGGCAGAGGCAGGCAGATTTCTGAGTTCGAGGCCAGCCTGGTCTACATAGTGAGTTCCAGGACAGCCAGGGCTATACAGAGAAACCCTGTCTCGAAAAAACCAAAAAAAAAAAAAAAAAAAAAAAAAAAAAAAAACAAAAAACCCTGTCTCAAAAAACCAAAAAAGAAAAAAAAAAAAGGAAATCTGACTGAGCATCATCACTGGAGTAGTCAAAATTTGCAGGGGTGGAAGAGCAGAGAAAATTGTTCATGGTTCAGTGTCTGGTACAACCCTCCAGACTTGTGTGTGCACAGAAGACTGGGGGTTTCATATAACTTTGTCAACATAGTGAAATGTTCAGCTCTAAAACCCTTCCAGCATCAGTGGTTCTGATCACACTCATCAGGGTTCTGAGTCACTGAGTAAATTCTTCCTGTTCCCTTCCCCAGATAGGGTCTCATGAAGCTTAGGCTGGCCCTGTACTTGCTACCTAGTTGCCAGACTTCATCTCTGGCTTCTCTGGCTCCATCTCCTCAGTGCTGATTACAGGTGTGTGCTGCCACACCTGGTTTATAGAGTATAAAGATTAACCCAAGGCTTCATGCATACTAGGAATGCACTCTACAAACCTAGCTCATTCCCAGGCTTGCTCCCTGAGTTTCATTCTAACAAACTTTCCCACTTAGCAGAACTAAGTGGAAATGCCTTTAACTGGTCACTTATCTGTCCACTCCTATTTATTATTGTTATTGTATTATGATGATGATGATGATGATGATGTGTGGGAGGGCATGTGGATGTCATAGGACTTCATGAACTCAGTTCTGTCCTTTCACCTTAAAAATATTTTAAAAATAGTTGGGCATGTTGGTGGTGGCGCACGCCTTTAATTCCAGCACTCGGGAGGCAGAGGCAGGCAGATTTCTGAGTTCGAGGCCAGCCTGGTCTACAAAGTGAGTTCCAGGACAGCCAGGGCTATACAGAGAAACCCTGTCTCGAAAAAAAAAATGTTAATATTTTTAATTATGTGCATGTTAGTGTGTGGAAGGGGCCAGAGGTATTGGGTTCCCTAGAGCTGGAGTACAGGAGGTTGTGTGCTGGCTGACGTGTGTGCTAGGAACTGAAGCCAAGTTTACTCAAAGAGAAGAATTGCAGAGTAACTACAGAGCCACCAGTATTTTTTTTTCAATATATTTTTCATCTGTGTATATGTGTGTGTTTCTGTGTGAGAATATACCACAGGTGTGTGGGTGCCTTCAGAGGCCAGAAGAGGATATTTGAGCCCTTGGAGGAGGAGTTACAGGTACTTGAGAGCTGCCCACCTGAGTGCTAGGGACTGAACTTAGGTCCTTTGGAAGAATAGAAAACACTTTTCAGCACTGAGCCACCTCCAGCCCTCTTTCCACTTCTACGCTGGTTCCTGGCAGTGAACATAGGTCACCAGGCTTTTGCTGGCCTGACAATTTTCTTTGTTGAGACAGGGTCTCATGATGTAGTCCTGATTGGCCTGGAACTTGCTATAAAAACCAGGCTGGTCTCAAACTGAGAGATCTGCTGGCCTTTGCTTCATGACAATTAACTTTTTTTTTTTTTTTTTTTTTTTTTTTTTTTTTTTTTTTTTTTTTTTTTTTTTTTTTTTTTTTTTTTTTTTGGTTTTTCGAGACAGGGTTTCTCTGTATAGCCCTGGCTGTCCTGGAGCTCACTTTGTAGACCAGGCTGGCCTCGAACTCAGTAAGAAATCTGCCTGCCTCTGCCTCCCAAGTGCTGGGATTAAAGGCGTGCGCCACCACCGCCCGGCTGACAATTAACTTTTAAGCAAGAAATTATATTTGGCAACTTTCTCTAAGATAAGTACTTGCTCAGTAGTGCTCACTGGCCTTGACCTTGCAATGATTCTTCTTCCCTCTCTCTCTCTCCCTTGGAAGAGATGTGAGTTCATATTGCTCCATCTTACTTTGAAGCTTCTGTAGTTTACCTAAGGGTGAGGTGGGAGCTAGAATGAACGATTTAGTAATATTTATTCCTTGAGTTTCATTTTTAAAGGCTTCATTTAGTTCTTTGGATACTGAATTTAGACTGGGGTGATGGCTCAGCACTTGAGAGTTCAAAAAAGAGCATCTGTGCAAGGCGAGGCCAATCTGGGCTACACGGCAAGACCCTGTCTTTGAAACAAAACACTTCATTTATGCAATAGGTGGAATGTTTTAAAGGCATGATACTGTTTGGGCATGGTGGTGTACACCTGTAATCCCAGCAGCAGCAAGGGTATTTCTATGAGTTCAAAGTTAGTGCATTCCAGACTAGGCAAGCTTACATAGTGAGACTCTATCTCAAACAAACAAACAAACAAACAAATTAATTAAATATACTGAGGTTGGTAGAAATTTCCAATGCATTAAAAACAGAAATCAGTCAGTCCACTAATTTCTGGTTGTTTCAATCTCAGGGTCCAATATCGTCCAAAGATCTTACCTTGATGTCTATAAAGTTTTCTGGGCAATACTTTTCAATTTCTGCTTCAAAGAGGACAAGGGGATTGCAGCTCTGCCTAAAATAGAAACAAAACCACAAAGGCCTTTCTTTACCAGCACAGACAGCGAGCTCTGCACATGAAAAATGCATGACTACTGCAGGCTCACAAGTGGCCCGCCCACAGGACATGGCCTAGAGAAGCTGGGCACACAGATGCTGCTCAGAAAACTGAAGCAGAAGAATGACAGCCTGAGCAGAATAACAGACCATGACTCAAAAACAAAACAAACCAAAACCCCAAAAAGCAACACCAACAAAAACCCAGCAACAAATAAAGCTAGGCGTGGTACCACATGCCAGATATCGACTTGGAAAGATGAGTCAGAAAGACTGGAGAAAGACCATGTCTCAAAAGAGAGAGAAAAGAAGGAAATCTGGCCAGAGGATTAAAAGCTACGACTTTCTATAGCGCACTGTCCACTCCTCCAAGCAGATTAATTGGAGATGCAGAGAAGAAACTCTGGAATCTATGCACATCTGCAATAGAATAAACGCAATTCAGGTTGCACTGAAAAGAGTAAGTGTTGATTCTAAAGGTATGATAAAAAACTTACAGCAGGTCATATAACCTTAGGTAATTCTAGTATTATAAATTAGTATTTACAAATTATTATAAATGACATTTAGGTAAGATCAACATACTTCAAAATCCTTGTAATATTTGTCACAACTTATTTCCTTACTAATTATACTGACCATTTCCGAAACTGCATCTGGAAGTCATGAGCCAGCAAATGTCCAGAGACTGAAGTCATTATCATAGTAACATTCTGAAGAACAACAAAACCGAAGTTAGTTTTTCTGTAGTTGTACTTTGACAAATCATTCAAAGGAAAGGAAAATAACAACGAACAGAACTAAGAGCAAACACAATTGATGGAGAAGAAAGAACTAATTGTAACTTGGCATAACCAAACCATGTTGATACAGCCACCATTCATACTTTCTCTCCATGTTTATTTAAGGTTTGTCTCTCTATGGTCCTGGCTGTCCTGGCCCTCCATATGGTAGGCTAGGCTAGACTCAAACTCACAGAGATCTGCCTACCTCTGTATCCCAAGTGCTGGAATTAAAGGACACGCGACTAGCCATCAATGCCCAGCCGTAATACTATTTTTTATTAATAACAAAAAACCCTTAGGTGTTAAAGGTCAGAGGATCTAGCTCTAGGTCATTTTCTTAATTAGTGACTGATGGGGAGGTCTCAGTCCATTCTGGGTGGTGCCACCCTTGGGCTGGTTGGTGGTCTTGGCTTCTATAAGAAAGCAGGCTGATAAGCAAGCCAGTAAGCTGCACTCCTCCATGGTCTTTGCATCAACTCCTGTCTCGAGGTTCCTGCTCTCCTGATTTCCTTTGATGATAAACTGTGATATGGAAGCTAACCTAAATAAACACTTTCTTCCTGAAGTTGCTTTGGACATGGTGTTTCAGCACATCAATAGTAACCCTAACTAAGACACCTGGCTAGGTTGCAAGTTAAAAATAACCCTCCTAGGGGGCTGGTGAGATGGCTCAGCGGGTAAGAGCACCCGACTGCTCTTCCGAAGGTGATAAGTTCAAATCCCAGCATCCACATGGTGGCTCACAACCATCTGTAACGAGATCTGGCGTCCTCTTCTGGAGTGTCTGAAGACAGCTACAGTGTACTTACATATAAAAAAAAAAAATACCCCTCCTGCCTCAGCTTCTCAAATGCTAGGATTATCATAGGCTAGCTGTCATGCCTGTCTTATATGTCAGCTTTATGATGGAAACACTTCAGCACTTACCTGGCCATATAGATGATAGTCAAATTCATAAATCTTGTTGAATTTAGAAAGGCCTTCTTTCTGTAAAGCACAAGAAAAATAAGTAAAAAAAATTCAAATCATATTTAAAAACAAAAATGACTCCCCAACATAAAAACTGAGCGATACCCAGAGAAGGGGAAAAGAGAATATTAACAAAACAACAGGCCAGATGCAACTTGACACTTGCAACTTGATGCGAAGAGCAGTGTAGGCTTCGAAGCCTGCCTGGGCTACAAAGATCAACTTCAAACAAAAACTGCATTTCCCAAACATAAAGATTAAACAGACTGGGCTGTAGCTCAGCAGATGACTGTCTGCCTAGCATGCACAAGGCCATAGGTTCAATCTCAAGTAACACAACAGAGAAAACTAAGTTAGCGTGTGTGGTGGCACATGACAGGGAGGAGGAGGAAGATCTCTGAGTCTGAGGCCAGCCTGGTCTACAGAGTGAGTTCTAGGACAGCCAGGACTACACAGAGAAACCAAAAAAAAAAAAAAAAAAATGAATTGGGTAGGAGCCGCAGCTGGGTAGTTAAGAGCACTGGCTACCCTTCTGAAGAATCCAGGTTCAATTCCCAGCACCCACATAGAGGCTCACAAAGGTCTGTAACTGCAGACGATGAGATCTGATGCCTTCTGGCCTCCATCTCTATAGGAGTCAGCCATTTCCAAATACACTCACGTAGGGCTGACCCCTATATGCGGGTACCCTAAGAAAGAGTTCCATGCGCCAATTGTTTAAGAAAAGCCATGCTTTAAAATGACTTCTGTGCCTCTTGTTTGTGGCAGGTGATAAACCCCTCCACACCCATCAACTCTTGACTATGTTTGTTCTTGGCTTTGTACTTGCCAAGACTTGAGATTGTAAACCTGTATTCAGTTATAATATTTTCAAATACTTCAAAAAAACCTATATTTGCAAAATGATGGTCAATTTATTTAAATTTCTTTATAGATTTTGTTTCATGTATTTCAGTGTTTTGCCTGTGTGCCTGTGTACCACAAGGGTGCAGTGCTCACGGAAGCCAGAAGAGGGCATCTGACCTCGTGGAATTGGAGTTACAGGTTGTTGTAAGTTGCCATGTGGGTGCTGAACATCAAACCCGAGTCTGCTACAAGAGCAGCCACTGCTCTCAACAGGTGAGTCATCTCTCCAGCCCCACCTTTTAACTTTTTTTTTTTTTTTTGGTTTTTCAAGAAAGGGTTTCTCTGTGTAGTCCTGGCTGTCCTGGAACTCACTCTGTAGACCAGGCTGGCCTCGAACTCAGAAATCCACCTGCCTCTGCTTCCCAAGTGCTAGGATTAAAGGCTTGCACCACCACACACAGCTAGCTCCTTTTAACTTTCTTATGCATTTTTTTAATTTATTTTTACTTGCTCCAGCCGGCCCGCTCGCTCCGGTCGGTACCGCTTGCTCAGTCCCTGCTCTCTCCGGTCCAAAGATTCATTTATTATTATTCATAAGTACACTATAGCTGACTTCAGATGCACCAGAGGAGGGCGTCAGATCTCATTACGGGTGGTTGTAAGCCACCATGTGGTTGCTGGGATTTGAACTCAGGACCTTGGGAAGAGTAGTCAGTGCTCTTACCCACTGAGCCATCTCACCAGCCCACCTTTTAACTTTCTAACCTCCCTACCCACACACACTTTCTCCTCCATCTCTACAATACAACCCAGGGGTCAGAACTCTGGCTTCTCCGACAACTCTGTGCTGTCCTTCCATGTCCTGCCTCTTACTCTTCAATCCTCTGCAGTCAGTGACAATGAAACTCAGTAGCTCCAACAGTCTTGCCACTTACAAGACTACCTGGGGGTGCTACACAGGTAAAAGTGCTAGCCACGCAAGCCTCCCTCCCAATCTAGAGTTGGTATGTGGACTAAAGGTGGTCGGGGAATACTGACTCCACACACCTAAAGTGGCACGCATTCCTCCTTACCTCATCACATATATACACACACTAAGAAAAGCAAAATGAACAAAAAACCTTTCTATCAGGCTTCTCTCAATTAGTGCAGAAAAAGAACCTTGCTAAAATTCAACACCTTTCCCCAATTCACCTATGACTAGGAAGGAACATCTTCAACATTAATAAAGTTAACATACGTCATAGTGAAAGGATGAAAGCTTTCTCTTTAACAGCAGTAACAATTAGCCTTTGGTCCCAGCACTTGGGCTCTCTGAGTTTGAAGCCAGCCTGTTCTACAGGATGAGTTTCAAGACAGCAAAGGCTGGGAGGAGAACTCAGGCAGCCCTGCTGAGTGTGGTCCTTCCTCCAGTCCTCATGCTGTTCATGAAGGGAGAGGGAAACACAGGAAGATCTGCAGATGGTGTTCTGCAGAAGAAGACAGAGGAGAGACGGAAGACTTTTCTTTTTTCTTTTTTTTTAAAAATTTTTCCCCTGTTCCAGTCAACCCTGCTCGCTCCCGCCGGCTCTGCTTGCTCCGGCCGTCCCCGCTTGCTCTGGCCGTCCCTGTTCGGCTCCGCTCACTCCAGACAGCCTGGCTTGCTCCGGTTGGTCTCTCCGGTCCAAGGATTCATTTCTTATTATTCTTTATAAGTATGCTGTAGCTGACTTCAGACGCACCAGAGGAGGGCGTCAGATCTTGTTACGGGTGGTTGTAAGCCACCATGTGGTTGCTGGGATTTGAACTCATCACCTTCGGAAGAGCAGTTGGGTGCTCTAACCCGCTGAGCCATCTCACCAGCTCGACAGAAGACTTTTCAATGTATGATCTTTTTGTCTCGGGCAGCAAGAAGGTACCCCTAACTGTATCAATTTAATCCAGACCTTCAAAGGAAGAAAGGCCTAGTACTTTTCTGCATTCAATCCTGGCCTAGATTTAGACTGGAGGATAATGAAAATGGCTTCTAAAGAAAAATATCAATTGGAGTTTTTCCTTATCCTACAAAAAGCTCTTTGTAAGAATGAGAACACTCGGAATTTCTTAAGATTGCCTGTTCCCCTGTGCTGGTACATTCTGATAAGGGTACCAACTTCCAAGGTCTGAAAGGATTTCTGAAAGCTAACACAGATAAAAGCAGACTCCTCTGTTAACTTGATCCTCTTTGGCTGGAACTGCTGGCTGCCACATATCTATGACCTTACAAAGATTTAATTAATTAATTAACTAATTAATTAATTTTTTTACTTATTTACTTTACATAAGCCCAAAACAATCCTGGAAAAAAAGAAACCCCAAAAGCTGGAGGACTCAATCTTCTACATGTCAAAGCTCACTATAAAACTACAATAACTAAAACCATCAGATTTAATTAAAAACAAACAAAACCTGTAGTGATCATGAGCGCTAAGAGTATAGCTGAATAGTAGAACCTGCTATGTTGGCTAAAACCTTCCACATTTTGTGTAAAGGGCAGAGGTAAGATGTCAGGCGCCATCCTCGTGGCTCTTGACCTCATTTGTTTAAGCAGGGTTTCTCACTGAACCTGGAGCTTGCCAATTCAGCCAGACTGCATGGCCAGCAAGTCCCAGGGATCCTCCTGCCTCTGCCTTCAGAGTGCATATCACCAAGAGGTACACATCACCAAGCCCAGTTGTCTGCTTGGTGCTTGTGATGGAGCTCTGGTCCTCATGCTTGTACAGCAAGCACTTTATTGACCGGCTCCTTAACCAGTCAATTTTTATTTTGTGGTTGATGTTTTTACCTAAGTTAAAAAAAAAAAAACAACTGTGTACATGTGTTCCACATAGTACAGGTACCCACAGAGGCTAGAAGAGGGCACCAGATCCCCTGGAGCTGGAGCTATAGATGGTTGTGAGTCATCTGACATAGGTGCTATGAACAGAATTCAGGTCCTCTGCAAGAAGGAGCAGCTACTACTCTTAACCACTGAGCCACCTCTCTAGCCCCTCGTTTTGTGTTTTTTGAAATAGGGTCTCACTAGGTAGCCCTCACATTTTCCTGATCAGTTTTCTGTATGCTGGGATGACAGGTGTTTTTCTTCGTAACTGATCTTTAAGAAGGGTGCCAAGTCCATTCAACAGACAGACTTCAACAAATGATGCAGGGCTAATAGACCGCCATATACCAAAATATATGAGGTGGAACAGACTTAATACAATATGGAAATATGAACTAAAGAAGTGGATCAAGGGCTGTTGAGATGGCTCAGTGGTTAAGAGCAGTGACTGCTCTTCCCGAGGTCCTGAGTTCAATTTCCAGCAACCACATGATGGCTCGTGATAAAGGGATCTGATACCCTCTCTGGCATGCAGGTGTACATACAGACAGAACACTCATTAAACAAACAAACAAACAAACAAATAAACGTGGGCCAAGAGGCTGGAGAGACAATAGTAAGTGTACTGTCTGCTCTTACAGAAAACCCAGGCTAATTCCTGGCACCCACATGCCAGTTGACAATTGTCTGTGGCTGCAGTTCCACAGGGGATTCAACACAGGCATACATGCAGGAAAAACACCCTAATGCACATATTTTTTTTTTTTTAGTGGATGAAAGACCACTAAAACTTTGGGTCAGCAAGATGGTTCTGAGGTTAAGGGTGTTTGCTGCCAAGCTTGAAAATCTGAACTTGATTCCTGAAAACCACATGGTAAAGGAGAGAACTGACTCCCATACGTGTTCCTCTGACCTCTATACATATGCTGTAGCACATGTGCATCCATACAGGCACAGATATAATACACAAATGAATAAAAATTTACACTATGAAGCTCTCAAGGAAAAAAAATACGTGCATACATTTTTCTGACACAAGATTTGACAATGACATTAAAATTGAGCTAAGATACAGCTCAGTAGTAGAATAGTTGCCTAGCCTGTGCAAGGCTTGGAGTTTGTTGCATAGTCAAATTTCTCCAAAATATGATAACCACATGGCCAACAACTAACTGAAAATTAACTCAGTATCATTGGTCAATAAGCCTTTATAAAAATGTAAATTAAAAGCTGGGCGTGGTGGTGCACATCTTTAATCCCAGCACTCGGGAGGCAGAGGCAGGCGGATTTCTGAGTTCGAGGCCAGCCTGGTCTACAAAGTGAGTTCCAGGACAGCCAGGGCACACAGAGAAACCCTGTCTCGGGGGAAAAAAAAAAAAGTAAATTAAAAAACACAGTATTGGGTTGGAGACATGGCTTAGCAGCTAAGAGTACTGACTGCTCTTCCAGAGGTTCTGAGTTCAATTCCTAGCAACCATATGGTGGCTCACAACCATCTGTAATGAGATCTGATGCCCTCTTCTGGTGTGTCTGAAGACAGCTTCAGAGTACTCACATACATACAATAAATAAATCTTTTTTTTTTTAAAGATTTATTTTATTTATTATATGTAAGTACACTGTAGCTGTCTTCAGACACTCCAGAAGAGGGCACCAGATCTCATTACGGATGGTTGTGAGCCACCATGTGGATGCTGGGATTTGAACTTATCACCTTCGGAAGAGCAGTCGGGTGCTCTTACCCGCTGAGCCATCTCACCAGCCCCAAATAAATCTTTTTTAAAAATGCTAAAAAAAAAAACCCAACAACAACACAGTATCTTCTCACACCTGCTAGGATGGTGTTACAACCTGGAAAGCAAGTGTTTCTAAAGCATGTGGGAAAACATTTGGTGATTACTGAAAAAGTTAAAGGTAGCTACCACATATCCCAGCAATTCCACTCATAGGACACCCATACTCATAACAACTATTCAAACAGACACTTGCAAATCAGTTTGCAGCCAGTCCTAATTATAATAAACAAAAGGCAGTAGCAATTCAAATGCCTACCAATTGATAAACACAGTGTGATACAGGGAGACATTAAAATGTTCAACCAGGAAAAGGAACAGAGTACTAACAGGTGGGTGCTACAATGTGGATAGATTTTTAAAAGACTATGTTAAATAAATCCCACACAAAAGGCTGTGCCTTTTATTTATAGGAAATGTTTAGAATGGGCAAACCTAGGCCAGAAAGGGGATTAGCTGTCCACCCTGTCAAACTTCTATGATCATACTGGAAGGTGGGAGCAGGAAGATCAAGATTTCAAAGCCGGGCGTGGTGGCACACGCTTTAATCCCAGCACTTGGGAGGCAAAGGCAGGTGAATTTCTCAGTTCTGGTCTACAGAGTGAGTTCCAGGACAGCCAAGGCTATACAGAGAAACTCTGTCTCAGGAAAAAAAAAAAAAAAAAAATTTCAAGGCCTGGGTGTCTGGAGTTGGGCCATCTGCCTTCTGCTACTTCCTGGAACACTGAGCAACAATGAGTTCAGTTTCAAAACCTTAGCTTTCTGTATTTGGGGGGGCGGGTGTCAGAATTCATGTTTCAATCTGGAGGAAATATCTCACAACCATTTAAGTTTGGTAAAATAGCAATGGCTCAGTGCTTAAGACTGCTTGCTGCTCTTCCAGAAGAACAACCACATCAAGGGGTGCTTCCCTGCTTATAACTGCAGAGGCCCCAGGACTCTTTTCTGGCCTTCAAGGGTACAAGCAAGCATGTGGCATATGCTCGCACACTCATGCACACACACATACAAACATACACACACACATCACATGCACAAAAATAAAAATAAGATAAATCGATTATTCCAGTTTAAAGAGAGAAAAAAAAAAAGTTTATGGCCAGCCTCTACTACCTAGCAACTTTATGGCCAACCTCAGCTACACAAATGAGACTCTAACACAAAAACCCAACCCCCACCAACAACAATAGTAACATAATAGCCCACTGTGGTAGGCATGACAGAGCTAACAATGGTGCTTGCTCTTTTAAAGAAACAAAAGTTACCTTCTGAACTAGACAGTATAATGGTCATACAACCCATACTTTACCACACTTAAGCTTGTAAGACATTTCTTCCAAATTGAAACATGAATCTCCCCAAAAGCCAAGGTCCTGGAACTGAGCTCAAAGTTCCAAGAAATAACTACTTAAGGATTGCAGAAGGCAGCAGGCCCAACTCCAGATACCCAGTGATGGCAAAGACAACAGACCTGGCAGTCAGACCAAACTGCTTATCTAAGGAAAACAGCTAACTGCCTCATTCTGCCCCAAACAAATCCTTCTCACTCACTCCCTATTCTTAGCTACAAAAATCCCAGCCTAAAGCAAGAAATGTGTATTCTCTTGGACCCTAATCATTGAGTGCTGAGGTCCTGTGCCCTGGTCATGTCATTGTCAGAACTACAAGCACCACATTTCTGGCATTAAATATCAATTGCTTTAGCTGTTTGAGGTCATCTAGTTTCTCATCTTTTATTTCTTCCTACAAACTTAATTCTTTTTTTTTAATGAGTTTTCTTTTTTTATTTTATTTTATTTTATTTATTATATGTAAGTACACTGTAGCTGTCCTCAGACGCTCCAGAAGAGGGCACTAGATCTCGTTACGGATGGTTGTGAGCCACCATGTGGATGCTGGGATTTAAACTTATCACCTTTGGAAGAGCAGTCGGGTGCTTTTACCCGCTGAGCCATCTCACCAGCCCCCAAACTTAATTCTTACCCTTACAGAACAACACAAATCTCAAAATATGGCTGACCAGGGGCAAGACTGAACTCCAAAGTGATAGATGCCTTTCATTCTCTACTTCACCCCCACTGTCTCTATATAACTTGCCAGCTGGAGACAAGCTGGAAGGCTGTCTTCTAGGATTGCCAGCCCTCTGAATAAAATACAGTTTTAAAGATTCAATTCTAATCTACTCATTGGTATCAACAAAGCAGCAATAGTCTCTTTTATTCCACTTTTGGCAGTCTCATTATTATAGATGCCTTCTAAGTGCCGTGACTTTCAGAATCCCTGGCTTGGTCTAAATAGTGAGTTCCAGGACAGACAGGACTACACCACGGAGGAGCCCTGTCTCCAAAAACCAACCAACTAGCCATCGAGAGAAAGAGAGGGGTTGAGGGAGAGGCAAAAAAGAATCCCCCACCTAAAGTGTGTGTGTGTGTGTGTGTATGGGGGGGCACTCCTTAAAAGACATTTAAGGGGCTAGAGAGATGACTCAAAGGTTAAGAGCAATTGCTGCTCTTTCAGAGTACTTAGGTCCGATTTCCATATCCCACATAGTGGCTCACAACCATTTGTACCTCTGGTTCTAGGTGATCTGATATCCACCCATTCTGGCCTCGGTGGGCATGCGTCTGATACACAGGCAGGAAAAACACCCATAGACATTAAAAAAAAAAAAAAAGACATTTAAGCAGTAGTTAGAGGCTGGATGTCAGTCTGTAACCCCAGTACTTAGAAGGCAGAGGCAAACAGATCTCTGTTGTTCAAGGCCAGTTTGATCTATTTAGCAAGTTCCAGGACAGCCAGGGCTCCATCATGAGACCCTCTCCAAAACAGAAAAGAAAAAATTATTACTCAAAGACATTTTTAAGAGGTTAAGTTAGGGGCCAGCACCCACCTAACCTTGGCTCCCCTTTCCGGGTATTTCAAAACTGGAGGCAAAGGTCTGGAGATCCACAAAGAAAAGGGAACAGCTCGTAGGAAGGACCGCCCTTCAGCTGAATGATAATGCAGCAGTTCTTGGGGGTTTTTACCCTTCTCATCTCCCTTTTCCTATCTTTCGTGCATCTTAGAATCAGTCTATAGGAGTAGTAATTGACTTCTCCTCTAGTTCCCAAACCTAAGTGTTACCCCTAGGATGCCACCACCCTAGTCACAGGGACTGCATAAGGCAGGGACAGCATTCCTAAGTAAGGCTTGAACGCCAAGTTAGAGGTGTTGGTTACCGCTTTCCAATACTACTGAACTTGTGATTGACCAAGGAAGAATTTTAAAGTACATGTTTTCTCACAATCGCTCCAGACCCAAAGAAGGGAGAACAATCCTCCACTGGTATTTGAGCCGACCGTGAGCAAAGGTCTATCAACTGCGTGAAAAGGTTTGACATTTACAAGAGGCCTGAAGGCTAGAGAGGGCCCAAGGAGTGAAGGCAGCCCGGAGGGGCCCTCTCGCAAAATAGGCGGAGTCACTTTCGCCCCGGCTCCGGGTACCCAACGCGCTGGCCGACTTTGTGGGCGTTCCTCAGGGAAGCAGAACCCAAGTGCTTCTTACCCGCCTCATACGCCCGTTGGACAGCAAGTCGGCGATCCCCTTGGCAGCGTCGTTTTTCTCCGCCACGCAGAGGACTTTTCGCACTCCTCGGAAGGCCACTTCCATGGCAGCGCGGGACAGGGCACGGCCTCCAGGCCGTCGCTGCCACTGAAACGCTAAGAGGGTGACCGGGAAGATCATTCCCTAGGTCCTGCGCCAGCAGCAACTCCACGGGTGCCCGTGCATGTTGGAGAACCCAGAGGAAAAGCCACGAGGAACTCTGAGAGCCACCTTAATAAATGCACTTTTTCCCAGGCAACTGCCGCCTTTATCAGAAACCCACACGTCCGAGGCACGCTTAAACTCGCGCTCACAGACAACTTCCGCCAACTGCGCCACTGAGCAGCCTTGAACTACAACTCCCAGAATGCCTCATGCCCTGGGCACGTTCAGCCAACACCGTTTCTCCTCCTCCCTTCCTCCCCACAGTATTTTACTTTCCCTTTCTTTATGACAATGGGTAGTTCACGGGACTTGTCCTCTGGAAGAACTGATTGGCAGGGCCTCTTAAAAGGCGCCACTTACTTGGAAGTCTGTGTGGGCGTTTCCGGGTCACGCGACGATGATGCTTGGGAGTCATGTGATACCAAGATGGCGGTGCCGCGGTAGCTTCCCTGGGACAGTACGGTCCTAGGAGCGGTGACAGTTTCTGCCCTTAGGTCGTGGGGAGACGCATTTGACTGATTCTGCGGTAGCCCGTGGCGAGGATTAATGACCTGATCAGAGCTGGGACTGTTGATGTCGCCGGTAGGTTCCGGGGAGTGCTAGTGACCTAGGTTCAGGAACCTTGCGCCGGCCCGGGCAAACGCTGGAGAATGGCCAGCCTCCGTCATCTGGACCTGCAGCTTCGGAGTTCATGAGGCTTCCCCAGGGCATCACGGGTCCCAAACCTCGAGAGTCTGCGGCAATTCGAGTTCTTCAACAATTCGAGTTCTTCGTTGTGTGAGAGGGCAGTTTAGGATCCCCGGAAGTGCAAAGAGGGCCGCAAAAACTTCGCTTTCGCATCCAGAGGCCTGACTCCCCCGCCGGCTAACCCTGCGTTATTTTCCATTTCCTCTCAATGTGCTCGCCATATTTCAGGAAATATGATCAGCGCCCCTGATGTGGTGGCCTTCACCAAGGAAGACGAGTACGAGGAAGAACCTTACAATGAGCCCGCTCTGCCTGAGGAGTACTCAGTCCCTCTCTTTCCTTATGCCAGCCAGGGGGCAAACCCCTGGTCTAAACTGTCTGGGGCCAAGTTCTCCAGGGACTTCATCCTCATTTCCGAGTTCTCTGAGCAGGTGGGACCCCAGCCTTTGCTTACCGTCCCCAATGACACCAAAGTTTTTGGCACTTTTGATCTTAATTACTTCTCTTTGCGGATTATGTCAGTGGATTACCAGGCTTCATTTGTAGGCCATCCTCCTGGTTCTGCCTACCCCAAGTTGAACTTTGTGGAAGACTCCAAAGTGGTACTGGGAGACTCTAAGGAAGGGGCCTTTGCATATGTGCACCACCTTACCTTGTACGACCTGGAGGCTAGGGGCTTTGTGAGGCCCTTTTGTATGGCTTATATCTCCGCAGACCAGCATAAAATCATGCAGCAGTTCCAAGAGCTCTCGGCCGAATTTTCCAAAGCATCTGAGTGCTTGAAGATGGGCAACAGGAAGGCATTTGCTGGGGAACTTGAAAAAAAGCTGAAAGACTTGGATTACACGAGGACAGTGCTACACACAGAAACTGAGATCCAAAAGAAAGCCAATGACAAGGGTTTTTATTCTTCTCAGGCAATTGAGAAAGCCAATGAACTGGCCAATGTGGAGAAGTCCATCATCGAACATCAAGATTTGCTGAGGCAGATCCGCTCATACCCTCGACAGAAGATGAAGATACCTGACTTGCATCCTGGTGATACAGAGCATACCCAGGATCAGGCTGACCAGGTATCCACTACCTCTAATCCTGAGGAGTCCACTAATGCAGACCTTTATACCTGCAGACCGGCTTACACCCCCAAACTCATCAAAGCAAAGTCCACCAAGTGTTTTGACAAGAAGTTGAAGACCTTGGAGGAACTCTGTGACACTGAGTATTTCACTCAGACCCTGGCCCAGCTTAGCCACATTGAGCACATGTTCAGAGGAGACCTGTGCTACCTCCTGACCAGTCAGATTGACAGAGCGCTTCGAAAACAACAGCCCATAACGAATTTCCTCTTTGAAGATTTTGTAGAGGTGGATGACAGGATGGAGAAGCAAGAGAATGTGCCCTCTCAGCCCAGTCAGGACAGGCTACCTCCCAAGCCTGTAGAAGAATGCCCCATTCCTAAAGTGTTAATTAGCGTTGGCTCTTACAAGTCCAGTGTGGAGTCTGTATTGATCAAGATGGAGCAGGAACTTGGAGATGAAGAGTACACAGGAATGGAGGCAACAGAGGCTCGCAGTTTTGACCCCCAAGAGAACCTGGATTACCTGGATATGGATATGAAAGGGAGCATCAGCAGTGGGGAAAGCATTGAGGTGCTGGGCACCGAGAAGTCAGCTTCTGTGTTGTCGAAATCTGACAGCCAGGCCAGCCTCACCGTGCCATTGAGCCCCCATGTAGTCCGTAGCAAAGCGGTCAGCCACAGGACACTCAGCGAGGACAGCATTGAAGTCTTAAGCACCTGCCCTTCTGAGGCCCTCATTCCTGAAGACTTTAAGGCTAGCTACCCAAGTGCCATTAATGAAGAAGAAGCCGATGCAGATAATGAGGGGGCCATCCAATTCCGGGCAAGTGCCGGCTCACCAGAACTGGATGAGACTCAGGAGGGCAACTTGGAAAATATCCCCTCCCAAATAGACTCCAGCTGCTGTATTGGAAAGGAGAGTGAAGGTCACTTGGTGCCTCTCCCAACCCCAGCCTACACTCTTTCTGATGAGGATGGTGTGGTGAGCATTCCCCCACAGCGCTACATACAGAAGGACCAGGGGCTCCACATGGACTTTGGAACGGAAAACACTGACCCTTCTCCCCGAGACAACAATTGTGAAATGTTCCCAGCTTATGAGCTGGATCCAAGCTGCCTTCTGGCTAGCCGAGATGTTAGTAAGATGAGCCTGGATAACTACTCAGATACCACTAGCTACATGGGTAGTGTGGCCTCTACCAGCTTGGACAGAATCCCTTCTGCGCCTCCTGCTGGCCAATCCTCTGAGAGGCACAAAAAGAGAGCTGGCCAGAATGCCTTAAAATTCATCCGCCAGTACCCTTTTGCCCACCCAGCCATCTACTCCCTGCTCAGTGGAAGGACACTTGTGGTCCTGGGCGAAGATGAAACCATAGTCAGGAAGCTGGTAACTGCACTGTCTATCTTTGTTCCCAACTCTGGCTGCTATGCCAAGCCGGTGAAGCACTGGGTTTCCCCCCCTTTGCATATTATGGATTTTCAGAAGTGGAAGCTTATTGGCCTACAAAGGTAACTGGTTCCAGGTGGTGGGGAGGAGCCCTAAACATTACAAAGTGAAGCAGGTTTAGGATCTGTGGATCCTAAAGAGGAAAGCCTGCTTCCTAGACAGTGGCTAGCCCTACTCACTGTTCTTTCCTTTGGCAAATCACTCTTGATCCTGTTGCCTTCTCTTATGGGACAGGGGATTCACAGTTGCTAAGAGATTGCCAATCCTGGCTCATCCCCACTTCCATGTCAGACTGTTTGGGAGAATTAATTTCCTTGTGTATGTGTGTGGTGCTATCAATAGAACCCAGGTCCTGCGCATGCTAGGCAGACACACTACTCATATTTACATGCCCTGAATCATGAATTCCCAGTCAGATTCTGATTCCATTTGTCTGGGCTAAGCACAGCAGTCTTGTCCAGTGAAGTCAGAGAATAGCTGGACTTGAAGATCTTATGTGCTGATTCCACGTCACAGTGGTATAAAGGATTGTGGCTGTCATTGTGGAAGATACAGAACTCCAATAACTTGTTCTCTGCTGTTCTATTTGCCCCGAAAGTGAGGAGTCAAAAGAGCTTGTCCTTCTCTTGTTTGAAATCCCATCAGAGCCGGGCGTGGTGGCGCCTTTAATCCCAGCACTCGGGAGGCAGAGGCAGGCGGATTTCTGAGTTCGAGGCCAGCCTGGTCTACAGAGTGAGTTCCAGGACAGCCAGGGCTAGACAGAGAAACCCTGTCTCGAAAACCCAAAAAAAAACAAAAACAAAAATGAAATCCCATCAGAGTTATGGTGCTAGCCTGTCAAGTCTCATTCACATAGATATTTAGGTAGGTCATTCTTGTGTTCCAAGAAAATAGGAAAATAAAGTTGACTTATTGAATAGATCGTTTGCAATGGTCACTGCCCAGTGCATGAATTACAAGGCAAATCCAGCCATGTTGACTCTGGCCTCCATTCTGTCACTGTGCCACCAGATTAACCTCTCTGAGGCTATTTCCTTCACTGCAAACAGCTGGCAAGTCTGTTTTGTGATAGCAGATTCCAGGTCTGTAAAAGTGTGCACCCTCTTAAAATGAAGGAGGCAGACAGGGCCACAGATTTCAGTGAGATGCCCTGGAAATGACAGTTGAGCCACTGCACAGAATCTCAAGTGGTGAAGTGTCTGCTAGCATATGAGATACCATGTGAGTATCCTGCTGAGGGGTGCAAATGCTAGGAATATTTCTGTACAAGTGTCAGTGTCTATGCAATGCTTGTGCCCCAAAGGATGACTTACTGGGGGTCAATGAGGTGCCAGAAGTGTCATGCCAATAGGTAGGTCACAGCTCTTCCAGAGAAGCCCTAGGAAAGTGAGCAGAAACCACGACACTACAACACTGTAAGGTGAAAATCTTCAGAGGTGTGTGGCTGCAGAGGGAGCTGCAGGGGACTGGGTCACAGGTGCTGCCACCCTCACTGCAGTGGATTTGCTGGGTACCTCTCCTGTGCAGGGGACGGACGCCCTGTGCTCACCTTATGCCGTATGGAGTTATAGAAGGGCCCCGACTGGGAGTGTGTTATTTTAGAACAGTACCTGGCCTTAGAATTGATTTGTTGTGAGGCCAGTTTAGGCTATATTAGCAAGACAGAAGCTTTAAAAAAAAAAAAAGTGATTGAGAGAGGTGCTTTTGTGTAGTGGCTCTCTTGTCCACAGAGCTGTGAGCAATTTTTCACAGGGCTATTTTGTGAGCTGGGTTCATCTAGATCCTCCAGTCTTGGCTTCACCTGGAATTGCTCAAATAAAGGTTCTAAAGAATCCCACCTTGAACCCCAAGCTTCACTAGCCCTTGGTTCTTTTCACCTATACAGGCCTTCTGTCTGGAAATATGGTTGGAGAAGCCTATGGTAAGCATGCCATCATTTTAAATAAAATGCTAGGGGCTTGGTAAACAGAAGGTCAGGAATGACAGATAAGCAGGACCCAGTTCTAATAGAAGAGTGTGTGTGACAGAGGCTTAGGCAGAGTCCTACCTAGCTAGGTGATCTCAGACTCCTCATTCTTGTGGCCTCCCTGATTTGGATGGCAGCAGTCTGGGTTTGGAAGAATAGGCCGTGTTCACCGAAATGTAACACAAAGCCTGGGGCCTGGTTGTGTATTTGGCTTCCTGAGTGAGGAAGAATGTGGGAAACAGAAACAGAAGAACTTGGAAGGAGCCAGCATCCTACCACCACTGGGAGGAAAGGAACGCTAGTGCTAAATTTCATGAAATGGCCTAAGGTGGACATCCCAACCAAGATGGAGGGTCAGACAGGTAGGAACTAAGGCTGAGCCTAGTCGGGAGAGAAGCTGCACTTGCTAAGCTCAGGGTTTGCCTGGGACCCCCGGTAGGAGTAAAGGCAAATTAAATGTGATCAAGAAACTGATGTGGAGTCTGCAAGGCCCCTGGTTGGGGTGTGGTGGGTGCTATAGGGAAGCCACTGAGGCACTCGCAGTGGCAAGAGGGTAGTCCCAAAGAAGACACTCTCTTGAGAGTTCTTACTGTCCTCGTGAACTACCCCGTTCATGAGCCCCAAGTTCTCCCTTGTTCATGGGGTCTGCTGTACACCCACTGCCACTGGTTCGGGGTTTAGGGCCTATGTGGGTCTTGCCATGGTCTTCAGGCCTTTCACAGTCGCTAGCTCCCACTCAGGTCTAATTTGCCCACAACAAGACAACACTCTAGAATATTCTTCATCGTAGTCTCAGCTTCGAGCTCAAGGCTTGGTTAGGTAGTAGGTGCTTAATCATTATTAAATGCAACAAGAAAGGAAAAGAATGGTTCCAGTGGCTGTTCTTGTTGTATAGCACCATGTCTTTTTTTGTTTGTTTGTTTTTCGAGACAGGGTTTCTCTGTATAGCCCTGGCTGTCCTGGAACTCACTCTGTAGACCAGGCTGGCCTTGAACTCAGAAATCCGCCTGCCTCTGCCTCCCGAGTGCTGGGAGTAAAGGTGTGTGCCACCACGCCTGCACCATGTCTTATATAAGCCCCAAATATGTAAAATCTTGTGAGACCAGTGGGTGATGCCTACTTTTGTGGGAAGACTGACTGCTTTTTGGGAGGGTGTGGGGAGGAAGGGTGTATTTTTGTCTTTGGTTTTTTTTTTTGTTTTTGTTTTTGTTTTTTTTTGGTGACAGGGTTGCTCTGTGTAGTCCTGGCTGCCCTGAAACTCACTCTATAGACCAGGCTATCTCGAACTTAAAAAAATCTGCCTGCCTCTGTCTCTCAAATGCTGGAACTAAAGGTGTGCGCCACCTCTGTCCATCTGGGAAGACTGCTCTAAAGGAGAACTTGTTTTTGTTGTTGTTGTTTCCTTGTGTTGCTGGAATGGAAACCAGGGCCTGTGCGTGGCAGGCAAGTGATCTACCTACTCTAGCCCTACCCTTGAGTAAGGCTGATGTTCTTATAGGGAGTGTTTTGTTTTTAGAAGTTTATTACAGATTCAAAGGTGAGAATTTAAGAGGGGATCAGAGCACTATGCTTTCTGAACTAGACGTGAAGGTCAGCTGTATGGTGGGCAAGCAGCCAGCTGACAGGGAGGGAAAAGTTAGAGTGAAGCTAGGGAAAGAGGAGGAACTTAGGCCTTTTTGAGTTAGGACTCAGAAACTTGAGGGAGGTTTTAGGGAACAGCCTCAGGAGGCTGAGCACTTTGCTTGTTCCACTTCACCCCTTGGAACACACACTGCTGGGCAGTAGGGACATAACCCAAGGGAAATGCAGTCCAAGGCCTCTAGAACAGAGACTTTGTTAGCAGTCACCTTACTGGCTGGGTGTGGCCTCAGTGGTAACAGAGGTAGCTGTACCCCATTGAAGGCCAGGCCCCATCCTTAGGTGACTTATTTTGTCCCTCTGGTTACCCCAGGAAGAATAGGGACAGTGAGAAGTGGAGATGAGGCTCAGAAAGGGTAAAAGATGAATTGAGCTAATATCCCAGAGATGAGGGGAGCCCAAGTGGAATTTCAGGGAGAGCAGCCAGGCAGATAGTTCTGGAACACCACTGGCAGTTTGGCTCACTATATGGACCATACATTTAGGCAAGCAATGCTGCTTCAGAGACAGACCATAAGGAGTTGCATTGTCGAGGGCCTTGAGGACCAAAGCACTTGATGAGTGTGAGTTAGTTTGTGGATAGTGAGCTTCATCTCTTAAGCAGCTGCTCTCATTTTTCTAACCTTTGCCTATTTTTCTGACCTTGGTCTATCTTTTTCAGAGTGGCCTCTCCTGCCAATGTGGGTACCCTCCATACCCTGAGCCGTTACAGCCGCTATACAAGCATCCTGGACCTGGACAGCAAGACCCTACGCTGTCCCCTCTACAGGGGTACTCTGGTACCCCGCCTGGCTGACCATCGCACTCAGATCAAGCGGGGCAGCACATACTACCTTCACGTCCAGAGCATGCTCACCCAGCTCTGCTCCAAGGCATTCCTCTACACCTTTTGCCACCACTTGCATCTGCCCGCCCACAGTGAGGAGACACAAGAAGCAGTGGCCAGCAGACAAACCAGCTTCCTAAAGCTAAACCTGGGACTCGTGAACGAGGACATCAAAGTGGTACAGTACCTGGCTGAGCTGTTGAAACTGCACTATATGCAGGAGTCACCGGGGACCACCCACCCACTGCTCAGGTTTGACTATGTCCCCAGCTTTTTGTACAAAATCTAAGGGTTCCAGCCACTGTGACCAAGACCTGTGACTCAGGGCATGGGGAGGGAGAAGGGTTGGTGCGACTAAATGGTTGCCTGAGCTGAAGAGTTGAGCTTCTGGTGTCAGCGGGAAGGAAACAGGTGGCGGTTATAGTTCCAACATAGCCCTGTGTGAAGTGGGCTAAGCAGAGGTGGCACCTGGCCCTCCAGAGGTAGCTGGAAGAACAGTAGCAGCTGCTCCTGGTTCATTAAGGAAATAGCTCCCAAAACAGGGGGTATCCTTAATCTTCCAAGGATCAGCAGTCTGAGCAGGAAGAGAAACCCCAGATTGTGGCACTGGAAAAGATGAGGCTAAGTAGCCAAAGCCCAAATGACATCTGAGTGGCACAATCAGCCTGGGCGCTGTGACGATGTGGTGGGAAGTAGGACAGCCGTTGCCTCCATCTACCTCTACCCAAGGCCCGTTACTTGGCATCCTGGAGCCTGATAACCAAGGGGAGGCTCCTGAACAAGGCCACAGAGGAACAGTGCTCTGGTCAGCTGCAGACACATCTGGGCTACGAGGGTTGCAGACCACAAGCAGTTCCTGTCCTGTCTTTGCCTCTACCAAGGAAGTGCTCATCAAGTCCCTGGGTCATTGTGACAGCGGTCACTAGCTCTGGATGTAAAGCAGATGCCAAATGGCTACAGCCAGTTTGAGAAGTACCTTGGGAGCTGTAGATGAAGCAGACCACAAGGCCATCACCACTGTGCATGTCAGGAGCTGCCCGCTGGCTCCTCTCAGCCAGAGCATTACCTCTGACTTGCCCTGGGAAGATTGGCAGACACTTACCTCCCGAGGGCTTGTGGGCTTTGTAACAACTAAGTTCTGGCTGGCTAGCTTGTGTGCTGACTGAACTATATGAGCAAGGATGTCCTGTACTAGCTCCTGGGTGGCTATCTTTACATACACATCTGGGAGGCAGTGTACACTTCCCACAATCATTCCCATGTTGTTCCTTTCCCTTTCGAGGAACTCTGAACCTGAGAGGAAGGCACCTTTTAGTCCCCGCCTGATCCCCTGGTGGCCATCATCATGACCTCCCTGGGATTCCTGTTGCAGCTGCTTGTGTGCATGGAATGCTTCTCGTAATCTTGAAAATGTGAGACCTTTTAAAAAACTTTTCTCCCTGAACAGGAGGAGCTCTGGTTGGTACTGCTGCTTTTAAACTGGCTCCAAAAAGCTGCAGTAAATTAGACCTGGATCAGCAGCCTGGTGTATGCATCAGTTAGATGCTGTGTCCCTGCCCTCAGGTCTGTCAGCAGGTCACACTACTGAGGTCTCAGAAGGAACCTGTGGAAGCCAAGTAACCAAAGATGGCTTGCAACATGTCACTCTTGGGTCACATTCCTTGCCTAGGTCTTTGACACAAAGTTGCAGCCTGTTGGTCCTGGTTGATGGCTTCAGGTCACGGTCTCTTTTTCATATGAGAGGATATGGGATTTTGCTTCTGAGCCTGTGACAAAAACCAGAAAGATGGCACTGCCTTCACTAGTCTGTGTCTGTTACATGCATTACAGACACCTTTCTAGCTGTAGTTTCTCCTCATGGGCTCCCTCATCTGCTCTTGCTTAGTGTTCTAGATGGCACCATTGACTGGTTGGCCAAGTTCCCTTTCCTCAGGTCTCCAAGGATGAATGTGCTAGAGTTTAAGAGTCAGGCAGGAAGGTAGTTGCTGGGACTACTGCCTAACATGGTGAATACTGTGTGCCCCTGTACTGAGAAAGGCAGGAGCCATGCCTGGCCTTCTGGATACTGAAAGTACACACACACACACACACACACACACACACACACACACACACACACACACTATCTCCTTGGCATTCAGCCACATGGTGGCTCAGAAGACAAAGCCAAGACTGGTGGAGAGTGGGCAGAACAGTTTTGTGTGGCAGCCATGGAAATGAATGGCTCCTAAGACTGACAAGGGTTTGAAATCCATTTACAGTTTTGTTTTTTTTTTTTTTTTTTTTTGGAAACAGGATCTCATATAATCCTGAACTCTTGACCCTTCTGCCTTGACATCGCAACTGCTAGAATTATAGGTGTTTGCCACCAGAACCAGTGTCTAGATTTAGACTTTGATTTTAAAATTTTGTTGTGTTGGTTTAAAAGGATTAATTAATGCTGAAACCATGCTTCCCCTTAGAGGTTATCAATCCTTGGGGCTGAGTTTAGATAGAGGCAGTTAATGCTCTGTTCCTTTGCTTTAGAGGACTGGAATCTTCTAAAAGTAGTACATGTGTACACCTTGATGTTGTAGAGACCTACGCAGCAGGACTCAAGTTTTCAGTTGGTCTTGGGGCATAGTGGCACACACCTTTAATCCCTGTACTTAAGAGGCAGGTAGATGTCTGTGACCTTGAGGCCACCCTGATCTACATGATAAACCTCAGGCCAGCCAAGGCTATGATACTGCCTGTCTCAAAAAACAAGCTTCCATTTGAAATGTTTCTTAAGTACAAGGCTAGTAAAGCTTTTTTGTTCTGTTGAGACAGAGTCTTATATAGCCCCAGCCAACATTGAACTCTGTATGGAGCTAAGGATGACTTTGAACTTCTGATCCTCCTCTGCCTCCACATGCTGAGATTACATGCCTGTCATGAGTTTTACAGATTGAATCCAGGGCTTAATACATACTAGGCAGACACTATACCAACTGAGCTCTATCCTTAGCCTGGCTAATTTAATAAAATACACCATTAAAGACACCTCACAGAGAACGGAGCTCCTCACTACTTTACTCCTGTCATCTTGAGCCTGGCACTAAAACCGGCAAGCTGTCTGTTTCAACTTGACTGCCAAGCAGTTGCTACTGCAGTAGCTAAAGTTGCTCTGAACTTTGGAACTGGACTGTGGTTGTAACCTGTCCGTCCTGATCTGGCCTTTGTTTTTAGATCAGGTACAATATTTAAAATACAAATAAGCTGGGCGTGGTGGCGCACGCCTTTAGTCCCAGCACTCAGGAGGCAGAGGCAGAGGCAGGCGGATTTCTGAGTTCGAGGCCAGCCTGGTCCACAGAGTGAGTTCCAGGACAGCCAGGGCTACACAGAGAAACTCTGTCTCGAAAAAACAAACAAACAAACAAAAATGATTTCAACTTCATCTAAATTAGTTACCATTTCATAATCTTAGGAAGGCCAGGAGACCTCCCTTCTCTTTTGCCAAGTATCAGAGCCAGCAGTTGAGCTCTGTGGTCCTGGAGGCATAGCTTCTAGAATATCTTGTATGCATCTTGGCCATCCCTCTGCGGTGTTAAGTCCATGCCATTCCCCCAGCCTGAATGTTGCATATTGGACCAGTGTCCTGTGCCACCGCCATAGTTTGTTTGAGATGGTTGGGTGGCGTTAGCTCTCCCAGTGATGTCTCCCAGTGATGGATGGTGTATCAGACATGCGAGGCCTTTGGAGGAACCAAACCCTCGTGGCAGTGAGGCCATCCAAGCTACTTTTTACTTCCCTAGAAAGCTCCTAAGAAAGTGCCTTGGCTTGTACTTTAAAACTAAGCCAGCTTTCTGGCTTCACTAATACTGTGATCAAACTGGAATCTTTAAGGGAGGCATTGTAGAAAGGAGAGGGAATTGGGTTTCTTTTGCTTATAAAGCAAAGCTTTCCTAGAGTTTAACATACTGTTTCTCTGAGCCCTTGGCCCACTAAGATCTGGTTCTGTTAAAGCTTTGGGAAGAAAGAAAGAAAGAAAGAAAGAAAGAAAGAAAGAAAGAAAGAAAGAAAGAAAGAAAGAGGAACAAAGACGTAGCAGTGGAAAAGAGCATCCCACAGGGCCCTAACTGGGGCCAGCTGTCTTTAGCTAGGCGGGAAGCACAGTGGCCCCACAGAGATGAGGGGACCAATATCCTACCACACCACATGCAAACTGACACCATGGCAACAAAAATAATAATAGGCCAGCTCCCAGGGAGCCCTGGCCAAATTCTCTTATGCTGGACAGCTGGAGCTGCAGGCTGGACAGAGTACACAGCAGTTGCAGTACACACAGTCTGTTAACTTGTTTTCTAAGAAGCTATTTTATTACTGCATGTTTCCACCATCTGTAAATCTGTCCCAGCCGTGCTGCAGTCTCAGTACTGGAACCAGAGCACTGCAGATGTGATTGTGTCCCACAGGCATCATGCGCAAAAGCTTAGAATAAATGCCAAATAAATAGTATGAGGAGTGTACTTTTTAAGATATTAATTTATTTGAGTTCAGATATTTTTAAAATATAAAAACTGGTTGTATTTTTTAAAGATATAATTCTTGTAGACATTCTGTGGGTAAAAATTTGATTGTCCATATTAAAAAGTTACTGATGGTTTGCAACTCAGCAATGTACAAATAAAGATTCTTTCAGAAGGTGGCATCTGGGTTCCTAATTGTAGGAAGGAGCTGCTTATCTCAGGCAGGTGGAACATAAAGCCTTTGGCCTCTGCTGATTCTTTTGTTTGTTTGTTTTTTGAGACAGGGTTTCTCTGTGTAGCCCTGGCTGTCCTGGAACTCACTTTGTAGACCAGGCTGGCCTCGAACTCAGAAATCTGCCTGCCTCTGCCTCCCGAGTGCTGGGATTAAAGGCGTGTGCCATCATGCCCGGCTCTCTGCTGATTCTTAAACCAGGAAGGGATTCGTACACCGACAGAGACAGCCAGTTGTACAAGATTTTTTTTTTGTGTGTGTACTAGGCATGAACCCAGGGCATCACACATACGGAATATGTACATTATCGCTAAGTGACACTCCTTTGCCCTTCTATTACATTAAGTTGCTGACGAACTTTTTCTTCAAAACAAAATTTTCTGTGTATCACCATTTTGCCTGCATGTATGCCTGTACTTCATGTGTGCCTGGTGTCCTCAGAACCCAGAAGAGCATGTTGATTCTCTGGAACTGAAGTTACAGATGGTTGTGATTTACCATGTGACTGAGAATCAAGCCAGGGCCCTAAGCAAGAAGTGCAGAGCCGTCATTCCAGCCCCAACACTAACTTCTTGCTTATACACTTACTTAGTTTATAACCTCAAACTTAGACAGAAAACTCAGTGCTCCTCTGGTATCTGGGCAACAGAAAAGGAAGAGTGGAAAACACAAGGCTGAAGTGAACATTTTCTTACCTGCCACAGGACCCACTGAGTAGGCAGAAAGGACAATTCTGGAATCTTTAATAGCTTTGCCTCACATGCATGAGTGAGGAGATCAAATGGCTACATAATGTTTCAAATTTCAAGTCCTTAATAACCTGTTCCCAAAATATTTGAAAACAGGTAAACAGAAACATCCACCAAAGCATGGTACAGCTCAGTGGTTCACCTCTCAGCCTCAAGAGGGCACAGGGTTCATAGGGTCCTGGAACAATCCTACCCTCTTGGCAAACACAGGCTGTGCTAACTCTGTCAGAAGTCAGGAAAGCCAGGTAGTGAGAAGGTGGAAGCAAAATTCTCCACTTCTTCCCGGAGAGTTGCCACGGCACTCCGGATCTTCTCATCTCCTGTCAGCGTCTCTTTGAACTCTTTCAGCGTGGCCTTCGTGCCTATGTGGCTCTGAATTTGCAGTGTCAATTCTATCCCTGTGCAAAAGACAGTGTCATGTGGGACTTGCTTTACATATCCTTCATATATCCTGCCATAATTCAGGTGTCAGTGTTCCCCTCAGGTGATTCTGGGATGTGTCCCTTGGCAGTGACATTTATAAACCTCATACCAGAGGGATTTGTAGACCACAGTGGCTTTGCTGTTCTATCCCCAGCTCTGATCAATGGCTGGGTCTTAGGTACTAAAACACATCAGAAACTCCATACATACAAGCAAGATAGTGATCTTGCAACATCTCTTCCTTACCTCTGTGGATAAAGTGTGCAACTTTTTGGAAGTCTTCTTCCAAAAGCCCTCGGGATGTCAATGCTGGAGTCCCCAATCGCAGACCACTGGGCCGTAACGCGCTCTTGTCACCTTCAAGACAGGCAAAACTCTGAGCTGTGCTTAATACACCACCATAGGCACACAGTATTTTAAAAGAACAGTTGGTCACAGATCCTGGTCTGTGGCTCCCAGCTTGATCTACCAAGGAGGTAACTGACTTAAAAACTAAGGTTTGAGGATAAAGAAATAAATAGGCCACTGTATTAACCTATGAGTAGTCCTTTGTGGTGCGGCCCGGGGTCCTTCCGAGTCCTAACATCTCTCAGGGCCTGATAGAAGAAATGCTACTTGTTTTTAAAGAATCTCTGCCTCTCTTACCAGCAGTGCCACTCAATTAGCCTTTTCTGTTCTTCCCCTACCATGGTCGGTCTGTCTCCTAAGCTGAATACTATCCTCACCTGCAACAGTGGCTGAAAGAAATGTAGACAGGATGACTGCAGAAGGGAAAGCACGGAGTCTCACCTGGGCAGGTATTCTTGTTGCAGGCGATAGAACAGGCTTCTAGTACCTTCTCAGCCCTTCCGCCATCAGTACCCTTAGAACGCAGATCTATTAGGATCAAGTGATTATCAGAGCCACCTGGAAACAGATGAACAGAATGGATACTGGAGGTTGACCACACAAGGAAAAGAACCTGCTGCTATGAAGAGAGGCCAGCAGATGTTCCAAATCTAACCTGGAAGAGGACAGGAGTGCTTATAAACGGCAGAGGGTAGATACAAAGGCATGTATACCTGTGTTTAGTACCTAAGACCCAGCCATTGGTCAGAGCTGGGGATAGGACAACAAAGCCACTCTGGTCTACAAATTCTTTTGCTTCTTTAAGCATCCAGTAGCTTCTGGAGCTCAGACTGCCTGTACCATGACATGACAGAGGCCCACACAGGCGGAAGAGCACTCGGTTTTTCATAGTCTGTTAACAAATGACCACTGAGCCGCATTCCCAGGCCCTTCTGAAGCCCATTTTAAGAGGCTCCTTCTGGGACAGGTGTGTATCACATGCTTTTCATCAATCCCAGCACTAGGGTGGCAGAGGCAGGTGGATTTCCCGGCCAGTCGAGACTACATAGCTTAGACTTTGCCTCAAACAACAAAACAACAAAAAGCTTTTAGGTGGCAAGCACCAGAGTAGTGAGTAGGGATTCAGTTAACCATGCAGATGGAGTAATGACCAACACAGTCAGAAGGCTCTGTGCTTCTGTTCCAAACCCCACGAGGCTGGTAATACAGACCAGTGATCCTTCAAAATGCTGAGACCAGGGCTGGTGAGATGGCTCAGCGGTTAAGAGCAATGGCTACTCTTCTAGAGATCATGAATTCAATTCACAGCAACCACATGGTGGCTCACAACCATCTATAACGGGGTGTGATGCCCTCTTCTGTCATGCAGGCATACATGCAAATAGAACACTTATGTACATAAAATACATAAATAAATTTTAAAAAGAATGCTGAGACCAACCCGCAGCAGTGTTTGAGATGTGAGTGCTTTTTCATTCACATTTTAGAACATTTGCCACTGGGCATGGTGGTGCACGCCCTTAATCCCAGCACTCGAGAGGCAGAGGTAGGTGGATTTCTGAGTTCGAGGCCAGCCTGGTCTACAGAGTGAGTTCCAGGACAGCCAAGGCTACACAGAGAAACAGAGAAACCCTGTCTCGAAAACCCAAAAAAAAAAGAACATTTGCCAGACCTTATTCATTGAACATCACTAAACATAAAAATTCTAAAACGTTATAATACATCTGGCTTGTGTGCAAAGCCTTCTGATTTTTAAAGAGATGTTCAGGATGTCTTAGTGACACAGACAGTGCTAATATTCAGGTCTTAAGTGCTCCCTAAAAGTTCAGGTCTTTTCTAGCATTATCAAAAGGCGACAGACCTGTGAAAGACGGGCCTGCTGCTGGACATGGTAGCACGTGCCTAGATCATACCCAGTATTCAGAAATTCAAAATAAAATATCCCCCCAACCCTGCCAAAAACAGACTTAGAAGGTCTTTTAGTCACTAGAAGACTGGGGTCTCAGCCCCTTTTTTCTCGTTCTTGTTCCCTGGCCATGAGCTAAACAGCTGTGCTCTACCATAAGCTCATGACATACCCCAAAGCAAAGCTCATACCCAAAAGCAAAGGGGCTAATTGTGTTAATCAACAGTGGATATAACAGGACAAATACTCCAAAAGTAAGCAACTGTGTAAGCTGAGCATTCAGGCACTTATTACAGACACAGCTGGCTAACAGCTGGCTACAGAACGCTCTGACATAGCTGTAAGTCATAAACAAGTTTGAGCCTCTAGTTCCTTCCACTTTTAACTTACTTTTTTTTTTTTAAAGATTTATTTATTATGTATACAATGTTCTGTCTGCATGTATGCCTACACACCAGAAGAGGGCACCAGATCTCATTATAGATGGTTGTGAGCCACCATGTGGTTGCTGAGAATTGAACTCAGGACCTCTGGAAGAGCAGACAGTGTTCTTTCTTAACCTCTGATCCATCTCTCCAGTCCCACTTTGAACTTTCATTAAACCAGGATGTGGCCTTGGAAGACCACTTCTCTCTTCAGCCACAGGCTGTGCTACAGGAATGATTTCAGTTTGCAGCCTAGTTTTGCACAGACAAGTCCACGTATTTGCTGACTGGCTTCTATCAGCTAACATTCTGGAATCTCAGGGGCCCAATGAAAGGAAACTGACCTGGTATGTCATAAGGTGTGGGATTCAAATTTTACACCTAATACTTGGCAAGAACCAGGGAGTATGCTGGCCTCATGGATGATGAGAGAGGTATGTTCAAAACTGGATGGATGCTGCCTATCTACAAATCAGTGACAGCTGTAAACTGACATCGCTCATGTGAGCCTCAGCTGTTCCCAGAATATGCAGTATCCATGTTGGGTGTCAAATGGCAGCTACTAAGATACATAGAAGGGAAAGACCTACAGCTGGAGATATGCTATCTACGGTTGCCAGAGTCACTGCTGGAGATATGCTATCTCCGGTGGCCAGAGTCACTGCAGTGGTGGTGGACCACGCTGACCAGATGAACCAAGAGGCACATCGGTACATCCACCCAACAGAGAAGTGCAGCCCAGCACTCAGTGCATTCACTGTACCTGTGACTATTTTGTAGCCTAGCTCTGAGAGTGCATCAGACAGAGCCCTGCAGTTGGCCAACACCTGGAGCTGGTAGATTTTGAATTCTGTAGTCATAGCTTGCTTCAAGGCCACAGCAACACCTGATTAAAGAATTAAAGAGCTTTAAAAACAGGTCGTGACTCAGGAGCAGATCTTGTCTTCAAGGAGCCTGGAATCTATAAAACACACACACACACACACACACACACACACACACACACACAAAACACACAACACACACACACACATCCCTGAGTGTCCAATTATTTGCTTCAGTCTTTTAAAAAAAAAAAAACACACACACACACACAGCCGGGTGTGGTGGCGCACACCTTTAATCCCAGCACTTGGAAGGCAGAGACAGGTGGATTTCTGAGTTGAGTCCAGCCTGGTCTACAAAGTGAGTTCCAGGACAGCCAGGGCTATGCAGAGAAACCCTGTCTCGAAAAACCAAAACCAAACCAAAACAAAACAAAACAACACCCTGTCTCACCCCCCCCAAAAAAATCCAAAAAAAAAAAAAAACCCCAAAAAACAAAAACCAAACTCCACACACACCTGAGTGTCCAATTATTTACTTCAGTCTTTTTTTTTTTTTTAAACAGCTAGGGACAGAACCTAGGGTTATGGACTGTGCTACACTCACATAGCATAGCTCTTAATTACTCTGCCACCCCTGCAGACCTCAATGAAGTCACTCCCTAAGGACTGCTTTGGAGATAATCTGATTACCACAAGAATGGATTTTAGTCCATTTTTTTGGCTTATGAAAACGATTCTTTGTATGAACAAAGTCAGTCTCTTCTGGAATGACATTCTGAGCGGTACTGCACACGAGGGTTGGCTTGCTTTCCCTCACTACTTAGGTGCCTGACACCCTTGTAATGACTCCTGAGGACCCTTTGACTACAAGGCACAAGAATCAGAGAGCACCATTAAAGTCCGTGTACTCAAGCCCTGATATGGAACCTTCTGTCCACTTGTGGAAACACAGTGGATCTTGGGTACCAGCAAAGCCAGCAGAGGACTTGGGTAGCAAGAACTATGAAAGCTAAGCATACAAGCACAGTAGATAAATTTGAAAACCAGCCAAGGGCCTACTACGTGCCATACTCCAGGCATCCTCTCTCCACTGATGTCCTGCGTTGAGTTAAACTGGCTTCAGACTCACTGGACTCAAGATCCTCCCCACTGCTGCCTTTTCCTCTCTAATACTGGGATTACAGGGATGTGCTACAAGTTCCCACCCCACTTTAATGTGTATGGGTCATTGGCTTTCATAGATGACTATGTATCAATTGCATGCCTAGTGCCTGTAGAGACCAGAAGAGACTATTGGATTCCTTGGAACTGGAGTTACAGATGGTTGTGAACACCCAAGGATGCTGGTAAATGAACCAGGTTCTCTGGAAGAAAAGATGGCTCTGCAGTTAAGAGCACTGACTGCTTTTTCCAATCTCAGTATGTATCTTGCCTGAGAAACCCTACCTGTCCTGAGTGCCAGTCACAGCCCAATAACAGCAAGATGACTCAGACTGTTACAGGTATCTATACACGAGTCAAGCGACAGAGCACCTGTGGAACCCAGAAGTTACCTCTGTAGCCAGGGTTCGAGATGCAAGGGAGCCACCACAGAAGAGAAGCAGCTTTCCTGTAGGGTTGGTCCCCATGTTTCTTCACTGCAGGCCATACTCTTCTTTCAGAGATCTTCCCTACTGCAGTTTTGCCTATGGATCTACCTGAGTGGAACAGACACTTCTCTCCTGTTCTCACCTTGAACCACTTTGTACCACCTCCATTTTCCTATGTTATCTCCTACACAGACACTGTCACCTAAGCTCATTCTCTAGCATGGAAGTCCAGGAACACCTTTTGAAGGACAGGCAAGATGGGACTTATGGACTTCCTGGGGCTGTGATGGCTAGGGTGCAACCAAAAGGCTCTACCACAGATCTGGTGACGTTACCAGCAATGGCATGGTTGTGAGGACCTCCCTGAAGGCCTGGGAACACGGCAGAGTTGATGAGGGACTCCAGTTCATAGTAAGTTTCTTTGCCAGTCTTGGGATCCACACTGCGCACACCTGGTAAAGAAACTAGAGTGTTAACAGACTGACAAGTTTCTTACGACTCACAGCCTAATTGATATGAGTGGTCAGTCACACCTCAGCCCTGACTGGTTCTGAGGTAAGCTGTTTTACAATGCCAGACCAAAAGGCCCCTATGGACGGATGCCTGGCTGGACTGCTGGTCTCAGTTGTACACTTGCCCCTGTCCTCTGCCCCCAATGTTAAAACACTGTCTTGCTTAGCATCTCTGGCTAACATGGAACACACTATGTAAACCAGGCTGGCCTCTATCATAAAGATCTGCCTGCCTCTGCCTCACAAATGCTAGGATTAAAGGTGTGAACCACCATGCTTGGCCGCCTTTTTCCTTAATTTAAATTAAAAACCACAAATCTAGCAAGGACATGGTAGTACACACCTTTAATCCCAGCACTCGGGAGGCAGAGGCAGGCGGATTTCTGAGTTCAAGGCCAGCCTGGTCTACAAAGTGAGTTCCAGGACAGCCAGAGCTATACAGAGAAACCCTGTCTCGAAAAACCAAAAAAAAAAAAAAAAAAAAAAAAAAATCCAGCCGGGTGTGGTGGTGCGTGCCTTTAGTCCCAACAATTGGGAGGCAGAGGCAGGCGGATTTCTGAGTTTGAGGACAGCTTGGTCTACAAAATGAGTTCCAGGACAGCCAGGGCTACACAGAGAAACCCTGTCTCGAAAAACCAAAAATAAACAAAAAATCCAACAAGTCTATTATTCTCTGTGGGCATAATACACGTGTGGACGTACAATGCAAAAGTCAGAGGACAACTTTGTGGAGTTGGTTCTTTGCTTCTGTTACAGATCTTAGGGGTTGAACCAAGTCACTGGGTTATGTGGAAAGTTTCTCTACCCACTGAGCTATTTCAATGGCCCAACAGTTTCTTCTGATGACAACTTCTCTTAATAACACTTTATTAAGCTATTATTATGAGATCTCCAAAATGAAAGGAGAAATATTCCTAAGAAGGTCAAATCCTCTACTTCATCTTCAAAAACAAAAAGGGGCCAAAAGGACAGGGTGAGGGCAGCAATGCTCACAAAAGAAGTTAACAGTAAAGATAAAGATAATGCCCAGTCAATGGAAGCACCGCTAACCCCACAGAGTTTCTTGGAGGCCAAGGGAAGGCTATGGAAGCACTTTGTGTAAACTCTCCCCAAAAGGATGTGGAGGCATGGGAGCTACTAAGATACTCCCCACTCTAGAGGTCAGGAACCAAGGTGACCAACATGGCAACAGAAGAGGTCAGATCTGCCCCAGCTGGCTGAAGGTCCACACCCACCGCACACAGCAGACACACCAAAGGTTACCTTGGCAGGCAAAATACCAACCCAGGGATATAGCTTGTGGCTCTTGTCTAAAATCTGATCACTTGGGAGGGTGACACAGGAGGATTGTTTGTGCTACAGAATGAGATCCAGAACTAAACACAAAACAAGCAAACAACGACAAGCCAACAACTGTACAAAAGTCCTCGGAGGCACAGAACCCAGGTGAGTAAGCAGGCACCCGACTGGGAAGTGTTCTCACTAGGGTGGGGTGGGGAGTAAGGTAATGAGATCCTCCCAGGCTAAGTCACCCCGGAGGGCTATGTTGTTTCAGCAAGTCTATGGGTTACATAACCACCAGACTATGGATATGACTTTCACCAATGCGCCAACTCCAGAATAAGGGAATTATATGCAGAGCTAGGGTGTAAGGTATTGGGAAGAGATATAGCTCCCTAAAATGATGAAACCATGCAAAGGTTATATGTACTTTTGTTTTTTTCAGGTTTTTATTTTTTTCGGAAAGGGTTTCTCTGTATAGCCTTGGCTGTCCTCTGTAGACCAGGCTGGCCTTGAACTCAGAAATCCGCCTGCCTCTGCCTCCCAAGTGCTGGGATTAAAGACATGCGCCACTACGGCCCAGCATGTGTATTTATTTTATGCATGAAACAATCTAATTACATAGCCCTGGCCAGCATAGACCTTACTATGTAGATCTTGCTACCCCTTAACTTGCAGCTGTTTCCTGCTTCTGCTTCCCATGTGCTGGGTTTACACATGTGCACCACCGTGCCACACCTCCTTTATCAATATCTTATATAGCTCGATCCCTGGACCCCGTGGTAGAAGGAGAGAACCGACTCTCAAAAGTCTCCTCTGATCTACACAAACTGTGACATGCAAGCACCACCACCAATAATAATTTTTAAAAAAATCATTCTCTTTGACAAATTAACAAGTTCATCAAAACATTCTGGAGCCTCTTGTCTCCCTGACCTTCCTCCTGTGGACACTGCCTAAGGCCCTTCCTGTCACAAATACTGTGTCCAGAGCTGGTACCTTCGGGGCGTCCTTCAGTGCCTATTGCTACTCCTTCCTGAGGAGCTCTTCCAAGGCTAGAGCCCTGATCTTTCCCAGAAGTCACAATCCAGAGTTTTCCCAGTCTCTTCCACACAGGAAATGTGAGCCCACACTGTCTGTCCCAGCGTGGGGGAACTTACCCTTTCTGTAGAATATCATACCAGCACGGCAGCCTCTCAGGGTCTTGTGAGTTGTAGTGGTCACTACATGGCAGTGTTCAAAGGGGGAGGGCACCACACCAGCTGCCACAAGCCCACTGATATGTGCCATGTCTGCCATGAGATATGCCCCATTATCATCTGCAATTTTCCGAAGCCGTGCGTAGTCCAGATTCCGGGAGTAGCAGCTGGTCCCTGAGACAGGAAGATAGCACGGTAGTGTCAAAGATGTCCAGAGACAGTACAGATCTCTGAGAGTACAGATCTGCAAGGAGATCTCCCTATCCTTTTTTTTTTTTTTTTTTTGGTTTTTCGAGACAGGGTTTCTCTGTATAGCCCTGGCTGTCCTGGAACTCACTTTGTAGACCAGGCTGGTCTCAAACTCAGAAATCCACCTGCCTCTGCCTCCGGAGTGCTGGGATTAAAGGTGTGCACCACCACGCCAGAGAGATCTCCCTATCTTTGAGGACAGATGTTCCCTCAAAACCATCCCTGAGTTAGTGTGTACTTGGAAGGCAGAGGCCAGTCTTTAAAACAATCAAACCAAACCACCCCCATGTTTCTAAACATATTAAGAAAAGCCTAAGGCATGACCCACTGACCCACTAAACACTGTTGGTAGCTGCTGTTTAAATTTCTTTCCTGAGAGGGATGTGAACAGTGTCAGCCCCCCACCCCCAATGTTCTCACGAACAAACTAAAGTACAAGTTCACCTGGGAATCCCCTGAGCTCACTGGGCTTGCTTATGGGTTGAGAGGTTTATGACAAAAGTGTAGGAGATGGAGATGCAGCTGCACTGGGAAGTCCTCACAGCGGGATGGCCTCGCCACAGCACAGCACGATTTAGAAAGCTCCCTCCCCAGGGCCTTCCCCAGCTTACATACTCTGGCCCCTCATGGAGGCACTTGGATGAAGAAGGTTCAATGACCCTTCAAGCTCGCTCCTTTTAGGAGGGCAAATGTCAACTGACCACAGGCTCAATCCCCAAACAAGACACACCCAGGCAAGCAGGCAGAGCTGACCTCATGAAGATGGTAGGTCTGGCTTCAAGACCATTCAAGTTCTTCCTTACAACTCAAGTCTTAAAAGGACAGGATATGTCTCAAGGTAATGTCCAGAGCTCTCCACAGTGAGCTTTTTATATCCTTTTCTGTAGGAGGCAGAGACCCTCCCTGCCCAGAAACCAGGCCGCTTCCCAAGTGCTGCTCACCTGCGATGATCAGCTTCGGGTGGAAGAGGCTGGCATTCTCCTCCAGCTGGTCATAGTTGATGTACCCAGTGTCTGGGTACACCTGTTGGGATCAAGACACAGGTGTGGCTGCTTCCTCTGCTTCCAAACAGTGTCCCCTGTCCAGCCACCTGAAACCTTTAATGAGTCTGCCATGGCTCTGACTGGGACCTGAGACAAGGCACTGTATTCAGCCTGTCCAAGAATATAAAGGGCCAAATATCATACAGACTTCAGATGGGAGCTCTCAGAGGGGCCGCAGGATAAAGGAGAGCCTTAGCCCTGGGTCCTGCCCCATGTGACAGAACAAAAAGCCTAAGAAAATAAGAAAGAGACAACCAAGCCTGTTTGCACAAGCCTATAATCTAAGCTACTAGGTAGGCTGAGGCAGGAGGATTGCCAGGAGTTTAAAGTTGGTCTGGGCTACAGCATGAGACACCGACTAATCCACAGAACAACAGGCTGAGAAGTGGCTCCAAAGCAAGAGTACATGCTGTTCTGGAGGGGACCAGGTTTGGTTCACAGCACCACGCAGATGAACACAACTGTAATTCCAGTTCCATCAAATCTGATGCCCTCTTCTGAGATCTCCAAGCACCAGATACACACATGATATACATACATACACACATACATTGAGAAAAAATTCTCATACACATACATTAAAAATCTACCTTAAGGGCTGGCGAGATGGCTCAGCGGTTAAGAGCACTGACTGCTCTTTCAAAGGTCCTGAGTTCAAATCCCAGCAGCCACATGGTGGCTCACAACCACCCGTAATAAGATCTGATGCCCTCTTCTGGTGCATCTGAAGACAGCTACAGTGTACTTAATCTATAATAATAAATAAAATCTTTTTAAAATCTACCTTAAAACAAACACCCACCAACAAAGACAAACCACCCAGCGGCATTCGGAGGCCAGCAAGCTTCTTCTGGCCGGGTAGTGCAGAGGCCACCAAGCAGGGGGTACCAAAGAGAGGGAGGGAGTCTCCATTTTCAGAGGGGAATGAATGAAAGCAGGTAAGAGGTGTGTGAGGTAGAAACGCAGTGACAGAAGGTTAGCGTTGCTCTCAGAGCTCTCTTCAGAGGTGCACTCTTTCTTCAGAAAAAGAAACACTGGCCCAGTGGAGATGGGCAGGTGCTGAGGTGAGACGGACAGACGGTCTGAGAACAGTAGACAGAAGACAACCCAGACATGCTGCTGGCAGAGGCAGTCTGGCCACGAAGGGCTTTGCCTACTGGACCCAAGCCACCTCGTGTCCACCAGGGACAGGTCACCCCAGGGGCTATCATGGTCACCCCTGGGGCTATCATTGCCAAGGTGCTACAGCAAGTCTAGCGCTTGAGATAAACTGGACATCAAAGTTCAGGAATGGGCTTCATGGAGTAAAGACAGTACCATGCCAGCCAACGTCTCCTCAGAGGCTACAGAGCTGTCAGTAGTTACTCCCTAAAACTATTTTCTCACTATCCTAACAGTACAAATTAGCTTTTATGCTCTAGTGTAAGACCAAAGAAACTGTACGTACGTACGTACTTAGTTGCCGTTGTCCCAGGTTTAAAATTCTAGTTTCCAAGTTGGGCCTGGTGGCATGGGTTTAATCCTGCACTCGGGAGGCAGAGGGAGTGGATCTGAATTCTAGGCCAGCCTACCTAGGACATCTAGACTATATACATAATAGAGACCCTTAAATCTTAATTAAAAAAAGAATCTAGTTTCTAGGCTGGCCAATAAGATCTGTGACAAGAAACCCTCAGTCTGGGCTGAAGAGATGGCTCAGTGGTTAAGAGTACTGACTGCTCTTCCAAAGGTCCTGAGTTCAAATCCCAGCAACCACATGATGGCTTACAACCAACTGTAATGAGATCTGATGCCCTCTTCTGGTGTGTCTGAAGACAGCTACAGTGTACTTGATATAATAATAAATAAATCTTAAAAAAAAAAAGAAACCCTCAGGCTGTCTACAAAAACAGATTCACTTACATGCACATAAAGCCATTACAACTGAGACTTGGCTGACTTAACAGTCAATAGGATGCATCACACCTCTTTATTTGTATGTGTGTATATGAACATATATGGGGGTGGGGTGGGGGAACCTGAGTACCATGGTGCACATGCAGAGGTCAGAGAGCAACTTACAGAGGTTGGTTCTTTCATTTTACCAGGTGGTTCCTAGGGTTTGAATTCAGGTCACCAGGCTTGAAGGCAAGCACTTTCTCCTGCTTAGACATCTTGCCCACCCTCAAAATTTCTTAAAAGAAAATTGCAAGCCGGGCGTGGTGGCGCACGCCTTTAATCCCAGCACTCGGGAGGCAGAGGCAGGTGGATTTCTGAGTTCGAGGCCAGCCTGGTCTACAAAGTGAGTTCCAGGACAGCCAGGGCTATACAGAGAAACCCTGTCTCGAAAAACCAAAAAAAAAAAAAAAAAAAAAAAAGAAAATTGCACCTAATATTTAGCCGAGTAGAAAAACTCACTATCACCTATTTCACAGTGGCAAACAGAAAGCCAGGGACAGTCTGTTAAACAGTAAGTAACAGGAAAAGAACAGCAGGAAGAACACACTGCCAAACAAGAGGAATATGCACGTCTCCTTCTCTCAGGCACTCTTAGCTGTTTTTAGGATTTATTTATTGTATGTGTCTGAGAATTTTCCCTGCATGTATATGTGTGTACTATATGCATGCCCAGTACTAAGAGAGGTCAGGTTTCAGATGCCCTGGAACTGGAGTTACAGACAGTTCTAAGCCACTAGGTGGGTGCTAAGAACTGAACCTGAGGTCCTCAGCAGGAGCTCTTAGACAGCTCCAGCTCCTACTGCTGGTCCTATCATAATGGTGCCTAGGAGCCCTTGGGTCTTTTTTTTGTTTTGTTTTTGTTTTTGGTTTTTTTTTTGGTTTTTTGAGACAGGGTTTCTCTGTATAGACCTGGCTGTCCTGGAACTCACTTTGTAGACCAGGCTGGCCTCGAACTCAGAAATCCGCCTGCCTCTGCCTCCCGAGTGCTGGGATTAAAGGCGTGCGCCACCACGCCCGGCAGGTCTTTTGGTTTTTAATTTTTTTTTTTTTTTTAACTCAAAGTCTCACTGACCTGAAACTCATGTAGCTTTGGCCACAAAACTCATGACCCTCCACCTTAGCCCCCAAGTGTTAGGACAGCAAGCATATGTCACCATGTCAGAGGAGGTCTCAAATCTATCTTCCTTCCCTTCCTTTAGACAGGGCTTTCTGTCCCTCCAAGTGGCCTTCAACATTCGAAACCACTGTATCCACCGTCTAAGGCCTGGGATTACAGGCAGGTGAATACCTCACGCGTGCAGTGCTGAGTTACAGCCCCAACCCCTTATATCCATTGTTTAACTCATCTGTTCATACAGAAGAGCCCTAAGACGCCCTACACACCTACACTCACTCACACACACACACACACACACACACACACACACCTACCTTATAAGGCATGGATTCAAAGAAGATAGAGGTGGCAGAGATTTTCTTCTTGTCTGTCATGAAGCCATGGGTCAGATGGCCACCATCTGGAAGGTCCAAGCCCATGATTCGCCCATGGGGCTCTACCAGGGCAGTATACACAGCAAAGTTTGCAGGGGAGCCTAAAACAGAGAAGCCATGAGTATTTCTACCTAGGAGACACAAAGTGGCATCCAGGAGCTCGGCTAATAGGCAGGCTATCACCATGATTTTCCTGAGTTTTAGAAAGTCACCTTGTCCCAGTCCCACTGACAGTGAGCTCTAGGGTAGAGTGCTCCTTGGGAGGAGAGTGCAGAGCTAAGGAAATCCGAGTGTGATGGGAACATACACATACTGCCTTGGCTGGTTTCTGTTATCTATGAAGAGCCTTTTGTAGGACCTGACCTGGTGACTGTAACATCCTCCAACCAGGCCTAAGGAGCTACCCAGGTCTACGTGGATGCAGCAAGCACCTGAATAAGGCTGGACATTGACACCCCAGCACTGAGGATCCAGATGGTAGGCCTGTAATGCACGCTTCTGACACAGCGTCTCCAGCTCATCGATGAACTCAGTCCCGCCATAATACCTGTGAAGAGAAGCACAGTCCACATCCACCTTGGGCCCAATCTCTGTGCCTAGCAGAGGCCAAAGATAACCAAGGGTAGGCAGAGAATACTTCGGGAAAGTGGGTCCTGCTCTAAGGTTGCTGTGAGGTTCTAGTAAAATATCAGTAGTGAGGCCAAGGTTGGTGGTGCACACCTTTAATCCCAGCACGCAGAAGGCAGAAGTACAAGGAGTTCCAGGCCAGCTGGACCTATACACGCAGATTCTGTCCAAAGAAAAAGAGGACGGAAGAGAAAGAAACAAGAGCATCTCAGGACAGAATGCATTGTATTCTTTGAAGGATCCATTTTTTCCCCTGTTTCCACAGGAACAAAGGCATATATGTACAAAACACTGTCCAATTCGGTATTTTCTTTGCCTGATGACAACTGTTATAGATAGATAGATAGATAGCCCAATGGTGGCTATATTAAATAAATAAATGGATAGCTAGATAGCCTGATTATTGCTTTTAACAAAATTCAACTGCTTAATTTTACAATTGAAGACTCAGGAGCCAGATGCTGGGGTGAAAGTCTGCTAGCTCTGAGAGGCAAAGAAAGCACCCAGCTGACCTTCTTCCTCAGCCGAGGTGCCAAAAGGAAGCTCTTCCCCATGATGGCTCAAAAACCTCTCAAACTCAATGTCCCTCCCTGTGTGCCTCTGGATCTGTCCTGACTTCCTCTTACTCTGTTTTTTCCCTATGTTCACTCACTGTCAACTAGCTGCTTGCTCTGCCTCTGGACCTGTGGTTGACTTATTTAATCCTGTTTACAAAAAGCAGAAAGCTCTCAGATTAAAGGTGTGGGCTAGGGCTGAACCACACAACAGGTTTTTCCAGTAAATAACACAATCTTGGGGTTCAGTGTGATTAAATATCTTGTAACATTTCCCCTTTTGTCTAGATAAAAAGGAAAGATTAAAAAAAAAAAAAGATTTAGCCAGGCATGGTGGAGCACACCTTTAATCCTAGCACTTGGGAGGCAGAGGCAGGCAGATTTCTGAGTTCGAGGCCAGCCTGGTCTACAGAGTGAGTTCCAGGACAGCCAGCCAGGGCGATACAGAGAAATCCTGTCTCGAAAAAAACTAACTAACTAAATAAATAAATGAATAAAAGATTTATTCATTATTAAATCTAAGTATGCTGTAGCTGTCTTCAAACATACCAGAAGAGGGTGTCAGATCTCATTACGGATGGTTGTGAGCTACCATGTGGTTGCTGAGATTTGAACTCAGGACCTTTGGAAGAGCAGTCAGTGTTCTTAACCGCTAAGCCATCTCTCCTGCCCCAAAGAAAAGCTCTCAACTCTAACACAATTAATCTATTTACTATGCAGCCATGTGTTAGTAAAAGACATAAAAACAACTGTGTTGGATCTGAGGTGACATGCTCTAAATGCAAGACCATCTGTTCCAGATACCGACCGTAGACATGTGTGACTGCCTAATTTCTTATGATGTTTTCAGAAGTGACTGATATTTTATATTTATATATTTTAGGCCAAAACTTTGATATTTATTGTTCTTGCACATTTTGAGGTTTCCTTTTTTGGGTTGCTGTGTCTCAAAAGAGGCCACTTGGTGTTCAGTCTATACCTATTAATATACCCAAGTGTTGCAATCAGAAATAAATTGTGCTGCAAAAAAAACAAACAAAAAAACAAAAAAAAAAAAAACACCCATTTACAATAATGAAGCAATTTCTGCTGAGCTCTCCACTGTTGAGGTTTTGTCTTTTACTGTCTATAGTAATGCTCAGTGTAGGCCCCCAAGACATGGAAACTGCCCCCAAGTCAATTTTCATTGGTGAATAAAGATGTGACAGCCAATAGCTGGACAGAAGAGACATAGGTGGGGTTGAGGTTTTGAGGGTTTGCAGGAGTCACCACCGAATAGATGGGATAGAAAAATGTGCAGGAGAGGAGGAGGTGAGCCACCATAGGCTAGGGGCCAAGAGAATGTGACCCAGCGGGCTGCCTGGTCAGAGCTGAGAGCAGCCCAGATGGAACACAGTAAGTAGTGAGTGATAGAGTTACTGATGGGAAGGTAGAGTCTAACAACATGGAGGGTAGGCAGTTGCTAAGGCATATTTAAAAATATAAAGGCTGTGTGTATCTTTCATCCAGGAACATGGACTATGGTGGAAAAGCAACCCCGTGCCAGGAATTTTTAAATATTTTTTTTTACTACACTCTACAATGTCCAGCGCAGCAGTCTTATGATTAAGTATTTTTGAGTTCAAAGTTCTATAAAATGTTCATGTCAGTCTCCTATGAACTCAGCAATTTCATGATGATAGCTGTAATAAATAGACAAATAGGTGGGTGGATAGATATATAGATAGCCTGATGATGGCTGTGATTGATAGGTAGGTGGGTAGATAGATAGATAGAACATATATACCTGTATTCTCCAGTACTAGGATGGTAAAACAGGAGACCCACTTGAACTTAGAAGCATGAGGCCAGCCTATATTATATAAAGAGAGTCTGAGATTCTGTCTCAACAAACCAGCTTCAAGTTTATAAGTATCTAAGTCAATGGTAGAAGACTTGCCTAGAGTGCATGAGGCCCTAAATTCAATTCCCAGCAAGTACCACAAAAAAACAAACAAACAAACAAACAAAAAAATCAGGCATAGTGGTGTTCCTGCAAACTCCTACTTCAGATACAGAAGCAGGAGGATCAACACAAGTTTGCAGCCAATCTGGGCCACACACCAAGTTGTATGGCTACATAGTAAGATTCAAAAAACACAAAAACTTTCAAGTTTTGAAGCCACTATGGGTTTCAGATGTAGACTGCTTAACCAAAGAACTAAGTCGATATTTTAATTAAGAAACACCTCTGATTGTAAGCATTTTAGAGAAGGGATACTGAGCCTGCACTACACTTTTTATTTAAACTTCCCAGATGTAAAAAGTCAGAGCACAAGAAACTTTCTGTAGCTTTCTCACAGGACAATGACCTTTTCCTCTAAGGTTATTGTATTTCATAGCCCAGCCTACTGATGACCAACTTAGACACACAAAGCCAGCCTATTCTGTGCAGGTATCATGCAGGACTTTTGATTGTACTTTGAGAAGGATTACAGAATCACACCCGAGCAGAGAATTGGAGAAGTTTTGTCAGAGAGGAAGATAGGAAGACAACCCTACAACCAGGAACCTACAGGTTTTTGAAAGTTATGTAATATTTGAAAACCAGGCACTGTAGCTTACAGCTGCAATAGCACTTGGAAGACTGGGAGGTAAGAGGATTTGAGCTGGGCTGGAGGGACTGCTCAGTGGTTAAGAGCACTGTGCTCTTCTTTTTTTTTTTTTTTAAAAGATTTATTTATTATATGTAAGTACACTGTAGCTGTCTTCAGACACTCCAGAAGAGGGCATCAAATTTCATTACAGATGGTTGTGAGCCACCATGTGGTTGCTGGGATTTGAACTTGGGACCTTTCGGAAGAGCAGTTGAGCATTCTTAACCCCTGAGCCATCTCGTCAGCCCACTGCTGCTCTTCCAGAGGTCCTGAGTTCAATTCCTAACAACCATATGATGGCTCACAACCATCTGTAATAGTATCTGATGCCCTCTTCTGGTGTGTCTGAACTCATATACATTAAATAAATAAATCTAACAAACAAACAAACAAACAAACAAAAAACCACAAAAAAACAAAAGGGTTGGAGCAGGACTTTAAGAATGCCCACTCACTAGTTGGGCGTGGGTGGCGCACGCCTTTAATCCCAGCACTTGGGAGGCAGAGGCAGGTGGATTTCTGCGTTTGAGGCCAGCCTGGTCTACAGAGTGAGTTCCAGGACAGCCAGGGCTATACAGAGTGAGTTCCAGGACAGCCAGGGCTATACAGAGAAGCCCTGTCTAGAGAAAAAAAAAAAAAAAAACGCTCACTCACCTTTGGCCTGGATACCCCTCAGAGTATTTGTTATTTAAGCAAGATCCCAGGGCCTCCAACACAGCTCGGCTGGCAAAATTCTCCGAGGCAATCAGCTCCAATCCGACCCTCTGCCGGTTGCTCTCCTTTTTAATGATGCTGTAAACCTTATCAGAAGAAAACAGACATGGGGTTGGAGAGAAGCTCAGTGGATAGAGTAAGCTTCTCTAACATTCATAATGCCCTGGGTTTCACCCCCAGCACTGGATAAACTGGGCACAGTGGCACATGCCTGCAATCTTAGCACTCATTACTGTGGAAGTAGGAGGATTAGAAGTCTCAGTCACCTCTGGCAATACAGAGTTTAAGAAAAACACCACCAACAAAAATAAATTTAAAACAAAATAAACAGAGGCTAGAGAGCTTAGAGAGAGGTTAGGAGCACTGACTATTCCTCCAGAGGTGCTGAATTCAACTCCCAGCAACCACATGGTGGCTCACAACCATCTGTAAAGCGATCCGAAGCCCTCTTCTGTTATGTCTGAAGACAGCTACAGTGTACTCACATATATAAAACAAACAGGACCTGCTGGTACCAGTCTATAATTTCAACACTTAGTTTTTGTTTGTTTGCTGAGACAGGGTGTCAGTATGTGTCTTGGCTGTACTGGAATTCACTATGTAGACCAGGCTACCCAAAAATTCACCTGTCTCTGCCAGGATGAACGGCATGGGTACTACTCCCATGCCTTTAACTATAAATATAATTCTAAATACAGAGGCGGTGCTCACAGCCAACCATTGGACTGAGTTTGGGGTCCCCAATAGAGAAGTTAGAGAAAGGACTGAAGGAGTTGAAGGGGTTTGCAACCCCACAGGAAGAACAACAATATCAACCAACCAGATGCCCGAGAGCTACCAGGGACTAAGCCATCAACCAAGGAGTACACATGTCTCCACCTGCATATGTAGCAGAGGATAGCCTTGTCAGGCATCAATAGGGAGGAGAGGTCCTTGGTCCTATGAAGGCTCAAGAGATGCCCGGGTGTAGGGGAATTGAGGGTGGGGAGGTGAGAGTGGGGGGGGGTGTGTGGAAGAACATCTTCATAGAAGCAGGGAGAAGGAGGATGGGATAGGGTTTCCAGGAAAGGGGATAACATTTGAAATGTAAATAAAGAAAATATCCAATTAGAAAAAAATAATATATATTATTTTATCCTTACATTTTACCAAGTTCTTATCTCTGTGAATCTTATTCCAAAATATGTTTTTGCAAATACAGCAAAGCAGAAACTCCTCTACTGGTTGCTGGGGGTTGGGAGATTTAGAGAATGGGGAAGTACTCGTGGATTCGCTTTACGGCGAGTACAGATGCCAGTGGACGTACAATTTCTTTTTTTTTGTTTTTTGTTTTTTTTTTTGTTTTTTGTTTTTTTTTTCGAGACAGGGTTTCTCTGTAGCCCTGGCTGTCCTGGAACTCACTTTGTAGACCAGGCTGGCCTCGAACTCAGAAATCCACCTGCCTCTGCCTCCCAAGTGCTGGGATTAAAGGCGTACGCCACCACGACATACAATTTCTCAGCTTTAGAGGCAAGCACTGAGAAGAGACACTCTGCAAGGCTGTCTGTACATAAGCTGTCAAGTTATTGCACTGAGCAACTTAGAGACTGGGAGTACAGAATGGTAGTGGATCATCTGCCTACCAGACGTGAGGCCCTGGGTTCCACCCGAAAGCCCAAAACCAAAACCAAGCCGGGCAGAGGTGGCGCACGCCGTTAATCCCAGAAATTGGGAGGCAGAGACAGGTGGATTTTTGAGTTTGAGGCCATCCTGGTCTACACAGTGAGTTCCAAGACAGCCAGGGCTACACAGAGACACCCTGTCTCGAAAAACCTAGACAACAAACAAACAAAACCAAAATGAAACAAAAACAACAACAAAACTCCACAGTGAACAAAACAGGACTTCCAATGTAAGAATCATGTGACATATGAAGGTGCCACGGGTCCCACCTCAGCATCGCTGTCCTTGAGGGGCTGTGACAACATCTTCTCATGAGAAGCCCACAGGGTGGCATCCCTGTCTGCCATTGTGCCGGTTCAGAGTTGCCTATAGTAAGGGTAAATAAAGAACACATTGATTCCAACACCAATTCCAGCAAGTCTCTCCTGAGTCTTGGCTGAACGCTTTTGTAAGCAGGCGCATAAATCCTTCAAAGTCACTCGGGGCCTTACAGAACTTTGGATCTAGCCCCCCACCCCCATTCTGCAGCTGCCTACCCGACAGCCTCCTCCTCCCAAGGCCTTCTTAGCAGTTCCACACTGGACACAGTATTCCCACCTAAACAAAAATCTCTTCTAACCTTCCAGTTAGCTCAGCACAGCTAGACTGGAAGAAGTTCTATGTCTAGATGATCAATCGGACCGTTTACTTAAATCCACTCCACTGGTGGAGCCCACATTCCATGCTTACCAACTCCTCAGAGTTTTCTGGGTACATCAACTAACAGAGAACAATTGGGGTACTCCTTCCAAGATGCCCAACAGCAGCATCTTATAGGTATATTTTTCTCTCACGGTCCAGGTTGGCACGTTGCTAGTAAGGACCTGTACTCCTGCTTTTTCTTCCACCTCCTAAGTGCTAGGATTATGGGGATACTCCACCATATGCAGCAAGCATTTTCCAACTAAGTCCTGCGATCTTCACCCCATCAGGACCCATTTCTCTCAGACTCCATGGAATCACACATGAGGTTTTGCTGTAAGAAACTCCTCTGACTAGGCACTGGACACCAGTTGTGCAAAAATAGCTTTACACATAAAATAAACAAATATAAAATAAAAACAATGCACTCAGTCCAGGCACGTGGCACAAGCCTTGAATTCCAGAACTCAGGAAGCAAACGCAGGTAGATCTCTTCTTGAGTTTAAGGCCATCCTGGTCCACAAAGAGTTCAAGGACAGCCTGGACTACAAATAAACCCTACCTCTAAAACAAAACAAAGCAAAACAGAACAAAACTGCATTCACATCTCTTCCCTTACTCAGTGGCTGGCAGCCCACCTATCCTTTTCTGTTAACGTGTATAAACTTTATTTACGGGACAAGTACTTAATACTGTCCCTGGGCTACTGCTTTTTGGTGCTGTGGTCAGCAAACCCAGCTGGAGCCCTGCCTTTAAGGGGCTTCCTCTTGGTCTATGAATTCAATATTAGTCTATGGTGGAGAAGGCATAACCCACTACTGAATGCATAAGCACCCCCCAAAAAAAAAATTGTAAAGAACTAAATGTTTCAGGTAAGAGGTAACCAGAGCAAGAAGCCACAAGGACACCCAGCAGAAAGCAGCCAATCACAAAAGAACCTACTCTCCAAGAGGACATACTGCATGCAGACAGACAAAACCAAGGGGGGCAAACAATGCAAATACTTCCAAACAGTAGGGCTCCTCCAATCTCTGGAGGAGGTAGACAAAGGAAGTGTTATCATCCTCAAACAGAAAATCTCTAGTTAGGACTCCCAGAGTAGTTGTTATTTTAACACAAGCATGAAATCACTAGGCACAGAGCCAGACATTCAAATGTGCTTCTGCCAGCCCAGCTGCAGCTCCCTGGAAAAGGACGTGTTTACAATGACTTCAGATGCCTCTCCTCTTCCTGCTCTGCCTGTGTGTAGTACCCTTTCTCTCTTTCTCCACTCCCCTATCCCCATGGGGACTCCCCCCCTCAATCTTTGGGGCCAGTGAACTCACCCAAGAGCAGCTTCCTAATAAACCTGCCTTTAATATAATCTTAAAAAAAAAAAAAAAAAAAAGACTTCAGATATCACACCAAGGCCTCTCTGGCTACCCCTTGAGCTTCTTCTCTCAGATCAGAACCCATGAAATCCCAGTACCTGTCTGGGCCCTTGGCAAGTGGGAACCAGAATCCACACACCAGCCAGGCTCAGACCTCTACTCCCAAAATCCCAAGGGCAACACTTTCATTAAACATTAACTGCTGGAGGTTAGAAAGGACCTAATCAATGTGAAGAGCATGTCTCCTAAGGTCCACTGAGAATCCGCTTCAGAGGGCCAGATATCTTACTCAGGAACATTTAGCCCAGTGTCACTCAGGAGCATTCAGCCCAGTGGCTCCCACGCCTCTCCCGAGTGTCCCACCTTGTGGGGTTTTTGCTTTGTTTGTTTTGGTTTTGGAGACTGAGTTTCTTTGTGTAACAGTCTTGGCTATCCTGCTCTATAGTCCAAGCTGGCCTTGAACTCAAAGACTGGGCCACCTCAGCCTGCACAGTGTGGGATTGCCTGCTTTTACCACTACATTGGATCACAGTAGTGCATCCCCTTACTAAACTAATATATGTCCTTCCTGAAATAAGGTACTAAAATAAGCTGGTTTTCTTTGAACTAAACAAAAAAGTTCAAATTCTTTAAAAAAAAAAAAATCCCACTTGTTTACTGTGTACACGTGTAGGCACACGTGTTACCACACACTGGAGGAAGTTCTGTGGGGGCCGGCCTTCAGGTTTCCGTTCTCTCCTTAGGCTTGTCTGTGAGTCCCCTAACTCAAGAAGCCGTTTTGCAGCCGGGTGGTGGTGGTGGCGCACGCCTTTAACCCCAGCATTCCGGAGGCAGAGGCAGGCAGATTTCTGAGTTTGAGGCCAGCCTGGTCTACAAAGTGAGTTCCAGGACAGCCAGGACTACACAGAGAAACCTTGTCTAAAAAAAAAAAAAAAAAAAAAAGCCATTTTGCTAGCTCAGAATTCTTCAAGGAGCTCAAGAATCTTTAATGTATACTAGTTTGTTTCTTTTTTTAAGAAAAGGTTTCATGTAGCCCAGGCTGGCACAGAACTGGCATAGCAGAGAAGAGCCTGAAAGTTCTGGCCCACGCACTTCCAGAGTCCTCAGCTTATAGGCATGCCTCAACACATTTAGTTTCATGGGATGCTGGACTGAACCCAACTCCCTGCCTTCCAGGCAAGCTTTCTACCAACCAAGGCATTCCCAGGCCTAGCCTCAGTCAGGTATTTAATAGTTTTCAACAACAACAAGGTCTCCATATATAACTCTCCTGGAATCACTATGTAGACCATGCTGGCACTATGTAGACCATGCTGGCACTGAACTCTGCCTACTTCTACCTCTTTGTCTGCTGGGTGGGATTACATGTGCTACATGACATTGGCCTTACACAATGCCCAGGCCAGGGCATTAGTTTTATGTTTTTAGATAGGGTTTTTCTATGTAGACCAGGCTGGCCTTGAACTCACAGAGATCTTCCTGCGTGCGCCACCACCACTCATGGCTTACTTAGGGCATTCTTAGAGTAAGAAGATCTTCACACTATAGACTTTTGGTTATTTTGTTTTTCAAGACAGGGTCTCTCTGCAGAGCCCTGGCTGCTGAACTGTCATTTTTGAGCTAACTTTGGGGAAAACATACAGCATTTCCTTATTACTGTCTACAGGTCTGCCAAAGTCCACATCCACGTGTTAAGACTGTAATGGGGAGCAGGCACGCTGCGTGCCTCTCTGTGCTCTGCTTTAGAGAGGAGGCTCTCAAAGGCCTTGGAGCGGCTTTGGTTAACTAAGGTCATATAACAGAGTCAGAATGTGAACTCCTGTTTACTTTTGGTGCTTCCGGGAATCCTGGGTAACACAATTACTCACCTCCATTCAATTTCCCCTCAAGGAAGAAATTTAAAATGTATTCTGTTCCGAGCCTAAACTGGTGTTTCTGGTCCAGCAACTGCCTGGCTCCATTAAACACATTTGTGCTTGCTTCAGCTAACCAAAGGTCACCTAACTTCCAGACCTTGAAATAGAGGCACAGGGCTAAGAACGCTACAAGCCAACTTGTCCCCTAGATAGAGTAACGCACTGCAGATATCAGGGTTGTGCTAGTAAATCAAAAGCAGCGATTACAGACCTAGAGACAAACCTCAGAAGTTTCGATAACATGTATAAACCAAAGGGGTTCCATCTCCAGCACCACATAAACCGAGAGCGATAGCTCTCACTGGTTTGGTGGAGGCAGGACAATCAGAAGTTCAAGGTCATCCTTGGCTACACAGCAAGTTCGAGGACAGCATGTGCTACATGACATTTCACACCTCAAACAAAACAAAAACAAACAATCGCATAGATTAGAAATTACATACCCTGTATTAGGAGCGTGGATTTTGTGAGAAGGTCTCAACCCTTGGTGCAGGGTGGCCTCCAGTTCACTTGGTAGCGGGAGCTGGCCTTAAACGCCTGTTCCCCTGGTCTTTACGAAAGGGACTAAACGCGTTGAGATGGTGGATGCCTTTAATCCCAGCACTAGGGAGGCAGACACAGGTGGATCGCCGAATTCCTGGAGAGCGCGCGGAAAGTGACCAGAGCAACACCACCAGCCGGAACCCCGCAGCGGGCTGTCCTAACAGCCCAGCACGTGCTCCGGGAACCTGCCTCCCCACCACGTGACACACCACGTCCGGGGGAAACCCAAACTTGGCGCGCGGAGGCTGGAGCTCCACTAAGCTCTCCCCAGCGCAACCTGGCCCCGCCCCACCCCTACAGCGGCCCAATCAGTGGACGCATCCAGGTAGAGCCCGCCCCCAGCCGCCCACGCACGATTCGCCCGCGCGCAGAGCAGGGCAAAGCCGGACAGAAAAAAAAAAAAAGAGCTCTGAACTGGAGGGGGTGGGAGGGAGGAGGGGCCTGGACGGTTCTTCACCTTGGGACCTGGGACTTTTGGGCTGTATTGATGATTGTAGGAGTGTTTTGTGATCCAGAAGATCTGGATAGGATTAGGAATTGAGCCTGGTTCGGGTTCAGTTTTCAGCAACTAATGCACAAGTGTCCAGGGGATCTGCTACCAGAGTTCTAGGATTAAAAGTATGTTCCACCATGCCTGACATAAATAGATCTTTTTTAAAAGGAAAGAATGATAGCTAGGGCCCTGGTGTCAGCCCACAGTAATCCCTATCTCAAATAAATAAATAAATAAATAACCCAGCTGAGGTTAGATACGGTGGCACGACCAGAACTCTACAGGCTTTGGCAGAGGGATCTTGAGACTGGGCAACCTGACTAAATACCAAGATTCAGTCTAGGTGGCTATCAAAAATTAAAACGAGGCTGGCTGTGCGACTCGGTGTTGGAGAGCCTGCTTACATTCAATCTGCATTACACAAGGTAGTAAAAACTAATGAAGCAAACCATATTGCCATGGGGCTAGAGAGATGGCTCAGTAGTTAAGAGCATATTTGTTGCTTTTACAGAGGTCCTGAGTTCCCAGTACCCACATGGGTGGCTCACTATTATACCTTCAACTATTTATACCTTCAGTTCCAGGGGCTCTGATGCACACTTCTGACCTCTGTGGCCAATGCATGCATGTGGTACACACACACATACATGCAGGCAAACACTTGTATATATAAATAAAATAAATCTTTAAATATATGTTATACTGCCACATGTGCATAAAAATATAAAAATACGTGGCGCACGCCTTTAATCCCAGCACTCGGGAGGCAGAGGCAGGCAGATTTCTGAGTTTGAGGCCAGCCTGGTCTACAAAGTGAGTTCCAGGACAGCCAGGGCTACACAGAGAAACCCTGTCTCGAAAAACAATATATATATATATATACATATATATATATATATATATATATATATATATATATATATATATATACTTGTTTAGTAACAAAATTGATTTAAATAATAAGATTTTAAAAATTGTTTTAGAGTCAGGAGGTAGTAGTGCAGCCTTTAGTCCCAGCCCTCAGAAGGCAGAGGCAGGCAAAAGGTGTTAAATCCCCTAGAACTGGTGTTATGGTTGGCTGTGAACCATCACAAGGGTTTGAGGAACAGAACCTAGGCCCTCTGTAAGAGCAACAAGTGCTCTTATCCACTGAACCATCTCTCCAGCCCCTAATTAAAAAAAAAAAAGATTTAAATAATAAAAATAAAACAAAACCCCACAGGGCTGGAGAGATGGCTCAGCAGTTAAGAGCACTGGCTCCTCTTCCAGAGGACCTGGGTTCAATTCCCAGCAACCACATGGCAACTCACAAACATCTATAGCTCCAATTCCAGGGGATTTGGCACCTTCATATACATTACAGGTAAAGTGTAACTTTGACAATATGTTCTCATTCTCTGGCTGATTCTGACTTCACCTGTGTCTAGCTTGTTCTCTCTCTCTGTAACCTGTCTCTCTATAATTGTCCCAGCAAAACTGCCTCCTCTGTTTCCTTTTCTCTCTGTATGCTGTTCTCTCTTAAGTACCTGTATTAGTCAGGGTTCTCTAGAGTAGAGGCAAAAGGATCAGAAATTTAAGATCATCTCTGGCCATATAGAGAATTTTAGTAAACTTGTTTTGTTTTGGCAGCTCACTAACTTGAGTCACTAAGTTGGCCATTAAGTGAGGTGCCAGGGGAAAGGTGACATTAGATTCTGTCTGTTTGAGGTATTAGAAATCATTATGCCTGGGGGTGGTGGCACTCACCTTTAGTCCCTGCACTCGGGATGCAGAGGCAGGCAGATCGTTATGAGTTCAAGATCAGCCTGATCTACATAGCGACTTCCAAATCAACTAAAGCTATTATATACTGAGATTCCCATCTCAAAAATAATAAATAAATAAATAAATAAATAAATAAGAAGTCACCGTATCCTCAGGCTCCAAGTAGTTAGAATCCCACTGCTACAGTACAGTAGCTTATTATTATTTCGCTTATTATCTTTGGCCTTACCTTTAGACAGATGATCACACCAATTACTGGAAAGAGTAAGGACCAAATATATGATAGGTAATGCTGTCAAAGCCCTTGACTTCAGGACTAATTGTTTCCCTTGGATATAATGTATGTGTTGGGACATGACAATTTAACTATATAAGGAGGTAAGCTATATTTCTGCCTTTATAACCATGTGGATGATTGCCTAGTGCACACCACTTCTTTGGCGCAATGCTTAATCATTAACAAAACTCTTTGCTTTCTGCTGCCACTGTTGACTAAGGCTAAAGTCCGAGGACTCTTTGCCTCCCCCTTCTATGTAGGAATGGCAACAGGTAACAGGCCCGGTTTTTTGAGTGTTCACTGCTGTTCTGATGATGAGGACAGCTCAGAGAGTAGCGCTCTACATCAGCGTCTTAGAATGCAATTACTTTTAATCAAATGCACAGGCACAGAATGGTGAATAGGGGATTTCCTCTAAAACTTCACCCTGAAGACCCAGTTTGCTGTACACAAAAACTCAGTCAGGCTGATTAACCTTCCATCGCTTGTACCTGAACATAAGTAGAGAGGAATAGAATCTAAGTTTAAGTATCATTAAGGGGAACTTTTGTTGTTGTTGTTGTTTTTGAGACAGGGTTTCACTATAGTGCCTTGACTATCCTGGAACTCACTCTGTAGACCAGCCTGGCCTCGAGATCTGCCTGTCTCTGCCTCCTGAGTGCTGGGATTAAAGATGTGTGTCACCACCACTCAGCAAGGGAAACTTATTCTATTGTTTAGAATGAGATGTACATGGAGAATAACACAAGTGGATTCCCTAGGATGCTAACAAGTTGCTACGTACATTGTCTGGAGAGGTTGTGTATGTGTGTTGCACATTCAGATGAGTGTTCTGGGCTGCCAAATGTATTATTAGAAAAGTTCCGGGTGGCTAAACTATTGCTTAAGCTTATTTGTCTCAATTCCACCCCCCCCAGAAACTTTTCTCCTTGATTCATTTTTTGTTTGTTTGTTTGTTTGTTTGTTTCCCGAGACAGGGTTTCTCTGTGTAGCCCTGGCTGTTCTGGAACTCACTCTGTAGACCAGGCTGGCCTCGAACTCAGAGATCCGCCTACCTCTGCCTCCCCAGTGCTGGGATTAAAGGCGTGCGCCACCTCGCCCAGCTCTCCTTGATTCCTTATGATAGTGGAAGGCAGAAGATCAGCCTTCTTGTTACTGCTTGTTTCAATAATTTTCATCCAGTAGAAAGAATCTCTTGTGTACTGTATGGAAGCATCATCTGCCAATAAAAAGCTGATTGACCAATGAGCTGAGTCAGGAAAAAAAAGAGGTGGGAGTTCCGGTAGGGAGGGAGAAACTCTGGGATACAGTCAGGAGCAAGAGGAGATTCGCCTTAACTCTAAAGAGACAGGCAAATGACACTGAGAAGAGGTAACCAGCCATATGGATCTCACAGAATAGAATACACGGGTTAATGAAGTTATGAGCCCAGGGTTAGTTGAGGAATGAGTCAAAGCTTGTGGCCTAGGCATTCATATATAATTAAGTCTCAGAGTCATTATTTCAGGAAGTGGGGTACTGGTAGAAAAGCCTGTGGTTACATCACCCTGGGTTTTGTAGGACATGCTAAGAAACATCTGCTCAACCCTCAGGGTCACAATGACAAATCAAGCTTACCTTACCAAATAAGCTGTCACAATGACAAATCAAAATCTGATCCCGATCTCCTTACTCTTGTTTTTTTCGAGACAGGGTTTCTCTGTATAGCTCTGGCTGTCCTGGAACTCACTTTGTAGACTAGGCTGGCCTCGAACTCAGAAATCCGCCTGCCTCTGCCTCCTGAGTGCTGGGATTAAAGGCGTGCACCACCACACCCGGCTTTTTCTTTCTGTTTTTATATTTTTTTAATTTTTAAAAAAGATTTATTTATTTATTACATGTAAGTACACTGTAGCTGTCTTCAGACACTCCAGAAGAGGGCATCAGATGATTGTAAACCACCTTGTGGTTGCTGAAATTTGAACTCAGGACCTTCGGAAGAAAAGTTGGTGCTCTTAACCACTGAGCCATCTCACCAGCCCCTCTTTCTGTTTTTTCTAAAAAAAAAAATTTAAGATTTTTTTATTTATATGAGTATACTATAGCTGTCTTAAGACACACCAGAAGAGGGCATTGGATCCCATTACAGATGGTTGTGAGCCACCATGTGGTTGCTGGGATTTGAACTCAAGACCTCTGGAAGAGCAGTCAGTGCTCTTAACTGCTGAGCCATCTCTCCAGCTCCCCATGATTTTTTCTACCGCCTCCTTTATGAATGGTTAGTTTCAAGCAGACCCAGATGAACTCCTGAAGATGGTAGCTCAGAGGATCGCCCTGTACACTGTTGCTTCATATTGAATAGGAGCATAGAGCTAAGTTGGGCAGAACTAATCTCTCTCATTCTGTCCCTAAAGCTGTTACATCTCCAGGGAGCTCATTAGAGAATGTGATCAGTAATCTTGTTTGTCTGCTTGAATACATCTGAAATTAACTGGGACCCAAATTGCTAGGCACCCTTGTGAAGGATTTTCCTTAATCAGGTTATTTGAAGCAGGAAGACCCACCCTAAAACAAGGCCACACCTTCTTTTTTTTTTTTTTTTTTTTTTTTTTTTTTTTTTTTTTGGTTTTTCGAGACAAGGTTTCTCTGTATAGCCCTGGCTGTCCTGGAACTCACTTTGTAGACCAGGCTGGCCTCGAACTCAGAAATCCACCTGCCTCTGCCCCCCGAGTGCTGGGATTAAAGGCGTGCGCCACCACGCGCGGCTAAAACATATGCTTTTAATTTTCATTCTTGTGCTATGGATAAAACTGAGTGCATTGCATGCTTTCAAGTACTCTAATATTGTGCTATCTATTCTAGCCCAAAGCTAGTGCTTTTTGACAGAAACCTGGACTTCTAAGTACCTTAAGAGTCTGAATCTGCTGGGCGGTGGTGGCACATGCCTTTGATCCCAGCACTTGGGAGGCAGAGGCAGGTCGATTTCTGAGTTCGAGGCCAGTCTGGTCTACAAAGTGAGTTCCAGGACTGCCAAGGTTACACAGAGAAACCCTGTCTCGAAAAGACCAAAAAAGAAAAAAAAGTCTGAATCCTATTTCCATTTTCCATTTAAGCTGACTTCCTTTTATAATACTTTGGCAGGGGAATCTTATGCCTTTTTGCTATTGGCAGATGGATGTGGAAGTCTGTAATTTCCACTTGTCCTTCACTGACACCTAGAGGAACTCTTTGTTACTATTTGGTACAAATGAAAGTCTAGACTTCTAATAAGTCTCCATTGATACTGCCTTGGGTGGGAGGGGAAAGAGTGTCTAGTTATTGTTCTCTGCATGGCCTCTTTTCTCATGTGGGAAGTGGTCTTGTCAGTAAGGAGGGATGGAAATCCCGACTCTCTACTTGGCTTCAGCTTACATCACACAGAGAAGGGTGTGTGTGTGTGACTCCTTACACTTAGGTGGGGGTGGAAAGCAGAGGCTAGAGAGAATGGAGGAGAGTACGCCCAAAGTACATTATAAACTTGCATGAAATATCTTTATGCAAGCTCCTCGCATCTATAATAAACAGACAATAATGAACATAAAATAAATTTGCTGGGCAATAGTAGCTCATGCTCTTAATCCCATCACTCAGAAGGCAGAGGCAGGCATATCTCTGAGCTCAGCCTGGTCTACAGAGTAAATTCCAGGACAACTGGGACTACACAGGGAGTCCCTGTCTTGAAAAACTAAAATAATACATTTTTTTGCAAACTTTGTATCTTTTGAAAATTTATTTCCAGCTATATGTATTACAAATTTTACTGCTTATTCATTTTCTTGTGTTGTTGTTATAATTATTATTTTGAGACAAGGTCACTCTCTACAAGGTCACTCTCTGTAGCCCTGGGTGTCCTGAAACTCGCGATTCAGACCAGGCTAGTCTTGAACTCACAGCCCTTGGAAGGCAGAGCCGGCGGATCTCTGTGAGTTCAAGGTCAGCCTGGTGTAAAGAACAAGTTCCAAGACAGCCAAGGCTACATAAAGAAAGCACAGGTCTCAAAAAACCCAAAAAGAGGCGGGGCGGGGAGAGAAAGAAAGAAAAAGAAAAAAGAAAGTTCCTAGACTTAGCACTATTAATAGTAGTAATGTGATATATATGCATATATATTATAGTAATACTAGAATAGTACGTTCCTAGTTGTGTTAAACGTGGCTCCTTGTTGGAAGGAAAAGTGACTACTTAAGTGTATGGTCTGTTTCTAACCTCCTTAAAAACAAAAACAAAAACAAAACAAAACAAAACAAAAACCAACTGAGACTGAGCCCCCTCTCCCCATCTTTGTAACATCACATCGCTGTTTATAATAATCTTGGCAGCTGCAGCATTTATTTTTGCTTTTTGAGGCAGTCTCATGCAGCTGAGCTGCCTCCCTTCATTTCCCAAGAACTAGGATAACAGCCATATGCCAACACAATCAGCTTTGCAGAGCAAGTTCAGTTTTTCTGAAAACCGATGGAACCCAAACCATTACTTAGAATTTCCCTCCGGAAGATTTACTGTATTGGACTTACGCAGACTGACGTCACTCAGACCGCAAAGGCTAAACCCTACCGCTGTTGGGGCGCATCTCCAGAGCGCATGTGCTGCCCGAGTGTTGTGATTGGACAGAGCCAAGCTGCAGTTCGTCAATTCCGAGGCGGGAGCATGAAGTTGATTGACCATGGTCTCTCCGTCCTCTAGGTAAAGGCTAGGGATGTTGCAACCTCTTGGTGAGTCTGAATGAGGACGGTGTCCTGTCTAAAGTTGAGGCGCGGGGTACATCTGCTTTAAGTGACTGAGTGAGGCGGAGCACGCTCTGGGGAGGCCGTGGACCCTGATAGCTTCCGGTTCCCCGCGGCGCCCCACGGTGAAGGAAACAGGGTTCAGGCACCCTGGCCCGGCACGCTCCTCGCGGAGATCGCCTGGTCTCTGTGTGTGCGTTTCAGGGTCTGGAGCCTAGAGCGCGCAAGGTCCGGTGTGCATAGCTACTATGGTGTGACCCCAGTGGCACCCCTGCCCGGGGATGGTTAGAAGATCTGGGTTTTCGGAAAGGGCGAGCAAGATTCTGAACTCTGGAACATCTATGAGAACAGCTTTCTTAGATTAGACACTCTTCCAACCCTAACTGTGCCGGTTAGCGGGCGCAACTTTGGGCGGATGGCTTAAACATTCAGCGACCGTTTCTTCAGTTAAAATTTTAGAAATATGGCAGTAGTGAAGTGTAAGTAAGTTTTTGCTTGCAAGGGCTTAGCTAGTGGCTACATGTACTCAACACATGGTACACATACATTTCTCTTCAGTTCATTAGCCTTTAGTGTAGTGATTTGAGAGTTAATACATACTCCTTTCCACACAAACACTGGCACTATTTCTCAGGTGGGTATTTAATTTTGTTATTTTTCTTTTTTTGCGATATTTTATTAAATGTCTTTACAGGGCAACAGCCAGCCTCCAAACGCAGCTCCTAAGACCCTGTAGGCATTGGCTGGGACATGTCAGATGGCTCTGGCTTCCCACCTTTTTGTTCTGAGATGGGCTGGTGGGTAGGATCTCATCTTTGGGATCCAGGTTGCTCAGATGGTCAAGCAGAGGGTTCTTAGGGCTGACCTTTAACACTTGGGTCCCAGGGCAGCATGAGCTTTAGTGGCCAGCACATCCTGTCTGAGCAATACACGGTGCAGGCAATGTCAATACAGTAATTAACAGAGTCTCTACTGTGGATCTCCACAACCTTCATTGGCCCTCAGGCTTCCCATACACCAGAGCCTGGAAGCCCTTGGCCCTGCTGTCCATAATGAACGCTAACATACCAAAGCAGGCCCTTTGAACAACAAGCCCTCCTAGAAGTTTGTAACCTAGAAATTTCAGGTGAGTATCTTTGTACCTCAGAGGTACATGTACTTACTACTTTTTTTTAAAAGAAGATTTATTTATTTATTATATATAAGTACACTGAAGTTGTCTTTAGACACACCAGAAGAGGGCATCAGATCTCATTACGGATGGTTGTGAGCCACCATGTGGTTGCTGGGATTTGAACTCAGGTCCTTTGGAAGAGCAGTCAGTGCTCTTAACTACTGAGACATCTCTCCAGTCCCGTACTTACTATTTCTAGTGGAATTGCCTGTAAAGATTTTTCAGTCTTGTAACCTGTAGGGGTAGTGGAAAGCTTTAGAGAAGTAGCAGGTGGCCAGGGACCCCTTAGTGATGCAGTTTGAATTAGCCATCAAGATCTACTTGTTTTAGAAGTGCAGGAAGGGAAACTAACTGGAGTACCCGCCACTATCTGTCTATTGTAGATACCCACTTTCCTCATCACAACAGAGTAAAGTCAGTAGTGTCGCCACACTTCAGAAGAGTCCGGGAAGCTTAGCTGCAGCAGATTAATGAGGGGAGGCAGGCTTTTAGACACATTCCTCTATGCAAAAGCTAAGCTCATTCAGGGAAAAAAGATTGCCTTTGAGTTGGTCATTGTAAAAGAAACTATTGAGAGATTGTTACAAGTCCTGTGCACCTGCTTAGTACGGAGGCCCAGATTTATCCTCCCATCCCAGTGCCAGGCACTTGGGGATGCTGGTAGTTGTAATTACTCCCCAGGCAGGAGGTCACAAGGTCAGGAGCTGGAGGCCAGACCCAGGTAGACTTACTTTTTTTGAAGATACAAAATGTCTATTCACTCCAGATAAGAGAGCAAGTTCATCCAAGTCTAGCTTGGTAAACGGGTGAGTTTATTTTTTTTTTATTTTTCCTTGTTCCGGTCAACCCTGTTCGCTCTGGACTGTCCCGCTCGCTTAGTGGCCCCGCTCACTCCCATCGGCCCCACTTGCTCTGGTCTTCCCTGCTCCTCTCGCTCCCGTTGGCCCCGCTTGCTCCAGCTGCCCCCCTTCAGCCACACTCGCTCCCGTCGGCCCCACTCGCTCTAGCCGGCCCCGCTCGCTCTGGTCAGTCCCACATGCTCAGTCCCTGCTCTCTCCAGGTCCAAGGATTCATTTATTATATTCGTAAGTACACTATAGCTGACTTCAGACGCACCAGAGGAGGGTGTCAGATCTCATTACGGGTAAGCCACCATGTGGTTGCTGGGATTTGAACTCATTACCTTCGGAAGAGCAGTCGGGTGCTCTTACCCGCTGAGCCATCTCACCGGCCCACGGGTGAGTTTATTAAGGTGACTTTTGGGAGCCTGGGTGAGGAATTACTTAGAGGTAACAGGAATAATTCAAAGGCATCTGCATCACTGAAATGCCCATCTCAGAATGGGTTTCTGTTCACCTTGCAGGCAGCTCTGCCACTGAACAGTCTTCTTTCTCTCTGTCAGCAATCATTTGCTCTCTGACCTCTACTCAGCATGGTTTTTATTCAGACAGCTGTCAGGACCTGCCAGGCCTTGTTGAGTCTTGAAAGTTTTATGAATTTTCAGACTCAGAAATTTCTTATTTTATGAGCTGGGTGACCCTTCCTTGCTTGTTTAATTTTTCCTTTCCAACATTAGAGTTCATTTGGGATCATTTATTTTTACTCTAGTACATGGATTAGCAGGTTAAGTAGAATTTTCTTTTTCTTATTTTGGAAAGAATCTTTGCTCAGTTTTTTTTTTTTTAACTTTCTGAATGCTTTTTTTAAAGATTTATTTATTTATTTTATGTGAGTACACTTTAGCTTTCTTCAGACACTTGGGAAGAGGGCGTTAGATCTTGTTACAGATGGTTGTGAGCCACCATGTGGTTACTGGGATTTGAACTCAGGACCTTCAGAAGAGCAGTCAGTGCTCTTAACCACTGAGCCATCTCACCAGCCCAGTTTTTGTTTTTGTTTTTGTTTTTGTTTTTTTTCTGAGGGGGCTGGAGAGATGGCTCTGTGGTTAAGGACACTGACTGCTCCTCCAGAGGACCCAGGTTCAAATTTTAGCACATAAATTTTGGCAGCACACCAGGCGTGGTGGTGCATGACTTTAATCCCAGCACTGGGGAGGCAGAGGCAGGTGGATTTCTGAGTTCGAGGCCAGCCTGGTCTACAAAGTGAGTTCCAGGACAGCCAGGGCTACACAGAGAAACCCTGTCTCAAAAAACAAAAACAAAAAAAAATTTTTTGGCAGCACATAACTATAACTCTAATATCTGACACTCTCACATAGACATACATGTAGGCAAAATAAATGCACAGAAAATAAAGGTGAAAAGAAAAATTCTGAGTTACAGATTGACTAGGGATTTGGTAAAAATAGTAAATAAAGTTATTATGTTTTAGTAACACATATGCCTATCTCAGAGTAAAATGTACCAGCCTGCTCTACAGAGTGAGTTTCAGGACTGCCAGGGCTATACAGAGAAACCCTATCCCCAAAAAACCAAAGCCAAAAACAAAAACAAAAAAAACCAAGAGAGAGAGAGAGAGAAAGAGAAAGAGCTGGGCGTGGTGGCGCACGCCTTTAATCCCAGCACTCAGGAGGGAGAGGCAGGCGGATTTCTGAGTTCGAGGCCAGCCTGGTCTACAGAGTGAGTTCCAGGACAGCCAGGGGAACACAGAGAAACCTTGTCTCGAAAAACCAAACCAAAAAAAAAAAAAAAAAGAAAGAAAGAATATGTAGCTTAGCCCTATTTTCTTTTTTCCTCCCTATTTCACAGTGTCATTATGGATTCTAGGCTGGTATCAAACTCATCCCTCAGCTTTAGCCTTCACAGTGCTGGGACTGCAGGTGTGCACTGCTGTGACTGACAAGTTTTGTTTTGTTTTTTTCCCAAGATAGGGTTTCTGTAGATCAGGCTGGTCTTGAACTCAGAGACCTCTGCCTCCTGATTGTTGGGATTAAAGGTATGCACTGCCACCACCCAGCCAACTAGTTTTATTTTTATGGATGAAAAAAATTGAAGATGAGAAAAACTAAACAATGCGTCTAAATGGTATTGGAGTTAATGGAGTGTGTGGGAGATGTGGGCTCCACAGTGTGGGATGCTGAAGGGGCGCATAGTGAAGGAACACAGCATAGAGCTTTTTTTTTTTTTCATTTTAAATGTTTATTTATTTTATGTATATGAGTATACTGTAGTTGTCTTCAGACACACCAGAAGAGGGTGTCAGATCACATTGCAGATGGTTGTGAGCCACCATGTGGTTGCTGGGAATTGAACTCAGGACCTTTGGAAGAGCAGTCGGTGCTCTTAACCACTGAGCCATCTCTCCAGCCCTCACGGCATATATCTTAAAGGTGCAAGTCTTGTCTTATCTGGGTGTCTTTGGCTAAGGACTGGGAACCCCAGGCTTGGAACTCTCCTGCCTTAAAGAACTTGGTGGTGTTCACAGAAGAGAACAAGCTGGATAAGTGAGTATGTGATTGATTGGTCTCGCCTTTATAAGCTGGTCTGTTTCAGAGTCTTTTGGAAAATACAGCACACAGCCATATGCAGCTTAGCAGTTGGATACAATGCTGTCATTACATAAACATCTGACTGTGTATTTGCACAAACTGGGATTGCCACAATGTCAGAAGACTGTGTGATCTTATAGGCTGTCATCATTATGTATATGGTTCATTATTGGCCAGAATGGCTCTACCTAGATATGTTGTAAAGATGTGTTTCAAAGCTATAATTACACAGGAGTTTGGGAAAGGAAGTTTGTGGTGTAATATACCCATTAAAGGACTATAGCCTAAGCTCTAGTCTACTGGTGCATGGTTGTGGCTTGAACATAGGATTTGAGGGTTGACAGGGGTGATGTTGACTTCAGTGCAGTGGCTTGGACAGTCCCAGTTGTTGTTGTTACTGTTGTTGTTACTGTTGCTGTTGTTGTTACTGTTGCTGTTGTTACTGTTGGTAGCCATTTTACCACAAAAGAGGCCAGCCTAAAATGACTAACTACATGGAGGACTTTGAGTTGAGAGTAAGCTGAAACTGTCCAGGATAACCTCATTTCATTTAACTTGGAATGCGGTTGCTGCTTGCTTGCTCTCTCTCTCTCTCTCTCTCTCTCTCTCTCAGATTTATTTATTTATTTCATTGCATATATGTGAGTACACTGTCGCTGTCTTCAGACACACCAGAAGACAGAAGAGGGCATCAGATTACAGATGGTTGTGAGCCACCCACCATGTGGTTGCTGGGAATTGAACTCAGGACCTCTGGAAGAGCAGTTAGTGAGTGCTCTTAACCACTGAGCCATCTCTCTAGCCCAAGACAGGGTTTCTCTGTGTAGCCATGGTTATCCTAGAACTCACTCTGTAGACCAGGATGGCTTCAAACTCAAGAGATCTGCCTCCTGAGTGCTGGGATTTTAGGTGTGCATCACCACTGCCCAGCTGCTGCTATTTTCATTTTCCCCTCCCCCTCCCTTTCCTTCCAGGGATTCATGTACTCTAGGCAAGTGCCTAGAACTCTCATTCCACTTTGTTTATTAGGTATTTATTGACTTCATACTCTATGCCAGCAGTGTGCTTGGTATTTAGAGATACCAAAAATGATCAAATTGATAAGAGTTCTCAAGTTGTTAGGAGATAGTAAATAGATCATGAATACTAAATATTAACTATGATTGTGCTATGTGATATGTAGAACAGTAAAAAGTTCTAGGGAAATGTATAATGGGATCAGTTGAAGGGAGGAAGTGGAGGGATACAGGGAAGGCTTTCTTGGGAAAATACTTCTTAGACTAAGGACTGAGCGGGTTAAATGTAAGATTTTTTTTTCCCATTGTCAGATATTATAATGTTTAATCTTTGTTCTCAAAGATGTATAGGTTAAGTAAGCACACTTTGGGGCATGTCTGTGAAGGTGAATCCAGAGACTAATTATGACCTAATTATTGATGGATGGATCTGCAATTTGAATAGATGATTGAGATACAGTGCATTGTGGGCAATGGAGCGTATGATGGGCCTGTGTTGGGGCTACATCTTGTCCTGTCTTCTTTGATCTGGCTCACCTTTTAGGACACTGAGGTGAAGAGCCCTGTTCTACTGTGCCCTTCCACTCTGAAGTTTTGCCTTATCTCAGGCCCAGAAATGTGGAGCCAGCCTGCTGTGGACTAGAACCTCTAAAGCCACAAACCAGTTGAATCTCCTTCAAAGTAGTTGCTCAGGTATTCTCTCCAGTGATGAAAGCATTTCTTGAGGAACTGTCAATTCTTAGCTAATACAGTTTTTCCCTCTTAATACACACTCTACAATTTGCCAAGTGTTGGTAGTTTATTAGCATGAATGGGCCTTGAGAGAGAAACAGGCAAGTAGGTTTATGAAGCAGAGTGGGAAATGCACCATTGTGTGCAACTGCTCGCTTAACTCCTAACCCCCACATGCACAGCCACTCACTCTGATAATAAATAATAGAAGGTTGCGACAAAATGTTGGTGGCACTGGCAGTAAGGTAAATACAAATACTACATATTGCTTATATGCATGGGATTATCAAAAAAGAAGGAAGGAAGGAAGGAAGGAAGGAAGATTAGTGTATGCCTTTGATCCCAGCACTCGGAGGCAGGTAGATCTCTGTGACTTTGAAGTTAGTCTGGTCTACAGAGTGAGTTCTAGGACAAGAGGGCTTCACAGAGAAACTATCTTGAAAAACCAAAATAGAAAGTGTGGTATACATTAAAAATATGGAAGATCTTTTAAAAAGGGAAACCTGTTGGGCATAGTGGCACATACCTCTAATCCCAGCACTTGGGAGGCAGAGGCAAGTGGATGTGAGTTTAAGGCCAGCCTGGTTTATCTGGATAGTGAGTTCTAGGCCAGGCAGGGCTGCATAGTGAGACTTTGCCTAAGCATGAACTGTGTTGCCAGGTGTGGTGGCACACGCCTTTAATCCCAGTACTTGGGAGGCAGAGGAAGGTGGATTTCTGAGTTCGAGGCCAGCTTGGTCTACAAAGTGAGTTCCAGGACAGCCAGGGCTATACAGAGAAACCCTGTCTCGAAAAACCAAAAAAAAAAAAAAAAAAAAAAAAAAAAAGAATGAACTGTGTTATGCTGAGTGAATTAAGCCAGCCACCAAAGGACACCTGTTCTATGACTCCATTCATAGAAATGCTGTATAATTCCACCATCGAAAGTAGTAGTTGGGGGAAGAATTTCAGTCTAGTATGCATAGTGTTTCAGTTACAAGATGAAAAGTTCTGAAGATTGGCTGTCTAACATTAATATACTTAACACAGGAGTGGGGTTGGAAGGCACTGGGTTTTGAAGTTATATCTTTTAGAAGGGGCCCTGAGGTGCATTTAATAGGTAACACCCTAGATTACCAAGGCTGCTTGAGGAGTGTGGATGTTTCACTGTAAACAAAAGTTACAGTCTTGATTGTAAGATTCCCAGAAAATATCCAGTAGAGGAGTAAGGCCATACTTAGTGTCTAGCTCATTGCTATTTTAACGTTCTCAGCATCTGTATGTAAAAGAATGTTGTCATCTTCACAGGGGATGTTAACTGTGCTGGAATTCTTGATTCTTGGTTGACAAGACTCCCAAGAAATTCCTTTCCCTTCCTATGTCCTCCCGCCCCTCCAGTATTTCCCTGGTCTTTCCTTCTTGCCTCAAACTTTCTTCCCTGTCATTGCCTGCACTCTTGTTAATCCTCAATATGGCCCTGGCCTCTGGTTCTTAACTGAAAGAAAAGAAATATGAAGAGCCTAATGCTTTAGTGGACAGAACATAACTGGAAAAAATGTGAAATTCAATTTTAATTTTTATCTCCCAGCTGTCAATGCAGGAAACATAGTGGGAATAAGAGATAGTTTATTCTGGAGCCAAACATAAACCAAATATGTGGTAATAATTTCATGAGGTTTTATTTTATAATATCAACAAAGGAAACCATAATTCTAGTCGCTTTGTAAGTACATTGGAAATACCTAGTTGTCGGGTTCCATAAACATGGGGATCTCAGCTTTGAACCACAGAAAGCATTTTCAGCCTTTTGGTTGGTGGAAGCTAGGAGTTTGTATGTTCCAATGCATTTATCTCATGTTTACAAAGGTTCTGGGTCACATATGGAGATGTGGGGTAAATGGCTGCTAAGCAGGAGAACGATAATGTGGGCTCTGGGCTTGCAGCATTTCAACCTCTCCACATCATTGAAGTTCTAACAGTCAGTTGGCCTTTACAGACAGTCTCAGCTTCATCTCAGAAACTCTGCATTGATAGACATTCCTTTAGGTTTTTAAGTGAGTGTCACTTCCTATTGCTGTTGGCTTTACTTTTGTCCTTAACTGTTTGGTGTGTTATGTGTATAAATAATGCATGTTATTTATCTTTGTTCATCTGTTCCGCTGTTTTGTCATTTCTCTGAGGACAGTTGCTTGTTTTCTTCTGACCCAGGGTCTGCCCAGGCACACACAGTAGGTGGGCCTTGATGAGTATTGAGTGACTGCCTGTTAAGCAGCTCTGTCTGGGACGGACAACCATAAATATCTTGAGTTACTTTATATTTTTCTCCATTTCTGAATGTGATGTTTGGGCTTGGTTCCTACCTGGACCCCTGACCTAATTAAAGTGGTGCATGTCCATCTTATTGTGTCTGTGTCATTCTTTCAGAGGTAACTCACATCCAGGAGTCCCAAAGCAGCAGTGACTCTGGGTCCTATGTTTCCAAGTGACTCTTAGCCAGCCCACTCCCTGACATGGCTTCTTCATCTACAGCCCTGGAGCTCTTACCAGGCTGCAGGCAGCTGGACTCTTGGAACATCTTTTTCCTTTCCATAGTGTGGTTGGTCAGTCTCCACGCCCAGCAGTTTTTATACTGCTTTATAGACACCTTCGAGAGTGTTTTTTTTTTTTTTTAAGATTTATTTAGCCGGGCGTGGTGGCGCACGCCTTTAATCCCAGCACTCGGGAGGCAGAGGCAGGCGGATTTCTGAGTTCGAGGCCAGCCTGGTCTACAAAGTGAGTTTCAGGACAGCCAGGGCTATACAGAGAAACCCTGTCTCGAAAAACCAAAAAAAAAAAAAAAAAGATTTATTTATTCTATGTATATGAGTACACTGTTGCTGTCTTCGGACATATCAGAAGAGGGCATCAGATCCCATTACAAATGGTTGTGAGCCACCATGTGGTTTCTGGGAATTGAACTCAGGACCTCTAGAAGAGCAGTTCATGCTCTTAACCACTGAGCCATTTCTCCAGCCGCCAGGCTCACTCTTGTTACAGGCCTTTTAAAATTATTTCATCTTGGTTTAATTTTGGTAGGTTTTATGCATCTTTTTCATTTATATTTTACAGTTTAGTAGAATAAAATAAAGTTATGAGATCTTGAAAAACAAACAATTTTCAAAGTCTCTTCTGAGACTCAAGGCAATCTCTTAATCGTAACCCCTATAAAATAAAAAACCATATTACATACATCCAACCTACAATGTCACAGAAAATATGTTACCATTCTAAAAGAAAGCAAGGGGCCACAGTGAGGAAACCCAGCAGGGCAAACTACAAATTCTATAGCTCCGTTTCTGATGTCAAAGGGCTCAGATAATGTTTTAGTCAGTGTTCTATTGCTGTGAAGAGACACTGTGATCACAGCAACTCTTATAAAAGGAAGTATTTAACTGGGGCTGGCTTACAGTGTTAGAGATTTAGTTCATTGTCATCATGGCAGGGAGTAGTATGGTGGTGTACAGGTAGATACGGTGCTAGAGAAGTGGTTCAGAGTTCCACATCTGGATCCACAGGTAGCAGCAAGACAGAGACTCTGGGCTTAGAATGGGCCTTTTTTTTTTTTTTTGCTTTTGCGAGACAGGGTTTCTCTGTGTAGCCTTGGCTGTCCTGGAACTCACTCTGTAGACCAGGCTGGCCTTGAACTCAGAAATCCACCTGCCTCTGCCTCCTGAGTGCTAGGATTAAAGGCGTGCACCACCACACTAGGCTCTAGAATGGGCTTTTTGAAATCTCAGTTATACACACACACACACACACACACACACAAACACCCGACCTGTGACATATGTCCTCCAACAAGGCCACACCTCCTAATCCTTTCAAATAGTGCCACCCTGTGGTGACCAAGTATTCAGATTTGTGAGCCTGTGGCTGACATTATCATTCAAACCACCACATTCTACTTCCTGGCTCTAATAAGCCTTTAGTCATATATCATAATGCAAAATGTATTTAGTCCAACTTGAGAAGTTCTCGTAGTCTATCACAGTCTCAACACTGTTTAAGACCAAAGCCTCAGGGCTGGCTCAGTGCTTAAGAGCACTGACTGCTCTTCTAGAGGTCTTGAGTTCAATTCCCAGCAACCATCTGTAATATGACCTGATACCTTCTTCTGATTTGTCTGAAGACAGCAATAGTGTACTCACATACATAGAATAAATAAATAAAACTAACCCCCCCAAAAGTCCAAAGTCTATTGAGACCAAAGGCAATCTCTCTCTTTTTTTTTTTTTTAAGATTTATTTATTGTTATATGTAAGTACATTGTAGCTGTCTTCAGATGCACCAGAAGAGGGCATCAGATCTCATTACAGATGGTTGTGAGCCACCATGTGGTTGCTGGGATTTGAACTCAGGACCTTCGGAAGAGCAGTCTGTGCTCTTAACCGCTGAGCCATCTCACCAGCCCCAGACTTATTATTAATGTATAAGTACACTGTAGATGACTCAGACACACCAGAAGAGGGCGTCATATCTCATTGCGGGTGGTTGTGAGCCACCATGTGGTTGCTGGGGTTTGAACTCAGGACCTTCGGAAGAGCAGTCAGTGCTCTTACCCACTGAACCATTTCGCCAGCCCCAAAGGCAATCTCTTAACTGTAACCCTGGTAAAATCAAAATAAAAAAGATCGCACACTTGTAACTTACAAGGGCAAAGGATATACACTACTGTTGCAAAAGGGAGAAAACAGCATAATGAGGAAGTACTAGATGAGAGTAAGACCAAAAACTTCAAATTCTGTATCTCCCATGTTTGCTGTCAAAGTGCTCTTCAGATCTCAGCTCCTTTCAGCTTTGTTGACTGCAGTGCACTTATTTCTCTTGGGCTGGATCCACTCCCTGTTAGTAGCTCCCCTGGGCAGGGACACAGTGACCTGAGCATCTCCAGCATCTTGGCATCTTCAATGCAATCCAGGCTTCAGCTTCAGAGCTTCACACAGTAGCTCTCTGGGCCTTCATGCAGGGACACTTCTGACACATGCCTGGCCTCAGCAGCTTTCCTTAGCCTTGGAGGGAGATTCCATGATCCCTTTCTTGTATTCTTTGGTTTTTCAAGACAGGATTTCTCTATGGCCCTGGCTGTCCTGGAACTCACTTTGTAGACCAGGCTGGCCTCAAACTCAGAAATCCACCTGCCTCTGCCTCCCGAGTGCTGGGATCAAAGGCGTGCGCCACCACGCCCGACTCTGAAGTGTACACTTTTAATTTCTCCTTGTTCAGCATAGGTCTGCCTAAGCGTGACCCGCTAACAACCACATGACAGTCAATTGCCTTGAAATCGCCTCTGCCAGTGCTATTAACCAAAAACTCCTGAGGTCTGCTTCAGCCAGACTTTTTGGAAAAGGGCAGAGCAGCTACATCATTCGACACCAAAGTGTCACAAGACCAGGTGTCTCGGCCATTTAATAATAGCCTTGTCCTCTGAAGCCTACATTGCTGCCAGCTCCATTGTCTTCCGTGCTTCTACTGCTCGCATGGCTCATGAGCCAACTTAATAAAAGTCTTCAACAGCTTTCCTAACTAAAACTCCACATTCTACCAAGAAGCATCATAGTCACAGAAATAACCCATTTTCTTCGTTATGCTCTTCCATTGCTGGGAAGAGACACCGTGACATACCAACTCACACAGAAGAAAGCACTGAATGGAGGTTTGCTTACAGTTTCAGAGGCTTGGTCCATTGTCACCATGGCGGGAAGCACAGTGGCACTCAGGCAGACATGCTGGAGAAGGAGCTCAGAGTTCTACATTGGGTCTGCAGGAGCAGGAATAGAGAGACTCAGGGCTTGGAATGGGCTTTTTGAAACCGCAAAGTCCACCCTCAGTGCCCACTTCCTCCAATAAGGCCATATTTCCTAATCCTTTCAAATAGGAGTCGTGACCAACTATTCAAATCTGTGAGCCTATGGGAGCTGTTTTCATTCAAACCTCCACAGATGGCTTTGCCCTTCTGTCTTTGCTGCGTGCGATATTTCTCTAAGGCAGATTCCACCCCTCACATACAGTTCTTTTTTAGCTTGCCATTCTACTTTAGTGTTCGGGACAGACTGTTGTAGGGTGAGGTGATGCTTTTCTTTTATATTTGTACTGGGCACCAGGTTCATTCTCAGACTTCTACTGCAAGTTGGTCTGTAGTGGTCCACAGTAAACCCACCATGAAAGTGGAGTGCCAGTTGCCCATACGAGAGTCATTCCTTCCTTAAGCATTGAATGCTTTAGAGCATAAAGGGACACCAGCAGTACTGTGTGTACTAGTGTACTAGTTATCATTACAGAGTGATCCATGATCAGTAACAGGCTGCCATGTAGAGGAATGTATATGCAGGAGGAATGGTAGACAGAAAGAAAAGAGGCAGGGCTGAGCTGTAGGAGTTCTGTGAAAGGGAGACTAAAAAGAGGGTTAAAAAGATATTTGTACAAATAGCAGCAGCCTTTTAGCTGGAGACTGGAGGGCAGGCAGCCAGGACTCTAGGCTACAGAGGGAAGAGAAAGATAATAGAAGTTGTATAGAGAGAAACCAACAGCAACAGTGAGGGCTGTGCTGGTTGGCTACATGGACCTGGCCGTATTTCATAAACAAAGCTGGGAGGAGACTGGGTGTGAGGTCACACACTGCTGACTTCCTGACCTGATACGCGACTTGGGGTTCAGGCCAAAGTCTCTGAGTACTCAACGGTAAAGGTGGCTAGGAGCTGGGACCGAAGAGCAGGTGGGTCTCTAACTTCAGATGGTACAGAGCAGGTGGCCTCTCTAGTTGCTAATGATTAACCAGAGTTGGGGTTGAAGAATGGCCAGTGGTCTTGGTGTCCATCCCTCCCCACTTCCTCTTCTCTGTCTGTCTATCTGTCTGGTACTTACTGGCCATTCCTTCCGCTTTTGCCTTGAGTGCTGGCATTATAACTGTGTATCATTATTACTGGCCCTGCTCAGACTTTTGGAAAGTCAATAGGAAATTTCAGATTTCTTCAGATAAATTTTAGTCTTACATTGGAGCCTGTCTGCCCTTTGGCCCTGTTTCCTTATAGTGTGGCTCAGTATGGCATGATTGGCTTTTTACAGACCTGGACCAATTCCTCCCTATGCCCTGGAGAGTTCTTAGGCCCTGTCTAGTGATTTTCAAGTTTAGACATTTAATTTCTGTGCATAGTTTCTGATGAGATTCCATCTGCCTGTTCCTACTGATGATTTGATTTCTAAAACATTGTTTTAGAGAATAAAGGAGTCTGGGGAACAGATTCCATCTCTGACTTACAGTGATGAACTTTGGCCAAAGTAATTGAAAGGAGTAATATCATCACAGGTGACATAGCTTATGTCTAAGTTCGTATTCTTGAAGCCATTGCCACAACACCTCTTGGTGGAAGAGAAAAAGAGCAGCTGAATGTGAGAGCTCATCACTCTGGCTGCCTTAGCCTGGGAGCCCCTCAGCTCTGTCCCTTCCTTGTACCAATTTACACGGCTCATTAGTGCAAGTTCAGGCCCTTGGTCCCTCACCGGCAGGTGACTGGTGGACATGCTGCATGTATAGGTGGCACATCCTCACTTCCTGTCCAGGGAGCTCTCCCCGTTTCCTGTCCTGCTTCCCACTATTGTCAGATAGCCCGAGGAAGAGTCTATCCCTTTTCCTACCAGTTGATATCTGGAGAATGTGAGCAATGTAAGCCCCACACCCCTGTTCTGTTATTGGGTTGGGTGTTTTCTTTTTAATTTTTGTTTTTGAGACAGACTCTCACTATGTAGACCAGGCTGGCCTCAGACTCATGGAGATCCCACCGCCTCTGCCTCTTGAGTGCTGAGATCTGATTCCTTTGTATACTGTCACTCTGGCCTTCCTCATCTGTCCATGATTTGGCCACACCCTGAACTAGAAGCTAATAAGCATTTGGATGAAAAATGCATACTTTATAAATGAATTTAAGCCCTCCTATATGCCATTTTGAAAAAAAACAGTTTTATCTTTGACCTTGCTTTGTATAGAAGATTTATCTCTTAATCTGGAAATATGACTGCCTGACAAAATTCCCTTCAACTTTTCAGTAGGTTTAGCCATAGGTATCTCTCTTGGTCTATCCATCTGGCCCTTTCAGAAAAGCCTGGAAGGAGCCGGGCAGTGGTGGCACATGCCTTTAATCCCACCCAGCACTTGGGAGGCAGAGGCAGGCGGATTTCTGAGTTCGAGGCCAGCCTGGTCTATAGAGTGAGTTCCAGGACAGCCAGGGCTATACAGAGAAACCCTGCCTTGAAAAACAACAGCAAAAAAAAAACCCCAGAGAAGCCTGGAAGGTCTAAGCAGCCTGGGGGCCCATAGGTTTATTTATGTGTACTGCAGCATAGAAAGGGTATTTGAGCAGTGGAAAGATGAATGTGTCTTAGTTAGGGTTATTATCACTGTGATGAAACACCATGGCCAAAAGCAGCTTGGGGAGCAAAGGCTTTATTTGGCTTCCACGTCCACATGATAGTCTATCATTGAAGGAGAAAGTCAGGGCAGGAACCTGGAGGCAGGAGCTGATGCAGGGGTATGGAGGGGTGCTCTTTACTGGCTTGCTTCCCCTGGCTTGCTCAGCCTGCTTTCTTACAGAACCCAGGAACACTTGCCCAGGGTTGGCACCACCTGCAGTGCACTGCACTGGACTTTCCCCCATAAATCACTAATTACGAAAATGCCTTACAACTGGATCATATGGTGGCATTTTCTCAGTTGAAGTTCTCTCCTTAAAACTAGCACAGTGTATGAACATTTTCATCTACTTAGGAAGATTATGTCATAATTGAACCCAGCTCATCAGTAAAATGGTTTACTCTGTGAATGTTTTTTTCCCATGATGGTTATACTGAGTTAGTGTGGAGAGTTGGCCCTGATGTCTAACTTACTGTGTGTCTGCCTCTGATATGGCTTGACAGACCAAATGAGTGCAGCTGTGGACACGCCTCACAGACAGTGGCATGGGCTGAGGATGGGTCCTGTTAGTCCTGGGTGGACTGTGTCATAGTTACTTCTCTGTTGCTGTGACAAAAATCATGACCAAGGCAACTTATAAAAGAAAGCATTTTTTTTTGTTTGTTTGTTTTTTTTTTTGTTTTTCGAGACAGGGTTTCTCTGTGTAGCCCTGGCTGTCCTGGAACTCACTTTGTAGAACAGGCTGGCCTCGAACTCAGAAATTCGCCTGCCTCTGCCTCCCGAGTGCTGGGATTAAAGGCATGCGCCACCATGCCCGGCTAAAAGAAAGCATTTAATTGGGCTTATAGTCCCAGAGAATAGAGCCTATGATGGCGGAGCAAAGGCTGGGCAGCAGGAACAGCTGAATGTTCGAATCTCAACCTATAAGTAGGAAACTGTACAAACACGGGGAACAGCACAAGTCTTTTGAAACCTCAAAGCTTGCCCCAGTGGCATACCTTCCTGAACAAGGCTATGGCTAATCTTGCCCAAACAGTTTCACAAACATGAGGGCCATTCTCACTCAAACCTCCACATTCTACTCCCTGGCCCCATAGGCTTGTAGCCATATCTTAATACGAAATGCATTTAGTCTAACAACAAAGGTTGGACTCAGTGCCTCGGTAGTTTAAAAGTCCAGAGTTTCGCCGGGCGTGGTGGCATACGCCTTTAATCCCAGCACTTGGGAGGCAGAGGCAGGCAGATTTCTGAGTTCGAGGCCAGCCTGGTCTACAAAGTGAGTTCCAGGACAGCCAGGGCTATACAGAGAAACCCTGTCTCGAAAAACCAAAAAAAAAAAAAAAAAGTTCAGAGTCTCTTTTGAGAGTCAAGGTAAGAAAGAGATTGATTAATCTCTTAATTGTAAACTCCATAAAATAAAAAAGCAAGTTACATAATTTCTAACATACAATACCACAGGTCCACAGGCTACGTGTCACCATGCCAAAAACGAGGAATAGGGGCACAGTGAGGAAACACTAGGCCAAAGCAAGATGGAGACCCAGCAGGGTAAACTACAACTCCTGTAGTTCCATGTCCGATGTCAAAGGGCTTGGACGCCTCCAGGCCTCTGGCCTTGCTGCTTGCAGTCCACTTCTCTCTCTTGACTGCTCCCACTCTCTGGGTACAGCTCTCCCTGGCAGACAGCTCATGATGCTGGCGTCTCTAACATCTTAGGATCTCCAGTGTAGTAGGCTTCACCTTCACAGCTGCACAACATGGCCTGTAGGGACTCCTCTGCCACATGCCTGGCCTCTGCATGTCCTTTATCGCAGAGGAAGGTTCCCAAGTGCCTTTGCTGGTTGGTGTATTCTCTAGAACTCTAAAGCCAAACCACATGGGTGATACTGCCAAGTCTAGCTGACTGCTTGGGGTGGAGCCTGGCTCTCTGCAGTTGAAGAAGCTTTTCCTTTGTTGCCTTTTTTTTTTTTTTTTTTTTTTTTTTTTTTTTTTTTTTTTTTTTTTTTTTTTTTTTTTTTTTTTTTTTACTTTTGAGACAGGGTTTCTCTGTGTAGCCCGCCCTGGCTGTCCTGACCCTTACTGTATAGACCAGGCTGGCCCAGAACTCATAGATGAACCTACCTCTCCTCTGCCTCCTAAGTGCTGGAATTAAAGGTGTGCACTACCACCACCCGGCTTCCTTTGTTACTTTTTAGAAACAGAAGATTCCCCAGGCCTCTTCTTTTCTCAAGATGGAACTTGAGGTGGGGGGCACCCCTTCCTTTACCTAGAGCTGGCTTCCTGGATTTCCTCCTCCCTTTCAGTGCAGCTCTTGGCTCCTCCCTTCATTTGCTGGCGCTCTTTCTGTTCACACTGTACACTTTATATTTGCTGTGCTTGCTCTTTTTTGTTGTAGACCTGCATAAGGGTGGTCCTAAGAACCACAGGACAAGGCAAGATTGCCTGTAGATCCTCTCCGCTAATTTTTAATTTAGCCTTAGGGGCAAATTCATTCTCTCTCTCTCTCTCTCTCTCTCTCTCTCTCTCTCTCTCTCTCTCTCTGTGTCCCTCTTCCCTTCCCCCCCCTCTCTTTCTGGTTTTGGGGTTTTGGTTTCAAGACAGGGTTTCTCTGTGCAGCTCTAGCTGTCCTGGAACTCTGTAGAACAGGCTGGCCTTGAACTCAACTACTTTTGGTAAATTCTTAAGGCAGAAAGCAGCCAAGTTATCAGCCAAAATATCACAAGAGTGGTCTTTAGCCTGGATATGAATATCACTCCCTTCTGGAGATAGTTGAGCTGGACCTCCATCGTTCAATAGCTCTCAGCACTGCTACCGTCTCCCAGGCTTTGACTAGGATGCCGCAGTACAGTCTGCTTACAGTGTTCAGCCACTTTCCTAGTCTGACATCCCAAAGGTTTCCACATACCTCCAAAACTCAACATGGTGAGGAGTTTACAGCAGTAGCCCACTCCCTCCTACCAGCTTCAGTCTTAGTAACTATTCTGGGACAAAACACTGTGACCAAGGCAACTTTCAAAGGAAAGCATTTAATTTGGCTCACAGTTCCAAAGGGCTAGAGTCCATTGCAGAGCTTGGCAGCAGGAACAGCTGAGATGTCACATCTTGATCCATCAGAGGCTCCCACTGACACACCTCCCCCAATAAGGCCATATCTCCTAATTCCCTCCAAATGGGTCCACCTGTTATTCAGTCAAGAGCCTTTGGTGGGGGGGCATTCTTATTCAAACTGCCCAAGTCTGGCCTGAGATGTTGTAAAGAATCCCAGGAGTGTGCAGGATTGGGCGTGGCCTTTTCTCTTTTCCGGGGTCCTTGGTGGCTGGCTCAAGCTTAATTAGGCTTCATGATGAAGTACTCTGAGCTTTCCTGTTTCCTTGGGGCTGAGAAGCTGTGCTCTTTCCCTGCTCCCTGCTGGATGGGGGCAGCCTGATCGCTGCAGCGCTGGCCTTGAGATATTTTCTGTTACACACACATGAGACTTTTCTGTGTATGTGACAAATTTTGTTCTGTTTGTTAATTTAATTATGTTGGTATAAAAATTAAACTTTGTTGAATCCTATTTACTTAGTGAGTTTTTGTCATTTGGTAAAACCCAGCCTTCCCAAGGTCTTTTTAAGAATTTGTTTGTTGTGAAGTGACTTTCTGAGGTCTGAGGTGGCTCTGCATGAGGCTGCTACGGCTGCCTGCAGCTGCATCCCTGGATCTTGTACAAAGATAATTCATCCTTCTTGTTAACAGACCTGAGCGAAGAGGTCAGGGGCCAAATTGGAGGTGACAGATGGGAGTGGGAGTAGTACCCGCCAGGCTGGACAGAAGGCTGGACAGAAGACGGTTCTTCCGGGCTCTGCGCTGGTGCTGCACCATGTTTAGGGTCTAAGTTTTTGGAGCTCTGAGTCAGTCACTCCTGATGTTTTGACTTTGTGGCTGTGGATGTGTGGAGTGGTTTCCAGTCCTCATCCCTGAGCCTAAGCTCTGATGTCCTTTCCTGAGTAGGGTCCCTGCTCACCCACCTTCCTGCTGCCTGGGAAGTGACCAGCTCCTGGGCCATTTGGACAAGGCAGGGTTGTTCTAACCTGAGATTTGCTCCGTACAAGGAGCTGGGATTGTAGTGAGAAGGAAATTTCCCCAAGTCCTTGACTTAGTTGGGTTGAGCCCCAGTTCCACCCCCCCCCCTCCTGGCCCCAGTTCATTGTATGGAAAAACAGAAGTGAGATCTGCTAATTTAGAGAAGGAGCTTTGGCTGATCCCCAGTTCTTCTACTCTGTTCCTAGTGACTTGGTTTGGTTCTTCCAGGAAGGGTATGCTGAAGGAGAAGGTCATGGACTTGGCCTCCCAGACGACCATCCTGCCCCTGCTGTTTGGCTGCCTGGGGATTTTCAGCCTCTTCCGGCTGCTGCAGAGGATCCGCTCAAAGGCTTACCTGAGGAATGCTGTGGTGGTAGTCACAGGCGCCACCTCAGGTCTAGGCAGAGGTAAGTCTGTGATGGGGAGTCATGGGGAGTGGAATCAGCAGGCGTCACAGGCCATGAGAAGGGACCTGTCCGTGGTCCAGTTGGAACAGGGTGTGTGAGCGATGAGCAAGTCTGTGGGGATGAAAGCGAGTGAAGCAGCTTCTTCTGGACAGCAGTAGCTTTCCTCAGCTCCGCCGCTTGAAGAGAGGGATTTTCAGATGTGGAGAAGTAGGTGAAATGGTGTTTTGACCTTTTCCCGGGTTTGTCTGACACACTGGCCTTTGGTTGGGGGCTTGGCCCTGGCTTTCATGCCTTTCCTCTTCCCCATCAGGGACTTAGCAGGGTCAGAGGTCAGATCCATGAGGCCCTGCTTCCCTCCCCCAGGCCTTCCAGCTCAGTGCCACTGCCCTTCAGTGATAGCTCTGAGGCTCAGGGAAAGTGTGCTGGATGTAGTCTCAGCCCTTTCCTTTGCAGGAGGTCTGCCATAGACTCCCACAGCCCAGGCGGAGGCTCACGTCAGACCTGCCAGGTAGAGCATCCTTCCCTCTTTCTTCTGTCTTTGCCCTGCACAGCATAGCAGCTCCCTGTGGCTCCAGCGCCATTCCTGGGAGGAAGCTTGGGCCCTGGGCTGCACTCTTGCCTCAGTGGTTGCTGAGTAGTGCTCCCTCAGCAGAGTGTTCCTAACCGGGGCGGGGTGGGGGGGTGAGTGGGGGAAGTTACCAGTGTGCTCTCTGTGCCCTCATAGCTGAGAGTCAAGGCACTGTGACTAGATCTAGGATTTGCTGCAGCGTATGCAGAGCCAGGAGCCAAACCCAGGTTTGACTCAATCCTAAAGCCACAGCCAGGGAGGAATGTGTGGGGCATAGGGATATGACAGATGCACAAGCGGGGTGGGAGGGGGAGCGGGGAGAAAGTAGGAAAAGGTGCGAGAAGGTGGATGTTACAGGAGCATGAAGGAGCAGACAGGTCTGTAGTGTGCCAGGGGGTGCCAGGGGACCTGGGGAGGTCTGGGGCTGTCCCCTGACACTCTGCTGGTAAGCAAAGTGTCTGAGGGTGATGCTAGTGTCAACTGTTGGAGCTTTGGACTTTTTAAAGCACAGTTCTGCCAGGCCCTACGCCATTGGCCAGGCCTCTGACCTTACCCAGCTACTATAAATAGGCTGGTTAGCAGCTGCTTAGATCTCTGCAACGAGGAAGTTTGTTTATTGTTTATTTTTCTTTTTTTTTTTCAGACAGGGTCTTACTGTGAAGCCCTGGCTGGCTAAGAACCTGCTATATAGAACAGAGCAGGTTGGCCTTGAACCTGTGACCATCCTCTGGCCTCTGCAGAGATACAGGCATGTGCCACCATAGCACGCCTAGCTCGAGAATAACAAAATTTAAAGTCCTTGAAAAGTGGCAGCTGGCTACAGTGGAATGGCACACTCGGGTGCAGGACATGAGGGCACAGGACGTTGTCTTTATTATTTGCACTTGCTCTCCCAATACCAGGCCCTCTGAAGGAAACAGAAACTGTGGTTGAGGAAACCTCATCTGAGTACAGTGCATGCTGTGCTCCTGTGTCCAGTGGGAGTGCTTACTTAAGGCCTTGGCATCAGGAACCCATCTAGGTGGTGGGACAGAGCTGCAGGCCGCCACCTCAGAGAGGACCCCCCTGTGATGCTGCCAGTCTAGGTTGCTGTCCACTAGCATCCGCTAGGAGGGGCATCCATGTGGTCCTTCCTGCCATGTCAGGGTCACAGAGTGACTTTTCAGACAGACTGATCTCAAAGTCTGTCTTCTGTTTTGTACATTTAAACTACATGAACACGTGTAGAACAATGTGCAGAATGTTCTGGATGCCGGCATCAGTCAGCCTGAAGTTTACAGCCCAGGCAGGCCAGCAGTGCTGAGGGCTATGTGCAGCCAGATCGCCGTCAGCCTCTTCTCTCGGTAGCTTTTCCAAGAAGTGAGAATAGATTCCTTCCACCCTGTTCTCACTTCTGTCACTCCTTATCCCAGTTAAAATGTCTTCCCTTTTAGGCATCGCTAGGAAGCGAGGCTCATATTGAATCTAGGAGGTGATCTTTAGAAGCTGTCTATACACCAGTATGACTCCTCACTTTTGGTCAGGGCAGGAAAAAATGGGGTGAGAAAGCCTTCGGGGCCCAAGCTTCTGACCTGTAGGATGATGTCAGAAGCCTGCTGACTAGGTCCAGCCTCAGGTGTGCTGGCCTCTGGTCTGCCCACAGGGCCTACCTGACTTTGCTGTTTGCTTTGGAGATCTCCCAGGGATGGGCAGGAGCATTTCTGCCCTTCACTCATCCGCCCCTCTTTTGGATGAGCCAGTGAATGGCAGCGCTGGACTTCCTTCAGAAATTACAGCAGCCCTGAAAGCATAGTGCAGTCTGCCTAGCACCTCCTTCCAGAAGGCCGTGTAAGAGGTGCTGGCCCGATGTGCTGGGGTGTGCTGTGCAGGAGGCCTAAGGAACAGCCACAGGGTGCAGAGGTACCTCTCTGTCCCATGAGCCCCTCGATTGATGGAGCACCTTTCTCCTTTATGAGGGGCACTGTATGCATTTCTTCTGCCTCTGACTCTTGTGTGAGGGAAGGTTGTTCATCACAATGTGCACTGCATAGCCCTTTAACCCTGACCCTTCTCAGGAAAGCAAATGACAGCCACATTTCTTGCCAACCCTTTGGTGATGGCTTTCAGAGGTTGAACTGCCCTGTAAGGCAGGCTTGTCCCATCTATGAGCCTAAGAAGCCACTATACCACCTGAGCCTCTATGATTGGTTCTGAGACCTGTGGATAGTCTGAGGCCCATGTGTCCTGAGAAGACACATTCAGTGGCCTGCTTTATTTACACTTATGCGAGCTCATTAGTTTGTAGAACACTTTGAAGAGCAGACAAGGTGGTGCATGCCTGGCCTGTATTCTAACACTTGGATGGTAGAGGCAGGAGGACCAAACATTCAGGGCCATCCTGAGTCTGAAAGCCAGACTAAGCTAAGAGGATACATGAGATCATGTTTAAAAAAAAAAAAAAAACAGGCCTGGCAAGATGGCTCCGCTCTTCCGAAAGTCCTGAGTTCAAATCCCAGCAACCACTTGGTGGCTTACAACCACCCATAATGAGAACTACTGTCCTCTTCTGGTGCATCTGAAGACAGCTACATGTACTTATGTATAATAGTAAATAAATCTTTGGGCTGAAGTGAGCAGGGACTGAGTGAACGGAGTTGACAGGAGTGAGAGTGGTCCTAAAAATTCAATTCTCAACAACCACATGAAGCCTCACAACCATCTGTTCAACTACAGTGTACCTATATACATACAATAAATACATCACAGTGCCTGACAACTACAGTGTACCTATATACATACAATAAATACATCACAGTGCCCGACAACTACAGTGTACCTATATACATACAATAAATACATCACAGTGCCTGACAACTACAGTGTACCTATATACATACAATAAATACAACACAGTGCCTGACAACTACAGTGTATCTATATACATAAAATAAATACATCACAGTGCCTGACAACTACAGTGTACCTATATACATAAAATAAATACATCACAGTGCCTGACAACTACAGTGTACCTATATACAT
>LR750644.1:109821-125711 GCA_902729485.2 Mus minutoides
CTATATACATAAAATAAATACATAACAGTGCCTGACAAATACAGAAGTAGATGCTCATAGTCATCTATTTGATGGAGCACAGGGTCCCCAATGAAGGAGGTAGAGAAACTATCCAAGGCGCCATAGGAGGAACAACAAGACTTACTAACCAGTATCTCCAGAGCTCCCTGGGACTAAACCACTAACCAAATATAATACATGTTGGGACTCATGGCTCTAGCTGCATATGTAGCAGAGGATGGCCTAATCGGTTATCAATGGAAGGAGAGGCCCTTGGTCCTGTGATGGTTCTGTGCCCCAGTGTAGGGGACTGCCAGGGCCAGGAAGTGGAAGTGGGTGGGTTGGTGAGCAGAGGGAAGGGGAAGTGATAGGGGCTTTTTGGAGGGAAAACTAGGAAAGGGAATAACATTTGAAATGTAAATAAAGAAACTATCTAATAAAAAAGACATTAAAATAAAAAAATAAAAAAAAACCTTTAAATCAGAAAAAGATTAAAGTATCAGAGACAAGTATTAAAAATATTTCATAGTGCTTTACCTATGAAGTAATTACCTACTTTAAGATACTCAGCCTCGGCTTCTAGGTCGCCGCCGGCTGCAGGCTCTTGACGCGATGAGGAAACAGGCCCAGAGAGGTTAAGTGTATTGGTCAAAGAGCTAGTAAGTGATGGAGCCAGGACTCAAACTCAGGAGCCATGTCCACCTTGTTCCCTTCACTCTTCCCTCTTGTGACTGAGACACTGGTTTAATCTGAATCAACCCTGTGTGGCGGAGACAGCTGCAGCAGCAGGAGCAGCAGCATCAGGCCTGGCTCCAAAGCATCGCAGAGAAAGACAGCAACCTGGTACCTATTGGCAAGCCGGCCTCAGAGCACTACGATGATGAGGAAGAGGATGATGAAGATGATGAGGACAGTGAAGAGGATTCAGAAGATGATGACATGCAGGACATGGATGAGATGAATGGCTATAATGAGTCACTTGATGATGGAGAGGTTAATGAGGTGGACATGGAAGGCAACAAACAGGATCAGGACCAGTGGATGATCTAGGTAGACAGCCAAGGTGGCCTCAGCCCCTCAGCCTGCAGAACCAGCTTGTGGCTGTAGTGCCTAAAGCTTTCCCTTAGGCACTTTCTCAGCTGCTGCCAGGACAAAGGTCTCCTTAGGCCCTTCCAGGCCATCAGTCTTCCCTTGAATCCCAAGACCCTGAGCCCATCCCATCTTCCTGACTGGTACCTCACTCCTTGGTTGCCAGGTGTGGCCCCTTTCTAACCCTCTTTAATAAAGACACAGGACTGCTTGTTAAAAAAAAAGATATTCAGCCTCTGGTTTAGGTATTATCTATATTAAGAAAAGGAAGGAGAGAAACATATTGTTAACTTAGGTGACTATCATAGAATACTTAAGCTCAGGAAGTCTAGAGTTGCCCACAGACCTAGCTCAAGTTCATTCTCTGGAACTCTGGGCTGCCCTCTGTCAGGGCACTGGGAGTTAGCTATGGCATGTTTGGGGACAGTAAACAAGGAGCAAGAGGCACTCTCTGGTTTTCCTCCACTTAATTTTGCTGCCTGTACTTCTCAGGCAGCGAGACCTTAGGCCCAGCATCAGCTTCCATGGCTTCGCAAGTGTTTTATATACCATCCCTGCCTCCAGCTCCTACCCTTTGGGGCCAGGAGTCTTGAAGGGCCCCCAGCCTGATTTTCCAAAGAACTGTGCATGTATATATGCCAGTTGCCTCAGTGGTCTGGGGAGCAGCATTGGTGGTGCTAGAACATGGGTCCACAGACCACAGCCACAGGAGAGCTGGCACCACTCGTAGAAGTGGATTGTCTATCAGGGCAAGTTTCCTGCCTGCTGGTCTCAAACTGCTTAGGCTTGCTGGGCTTCCTCAACTACAGGAGAGTTGATGCCCAAGGGTTGCTCAGGGTTATTTAAGAACACCATGGTAGCCGGGCTTGGCGGCGCACGCCTTTAATCCCAGCACTCGGGAGGCAGAGGCAGGCGGATTTCTGAGTTCGAGGCCAGCCTGGTCTACAAAGTGAGTTCCAGGACAGCCAGGGCTACACAGAGAAACCCTGTCTCGAAAAACCAAAAAAAAAAAAAAAAAAAAAAAAAAGAACACCATGGTAAGTCTGAGCATTGTACTCACAAGCCTGTCCACCTTCATGCCTTTCTCTGCCTTATACATGCGTGTCCCACCTCTGGATGCAAGGCCTCCACTGAGCTCATACTACCTCCCAGCTCCACACAGAAGCAGGGCCTGTGCAAGGTTGAGTGACTTTGATCTGAACTGCCTGGAGGAAAAATGGCCCTGGATAATTTCAACTATCAGTTCTTTTCTTTTTTTCTGTTTTGTTTTTTTGTTTGTTTGTTTTTTGAGACAGAGTTCTTTTCTTTTCTCTTAGAATGTGCCAGAGTCTTCCATGCTGCGGGGGCTAAACTGGTACTCTGTGGACGAAATGTGAAGGCCCTTGAGGAGCTCACCCGTGAACTTGCTGCTTCTTCTCAGGTGAGCCTACAACAAGGATTCTATGAGGGAAGAAGGAAGAACTGCTGTGGGCCACAGTAGCCTACTCCAGGACACAGCATCCATCCATCCATCCATCCATCCATCCATCCATCAATCCATCCATCCAAGTGATCACATTGTACTGGCAAGCAGCAGGCTCCAAGCACATTTAATACCTCCTATATTGCTATCATCCACTGCTGGGCAAGCACTTTGTCAACTCAGCCTCATTTTGGTCCTTTGTCATGGGTTTGAGTTACTGTCTGACTTCTTGTCATTATTTATTTTATGCATATGTCTTTTTTTTTTTTTTTTTTTTTTTTGGTTTTTCGAGACAGGGTTTCTCTGTGTAACCCTGGCTGTCCTGGAACTCACTTTGTAGACCAGGCTGGCCTCGAACTCAGAAATCCGCCTGCCTCTGCCTCCCGAGTGCTGGGATTAAAGGCATGCGCCACCACGCCCAGCTTATGCATATGTCTTTATGCATTGTCTTCAGACACACCAGAAGAGGGAGGGCATCAGATCCCATTACAGATGGTTGTGAGCCACTGTATGGTTGCTAGGAATTGAACTCAGGACCTCTTAACCACTGAGCCATCTCTCCAGCCCAGTTCTCTTCTCAAACTTTCTAAAGCTGAGTCCTTTTAATGGTTACTCATGTTGTGGTGACCACCAACCAACAAATTCTTTTTTTTTTCTTCCTCGTTCCAGACAACCCTGCTCGCTCCGGTCGGTCCCCCTTGCTCAGTCCCTGCTCTCTCCGGTCCAAAGATTCATTTATTATTATTCATAAGTACACTATAGCTGACTTCAGATGCACCAGAGGAGGGCGTCAGATCTCATTACGGGTGGTTGTAAGCCACCATGTGGTTGCTGGGATTTGAACTCATCACCTTCGGAAGAGCAGTCGGGTGCTCTTACCCGCTGAGCCATCTCACCAGCCCTTTTTTGGTTTTTCAAGACAGGGTTTCTCTGTATAGCCCTGGCTGTCCTGGAACTCACTTTGTAGACTAGGCTGGCCTCTAACTCAGAAATCCGCCTGCCTCTGCCTCCCGAGTGCTGGGATTAAACACCAGCACCAACCCCCCCACTTTTTTCTTTAGATTTGTTAATTTAAATAATTTTGATTATTCTGTTTTCAGTTCAAGGATTTCTTCCTCTTTCCTTACCTGATTTTTTAAAAAAATATTTATTTTTATTTTATGTGCATTGATGGTTTGCCAGCATGTTTTCTGTGTGAGAGTGTCAGATTCCCTGGAACTGGAGTTGCAAACAGTTGTGAGCTGTTTATGGGTGCTGGGAATTGAACCTGGGTCCTCTGCAAGAGCAGCCAGTGCTCTTAACCACTGAGCCATCTCTCTAGCCTTCTTCACCTGCTTTTGAACTCTATTGGCTTTACTACTTCATTTACTGTACTTTTTAGCTCTACCATTTCTTTTTATAACTTTTCCCTTTATTGAAATACTTCTTTTTAATCCACTTCCTGTCTTTGCCTGTGTCTTCCTTCCTTTTTTCAGCATTGCAGAGATAGTTGTTTTAATGTCTTTACGTATAAAATCTGGCATCTCAGCTTTCTGGGGATTCTTTTCAGAGATTTCTTTATTCATTTGATTGGTTTGGTTTTTTCAGACAGGGATTCTCCATGTAGCCCTGGCTGTCCTGCAACTTGCTCTGTAGACCCGGCTGGCCTCCAACTCACAGAGCTCCTCCTGCCTTTGCCTCCAAGTACTGGGACTAAAGGCATGTGTCACTACTGCCCAGCCGGAGACTTATTTATAGTTTTGATACTCCAAAAGCAGTCTCCTGGCATCTGTCTTAGAGGTAGCAATTGAAACAGAGCTGTCTGCCTCCATGTCACACCTCAGGAGTGAACAGCAGGTCAGCAGTATTTGGAAGCTAAGGTCCTTCTTGCCTACCCTGGGTTCCACAAGCTGCACCAGAAATATGGACTGCCTTTCCCATAGTCGCCTGCCGGGTGGTGGCAGCAGCTACCAGCAGCTCAGTGGCTGCAGCTCACCGCTAGTAGCTGTGAGTTATCAGCAAATATGCTCTGAGAGGTTATGGTCAGATAACCTGGAGCTTCAAGCCACTTCACAGGGTTCCTGGAGCTTCCCATTCTGCTCTCTTCTCTCCTTTCCTTCCCTTCCTGCTCTCACCAAGCTGCCCAGCAGAATTGTGCTGGGTGGGTTTCGCTAGCGTCTGGCGCTTTGCAGCATTCTTTGTGATCATGGAGTTAAATGCCCGCCCCTCCAGACTGGGTCAGGAGCCATATCGGGCCTCCTTTTTCTGTGTCCCAGTGCTAGGCATACCAGGAATACACGAATAACATTTCATGAACAGATGGATGGAAATGACAATCCCGTTTGACTGGGCCTGTGCATTGGCAACTTGAGTGGCATCATGATGTACGGTGTAGAAAAGCAAAGGCAGCTATTGTTAATAACTTGTGGCAATGTACTATACAAGTTTACACCATACGAGATCCCACCAGGTGGGCTTCACAGTCTGGCTGTTAAAGGTAAAAAGAGCCTGTGGTCACATCTAGTGGTGTATAGCAGTCACCTTCAGTCTAGGAGAAAAGTTGCCCAGACCAGATGTGAACAGCACTGGCAGGGACTTCATATGTTGCCACATGTGAGGGGTACCACAGCCTATAGCATTTGTGCCGAGTGGGACAGTCCCAGAACTCTGAAGAGTAGGAATGTGGCTGTCATTCATAAGGTGCATTTTGTGTTTTGTATTTAACCAGGGACAGACACACCAACCCTTCGTGGTGACCTTTGACCTTGCAGATCCTGGTACTATTGCTGCTGCAGCAGCTGAGATCCTCCAGTGCTTTGGCTATGTGGACGTTCTCATCAGTAATGCTGGGGTCAGCTACCGTGGTACCATTAGTGATACCATAGTGGACGTGGACCGGAAGGTGATGGAAATAAACTACTTTGGCCCTGTTGCTCTAACAAAAGGTAGGCATCTTGGGTCAGAGATGTGAGCATTAGTCATTAGAATGCCTGTTCATCTTGCTTGCTTCTTTGTAGTGAGATACTGCCTGTTCCTGTCCATTCTACCTCCTGTAGTGGGTGTGGTCATTAGATTTTGGGTGCTTGGCCTTTCTGTGTTTTGTACTGTATCTGTTCTGAGCCCTCACATCACATCAGTGTCGGTCTCATTGGTGCAGCTTTGCATTTCTGCTCCATGGTACCTGCATCCCACTGAGGGAGGGCAGTAATTTGATGTACAGACTTCAGATCAGAGGCCAAGCTCCCAGTAGGATCAGGGGATTCTGCTGTTTATATTCTATTCTTCCCAAACAAACCACCCTCCATCCCCCCAACTCCCATGGTTCTCCATGGAAAACTCTAGGTCTTCTTCAGCAGTGCCAGGCATAGAGACTGAGAGAGGCTAACTTTCCACCCTGTCCTCTCAGCGCTCCTACCCTCCATGGTGGAAAGGAAGCAAGGCCACATCGTCGCCATCAGCAGCATCCAGGGCAAGATCAGCATTCCTTTCCGATCGGCATGTGAGTACATTTACCTTCCTTTAAAGTGTTTATTGTGTATGTGTTCCTGATTATAAAAATGGTGTGTTCTCAGGGCGGTGGTGGTGCAAGCCTTTAATCCCAGTGCTCATAAGGCAATTGCAGATGATCTCTGTGAATTCAAGGCTAGCTTAATCTAAGAACTCCAGAACAGCCAGGGCTAAACACAGAATCTGGTCTTGAAAAACACTTCCTGGGCTGGAGAGATAGCTCAATGGTTAAGAGCACTGACTGTTCTTCCAAAGGATCTGAGTTCAAATCCCAGCAACCACATGGTGGCTCAAAACCACCCATAATGAGATCAGATGCTCTCTTCTGGTGTGTCTGAAGACAGCTACAGTGTACTTAAATATAATAAATAAATAATAAATTTATTTTTAAAAAAAGCACTTCCACAAAACAAAATGGTGCGTTTATTAGCTAGATTCATACACTGCAGAAATGCTCTACAGAGAAATGGAGCAACTTAACTTCATAGAACATTTTTTTTTTTTGTAACTTTTTTTTTTTTTTTGGTTTTTCGAGACAGGGTTTCTCTGTGTAGCCCTGGCTGTCCTGGAACTCACTCTGTAGACCAGTTTTTTTTTTTTTTTTTTTTTTTTTTTTTTTTTTTTTTTTTTTTTTTTTTTTTTTTTTTTTTTTTTTTTTTTTTTTTTTTTTTTTTTTTTTTTTTTTTTTTTTTTTTTTTTTTTTTTTTTTTTTTTTTTTTTTTTTTTTTTTTTTTTTTTTTTTTTTTTTCTAACTTTATTTTGTTCTAATTTGTTTTGTTTTTTGAGACATAGACTTTCTACATATCTCTGGCTATCCCGGATCTCACTCATTATGTAGACCAGGCTGCCCTTGAACTCAGAGATCCACCTGCTTCCACCTCCCAAGTGTTTGGCTGCCACAACAATGATCAGAATATTTTTTTTTTTCTTTTATTATTTTTATTGAAATTAGATTTTTTTTTCCTCTTTATTAGATATTTTCTTCATTTACATTTCCCATGTTATCCAGAAATTTTCCCTTGCCCTCCCGCGTCCCCGCCCTGCCCCCCTACCCACCCCCTTCCACGTAATGGCCCTGGCATTCCCCTGTTCTGGGGCATATAGAGTCTGTATGACCAAAGGGCCTCTCCTCCCAATGATGGCCAACCAGGCNAAAATACTCAACAAAATTCTCGCTAACCGAATCCAAGAACACATCAAAACGATCATCCATCATGACCAAGTGGGCTTCATCCCAGGAATGCAGGGATGGTTTAATATACGGAAATCCATCAACGTAATACACTACATAAACAAACTCAAAGGTAAAAACCACATGATCATCTCCTTAGATGCTGAGAAAGCATTTGACAGAATATTTTAAGTAGCCAGGCAGTGGTGGCGCACGCCTTTAATCCCAGCACTCGGGAGGCAGAGGCAGGCGGATTTCTGAGTTCAAGGCCAGCCTGGTCTACAAAGTGAGTTCCAGGACAGCCAGGGCTATACAGAGAAACCCTGTCTCAAAAAAACAAAAAAAAAAAAAAAAGAAGAAGTAGAAACAACATATAACATGAAACGCCCAGCTGGCTTCTGGTTCACATGCTAACTGTCATTTCATTTGCTGTCCTCCTGTTACACATGCGGACAAACACACACAATGTAGCTTCTAGTTTAGGGGGTGAGGGGCTTTTAAAAAACATATTTGAAAGCACAACTTTTTTTAAAACATTAATTAATTTATTTAATGTATACAAGTACACTATCACTCTCTTCAGACACACCAGAAGAGGGCATCAGATCCCATTACAGATGGTTGTGCGCCACCCTGTGGTTGCTAAGAATTGAACTTAGGACCTCTGGAAGAACAGTCATTGCTCTTAACTGCTGAGCCATCTCTCCAGCCCCCCCACCCCCTTTTTTAACATGTGTTATTCTCTGAAACACTGACTTGCTAACAGCTTTTGCCCATCCATGTCCAAGGACAAGTTCATTCCTTGTCCAGTGGAGGAGGGGCTGAACTGTTTCAGCCCTTGGAAAGGACAGTGACAACACTCAGTCAGAAAAGGACAATTGGCCTTTAAACAAAAGCGTATTCTTTCTCCCAGGCCTGGACCCTGGCTCTGCCTTCTGGCTCTAGGCATGTGTGACCTTAACTCCACATTGCGACATCATACCTGCCTCCCAGTGCCTGCTCAAAGATGCAATGAGGTGTGCTGTGTAATTTAAGAGAAATGGAGCCTTATGCTTCTGTGGGTATTTCTCTGTTGTCTCAATTATGTTCAATCCTGATAGCCTTGGACAGTTACCTAAGGCTGCTCATATGATTCTGCAGAAAAAACAAAACAAAAACAAACAAATCAAAATGCTGTAATCAGGAATGATTAAGCAACTAAGGCCTAGTGTTAATAAGGAGTAAATTTCAATAGCGGTCCCAGAGTATGTAATGAATTACTGTACTCTATGATTGACTTTGACTCAGTTCCACTAGCTTCTGTTCTCTGTCCACTGACTGCAGCAGGTGTACATGGCAGTCTGGACACCATGTGGTTATCTAGGCTGAGTCTGGCCTGCTTCCTAGGGAAGTGGGGTTCACCTAGTGATTAACAGCCTTCTTAGCAATGAAGAGGGAGAAATGACCTTCTGAGAAGTTCACAGCAGAGCATACACATTGGGGAGTGGCACTGTGTGTACCCTGAAAAGGGGTCAACTGTAACTGGCAGCTTTGTGGGCTTGAAAGCCCATGGCCTGGGAGCTCTGGAATGACCCAGCTCTCAGTATGGACTGTCAGTATGGACTTCTGTCTTGAAGACCCAGAACGGCTGCTCTCCTCAATCTTTAGGCTGTCTCTGGAGTCACAGACGTCAGAGTTCTCTCCAGTCATCTACTTCATCTCCTCACACTGCCTGCTGCCTCCTGGCACCTGCTGTGACACTCCTTCACTGCCTTCCCAGTGTGTTGGAAGCCCCTGTTGACAAGGACTGAGACATTTAGGACTCTAAATTAGAGGAAGTGGGTTTTCTGTGGAGATGCAGGGAGCTGCTGCAGTCCTAAGGGCTTGAGTCTACACAGTCCTGCATGAGGGAGGCTCCCAGGGGCCATGCTCAGCAGCCAGCGAGACTGGGACGACTTGTGCAGGCTCCTGTGGGATCCAGCTCTGTCACTGGGGAGCCTCTCACCCACAGGACTAGATAGACCCACCTGGCAGGGCTGAATCTATTTATAGATATGTATATGCGCATGCGTGCACACACACCAAATATATCACTTCTTTTCTGAGCCATCTGAGGAAGCTGAAGGCATGGTGGCACTTTATTCCCATTACCCTAGGGTCTTTTAAGAACATGGACACAGTGCACTTTTCAGAGCCAGGACATGAACATTGTTGTAGCGCTGTAATCTTACACGATATGCCCACATCAGCTCACTTTCTGCCTCTGTCCACAACTACAGATTCAGCCTCCAAGCATGCAACCCAGGCATTCTTTGACTGTCTGCGTGCAGAGATGGAAGAGGCTAACATCAAGGTGACTGTGATAAGCCCTGGCTACATCCATACCAACCTCTCTGTAAATGCTGTCACTGCCGACGGCTCCAGATATGGAGGTAGGTCTGGCTTCTCTCCTTCATCAGTAAGAGCTCCAGCTTGACTGCAGTGCAACTCTCTGCTGGCCTGAGTGTTGGTTGCATATGTGGACGGCTGTGTACTTGGCGGTTCCCCCTTGGCCTTATCACAACTTCAGCTTTCAGAACAACCCACACCCCAGTAGGTAGAGAACTGGCACAGTAAACCCCTTTCTGAAATGTCCCTAAACTTCCCACTAGCTCATTTGCAGATCCCATGGCCCAAGGAATATCATCATCATTAGGACTAAGTCAGTCAAACTGATGGAGGGAAGGAGCTGGGGTCCAAGGAAGGAGGGGGCATAATTGGCTCCTATGCAGGGCGTTAGAAAGTGGCTGGTTTCAGGGGTGGTGTTCGGGTGAGGCTGGGTCAGGTGCAGCAGTGTCAGTCTCAGCAGAAAGTCACAGTGGCAGGAGCCAGACAGCTGCAAACCTGTCCATCTTAGAAAATTCACTCAACCAGTTCTTAGCTTCCCATTCTTCTGTGGTAAACACAGTGAGGACAGGTACCAGCGAGGGAGCTCGGGTTCTGGGTGTCGTCTGCCAACTGGTTCTGCTCTGTTAGCAAGATGATGAATCACCAGCAAGGAAGGAGCATCCATGCTGTTCCCCTACACCCTCCTAACTGTCCCATCTGTTCCTCATCCAGTTCTTGATGACACTGGGAACTGAGACAGCTGCTTACTCCTAAGTGTATAGAGGTCAAGTGGTCTTTACCATCTCCCACTGAGCCTTGAGAACCAGCCAGGCCAGAGATGACAGACCTTCCCCCAGTCACTGGCTGCTGCCCAGATGCAGAACACCTAAAGTCAAGAAGACTTTGAGGCCAGTTCAGATGGTTCAGTGGGTAAACATCTGCCACCAAGCCCGACAACTTTCTGAGTTTTTCAGATTTATGGTTTGTTTTTTTTTTTTTTTTTTTTTTTGGTTTTTCGAGAAAGGGTTTCTCTGTGTAGCCCTGGCTGTCCTGGAACTCACTTTGTAGACCAGGCTGGCCTTGAACTCAGAAATCCGCCTGCCTCTGCCTCCCGAGTGCTGGGATTAAAGGCGCATGCCACCACACCTGGCTGATTTATGTTTTTTATGTATATGAGTGTTCTGTTGTCATGCACTTCAGAAAGAGAATCAGATTCCATTACAGATGGTTGTAAGCATCATGTGGGTGCTGGGATTGAACGCAGGACTTGTGCATTCTCAACTGTTGAGTCATCTCTCCAGCCCCCAGTCTTCTTTAGATTGGGCTGGAGTACAGTTTGAGGCCTCCCTGTGCTGGCTTTTGGCATCTGCCACAGAGCACCAAACAGACACATTCCCTTTGGTTCCACACACTAACTGGTATACCCAGATAAGATAATAATCTTATCTGTATCTCCTTTGTCCCCATTTCCCTGCTCTGAACCATAAACGTTTCTCACTTTCTCTGTACTAATCATCCGTCTGGGAGGAGCTCTGGTGGGACTCTGAGAGTTGGTTGGCCTCATGCCTCCTTGTTTACCCTTAGGTTCCTTTTCTTTTGTTTACTGTAGCTCTAGACAAGAACACAGCCCAGGGCCGAAGCGCCGCAGAGGTGGCCCAGGATGTCTTTGATGCTGTGGGGAAGAAGAAAAAAGATGTTCTCCTGACGGACTTTGTGCCATCCATGGCCGTCTACATCAGAACTCTGGCTCCCGGGCTCTTCTTCAGAATCATGGCCTCTCGGGCCAGAAAAGAGCGGAAATCCAAGAGCTCCTGATGCTGGTAGGGCTGCTGGCTTGGGCAGCCTGATCAGACCGACTACCACACCTTCCTGGGTGGGGATTGCAGTGCACGGGGTCTGCAGCCGAGACCTGGTGGAGGGCTATCTTGTATTTGTTTCCCAGGGAGTGATTAGCCCTTAAGGAGTGAAATGTGGAACTGTACAGGAACTCTAAAAGATGTAAAATAAATGACTGAACAGTGGGTCAGAGTTCACAGTAGAAGAATCACATACATGTCTTCTGAGTCTCAGACATCCCTGATTTCAGAAGTGTTTCTGGAGGTTTGGGGGACCAGGCATAATAGCTCCAGCCCCAAATCTGGCTTTTTCTTTTGTTTTTCAAGACAGGGTTTGGTTTTTTGGTGGTTTTTTTTTTGTGTGTGTGTGTGTAGCCCCAGCTATCCTGGAATTCACTCTGTAGACCAAGATGGCCTTTTTTTTTTTTTTTTTTTTTTTAGATTTATTTTATTTTTTTATTATATGTAAGTACACTGTAGCTGTCCTCAGACACTCCAGAAGAGGGAGCCAGATCTCGTTACGGATGGTTGTGAGCCACCGTGTGGTTGCTGGGATTTGAACTTATCACCTTCAGAAGAGCAGTCGGGTGCTCTTACCTGCTGAGCCATCTCACCAGCCCCCTTATTTTGGTTTTCGAGACAGGGTTTCTCTGTCTATCCCTGGCTGTCCTGGAACTCACTTTGTAGACCAGGCTGGCCTCGAACTCAGAAATCTGCCTGCCTCTGCCTCCCGAATGCTGGGATTAAAGGCGTGCGCCACCACACCCGGCCCAAGATGGCCTTAAACTCAAGAATCCACTTGCCTATGTCCCCCACCTCCCAGGGCTGGGATTAAAGGTGTGTACCACCCCCATCCCCATTCACCCCCCATCCCCATCCCCCCCACCTTCTCAAATCTGCTCTTAGTTCAGCTTATTAGAGACCACTGGCCCCGTTCTAATGGAAGAGGCCTGAGGGAGAAGGCTGGTAGTCTTAAGATGGTCCCAGGTCCTGCTCTTACTGTAGAAAGTGGGTGAGTGTGTGATGGATGTTTGGTGTATCCTATGTAGTGCCAACTTTAGCATCAGGAAGAATTCCCCCTAGTCCTCTCCCTTGGTCCTGTCACTTTTCCAGTAGCCTCACCGGGTACCATTCCAAGCTGAAGGTGAACCTGTTGGAGAGCAGCCAACAAGGAGAGTCCTGCTTGGCTCTGGTGTGGCATGGAAACAAGGCACTCAGACTGCAGATGTCGGCTGGGGTTGCAGTGCTCAGGCGATGCCTTGAGTCCAGGCAGAGCTAGGAAGAGCCCTTGTGGTCACCTTTGACTTTTGGTTTCTCTGTGTAGCCCTGGCTGTCCTGGAGCTCCCTCTGTAGACCAGCCTGTCTCTGCCTCCAGAGTGTGGGGGATTAAAGGCATGAACCACCACCATCTGGCCACCTCTGACTTATGAAAAAGGCATGATGTGCAGGTCAACTTCTTTTTCCAAGTTTAGAAGGAAATTTTTTGCTGTTACAGAAACTGAAAGCTGAAACCATAGGAGGTCCACTGGAGATCTCCCCAGATAAGAGTAAAACTCCCTTATAAAGCTGTCATGTTCACTTAGCTCTGGGCCTGCCGAATTGCCTTTAAAATGAGCACACCTCCTCCTCCTCCCTGACTGCCCTTCCTCTCTCCCAGCAATCTCCTTCCACCCCCATCACTTCTATTTTATTATCTTTGTACCTCATTTTATGTGACTATATGAAACGTAGGAACCAAAAATGAGAAAAACCACAAGATACCTGCCTTCTGAGATGTGCTTAATTCAAGGTATTGTCTCCTGTTGCACTTGTTTTTTCACAGGTGTACAAAATTTTGTTAATTTCAATAGCTGAAGAAAGTCCAAGCCGGGAGGCAGAGGCAGGCAGATTTCTGAGTTCGAGGCCAGCCTGATCTACAAAGTGAGTTCCAGGACAGCCAGGGCTACACAGAGAAACGCTGTCTCGAAAAACGAGAGAGCAGTGCGTGTGCCGTTTTCTTATCCCTCTCTCTATTTCCTGTCTGGTGTTGGACAGCCAGGCTGGTTGCATAGCTTAGCTATTGTGATTATTGCTGCAGTGCTCAGGATGAGCAGGTCTAAGATGGTCTGACTCGCACCCCTGGGTAGCACAGTACACAGCAGGTCTCTTTCTATGAGAAACTTCCATACTGATTTCTGTACAGGTCACACTAGTTTAGATTCTTACCAGCAGTGTGTAAGTAAGGGTTCCCTTTGCCCACATCCAGGCCAGCGTTTGCTGTTTTCTTAATGATTGATTTTGTAACTGAAGTGAGATGTCTGACCTGCTCTGATGCCTAGTGAGACAGTTTTCATGTTTTGTAGCCATTTGTATTTATTACATCTGTTATGATTCATTTCATTATCCCCCTTAATTGTTCTTTTTTTTTTTTTTTTTTTTTTTTCCCCCGAGACAGGGTTTCTCTGTATAGCCCTGGCTGTCCTGGAGCTCACTTTGTAGACCAAGCTGGCCTCGAACTCAGAAATCCGCATGCCTCTGCCTCCCGAGTGCTGGGATTAAAGGCGTGCGCCACCACACCCGGCTCATTTTTTAAAAGTTCGTAGTGTATTCTAGATATTAACCCTCTCAGCTCTGATACAGTTTCTTTAATCCTGTTGGCTCTCTCCACTTAAAGTTACTCTCCCTTTGCTGTACAGAAGCCTTTTAGCTTCATGAGGTCTGATTTATCCCTTGCAGGCCGTTTGCCTGAGCTGCAGGGGTCTTGTTCACAAAGTGTCTATTTCTGGAAATATTTTCCCTACTTTTTAGTAACAGGTTTGAGTTTCACATGAAGGTCCTCAGTCTATTTGGAACTGATATATTTCTGTGCAGGGCAAGATAAAGATCTAGTTTCATTCTTGACCATGTGGGTGCCCAGGCTTCACAGCTCCATTTGTGCATTTTTGGCATATTTTCTCCTATTAGTCTACGTCTGCTTAATGCTAATACCGAGCTGATTGTTATGATGACCGTGACATACTTCATGCTCTGTAAGGTGATGACCTCTGACGTTTATTCCTTTTCTTCAAGATTACTTTGGTTGTCTGGGATCTTTTGTACTTCTGAAATTTGTTTTTCTAGTTTTGATTGATTGATTGCTTTTTCCAGACAGGGTTTCTCTGTGCACCAGGCTGGCCTCGAACTCAGAAATCTGCTTACCTCTGCCTCTCAAGTGCTAGGATTAAAGGCTGCACCACCACTGCCTGGCAATTATTATCTATTTATTTATTTATTTATTTTGGTTTTTCGAGACAGGGTTTCTTTTGGTTTTTCGAGACAGGGTTTCTCTGTATAGTCCTGGCTGTCCTGGAACTCACTTTGTAGACCAGGCTGGCCTCAAACTCAGAAATCCGCCTGCCTCTGCCTCCCCAAGTGCTGGGATTAAAGGCATGTGCCACCATGCCTGGCAATTTTTATTATTTTTTTTTCTGGTTTTTCGAGACAGGATTTCTCTGTATAGTCCTGGCCAATTTTTATTATTTTTAAGAATGGTTTTTGAAAAAACCCTGAGATTCCACCTCACACCAGTCAGAATGGCTAAGATAAAAAATTCAGGGGACAGCAGATGCTGGCGAGGATGTGGAGAAAGAGGAACACTCCTCCATTGCTGGTGGGATTGCAAGCTTGTACAACCACTCTGGAAGTCAGTCTGGCGTTATCTCAGAAAATTGGACATGGTACTACCAGAGGATCCAGCAATACCTCTCCTGGGCATATACCCAGAAGATATTCCAACTGGTAAAAAGGACACATGTTCCACTATGTTCATAGCAGCCTTATTTATAATAGCCAGAAGCTGGAAAGAACCCAGATGTCCCTCAACAGAGGAATGGATACAGAAAATGTGGTACATCTACACAATGGAGTACTATTAAAAAAATGAATTTAGAGCCGGGCGTGGTGGCGCACAGCTTTAATCCCAGCACTCGGGAGGCAAAGGCAGACGGATTTCTGAGTTCGAGGCCAGCCTGGTCTACAGAGTAAGTTCCAGGACAGCCAAGGCTACACAGAGAAACCCTGTCTCGAAAAACAAACAAACAAAAAAAAAAAAAAAAAAAAAATTTATGAAATTCTTGGGCAAATGGATGTATCTGGAGGATATAATCCTTAGTGAGTTAACCCAATCACAAAAGAAGTCATTGGATATGCACTCACTGATAAATGGATATTAGCCCAGAAACTTAGAATATCCAAGATACAATTTGCAAAACACAAGAAAATCAAGAAGGAAGACCAGCACGTGGATACTTCATTCCTCCTGTGAATAGGAAACAAAATACCCAGGAAAGGAGTTACAGAGACAAAGTTTAGAGCTAAGATGAAAGGATGGACCATACAGAGACTACCCCACCAGGGGGGATCCATCCCATAATCAGTCATTAAACTCAGACACTATGGCATAGGACAGCTAGTGCCTACTTAAGGGACCCTGATATAGCTGTCTCGTACAGAAGTGGATGCTCATAATCATCTATAAGAGGGA
>LR750644.1:125811-232065 GCA_902729485.2 Mus minutoides
GCTGAAGGGGTCTGCAACCCTAGAAGAGGATCAACAATATGAACTAACCAGAACCCCCAGAACTCGTGTCTCTAGCTCCATATGTAGCAGAAGATGGCCTAGTCGGCCATCATTGGGAAGAGAGGCCCCTTGGTACTGCAATCTTTATATGCCCTAATACAGGGGAACGTCAGGGCCAAGAAGTGGGAGTGGGTGGACAGGGCAGCAGGGAGGGGGGAGGGGAAAGGGGACTCTCGGAATAGCATTTGAAACGTAAATTAAGAAAATATCTAATAAAAAATTGAAAAAACAAAGAATGGTTTTTAAATTTTGATGCAATTACACTGAATCTGGTTGTATCTGATACGGTATATGGTTCTTCCCTCCCTCCCAGACTATATCTCAGTCTGGCCTCAAAAGCACTCAGTAGTCAAGGACGGCCTCCCAAGTTCTAATCCTCCTGCCTCAGCCTCTCAAATGTTGGGGCTATGCACGTGCACCATGCGAGTTTATAGAGTGGTAGACAGACCTAGGGCCTCAGGAATATTAGGCAGTCCCAAACTGGGTTACATCACCCAATCCAAGATTGCTATTTTCACAATATTAATTCTTCCAGCCTATAAGAATGGAGGTCTTCGGGGGCTGGTGAGATGGCTCAGCGGGTAAGAGCACCCGACTGCTCTTCCGAAGGTGATAAGTTCAAATCCCAGCACCACATGGTGGCTCACAACCATCCGTAACGAGATCTGGCACCCTCTTCTGGAGTGTCTGAGGACAGCTACAGTGTATTTACATATAATAAAATAAAATAAATTAAAAAAAAAAAAAAAAACAAAGAATGGAGGTCTTCCCATCTTCTAGTGTCTTTCTTGAATGTTCTAAAATTTTCTTTGTCAAGGTCTTTATCCTGTCCCCATGCTGAGAATGTCAGTTCTGTATTTCTGGTGAAGTCTAGTCATGTAGAAGAATCATTTGCAAATAAGGATACTTTCCCCTTTTCCTGTTTGTGTTTTATCTGCCTACTGTTTTTTAATTTTATATGTATGGGTTCTGTCTGTGTACATGCCTGCTATGCACCATGTGACATGTCTGATGCCCATGGAGGCCAGGAGAGGGCATCAGATTTTCTAGGACTGAAGTTATAGACAGTTCTAAACTGACATGTGGGTGCTGGGAATTGAATCTGCATCCCCTGCAAGAGCAGCCAGGACTCTCTTAACCACTGAGCCATCTTTCCAGTGCCTTGTGCTTCTCTCTAGACCATGATTGGTGGTTAAAAATCGGTGCACCAGCCGGGCGTGGTGGCGCATGCCTTTAATCCCAGCACTGGGGAGGCAGAGGACAGCCAGGGCTATACAAAGAAACCCTGTCTCGAAAAACCAAAAAAAAAAAAAATCGGTGCACCAGACCAGGTGACTTATTTACCATGGCCCACACCTTGTCCTAGATGGCTCAAGAACTGGGTGAAATGTGGATACAGGTCATGGGTGGCCTCTCATCTTCCACAGATAGCATCTACCCTCCTGCCAGGGAAGAGGAAGGCCCCCTTAGTGTTCATAGTAGATCACACGGCCAGGGAGGGGAATCAGTCATTGCCAGCAATAACTGTCCTAGGGCTGCAGCCTAGTCCCCGGTGGCATAAAGCCACAAGCATGCTGCCCCTGCTCTGACACCCATTGGCTGGCACTTTGAGAAGGGTCACGTCCAGCTACCATTCTCTCCTCTCCATTGAGTAAAATGATAAGCAACAGCACACTCAGTCGTCACAGGATAGAACATCAAACTGTTGAGGCTGCTTGGGGGAGACACTGATAGGCAACTTAAGAGCTACTGAGTAAGAGCTACTGAGGCCTCACTCCAAAAGTGAGGGGACCAAGGATTCATGTGACCTGCATACTCACAGACACTCTGGCCATGTCCTTTGCTTCTCATGCCAACTGATGACCTAAGCCTAGGTCTGAGGGCAAGCGCCATCAGCAAGGCTCTGTAATGCATAGCTACTCCCAGCCAACCTGAGCCCTCTCTTCCTACCTGCAGTTACCCAGAGCTGTATGCTTGGAAGGCCCAGGCCTGGCCTCCAACCCCTGCTCTGGGTTTGCTTTGTTCCTGACATTTTAGCCCAGTTCCTGACTGCACTCCCGACTTTGTTCTCCTGCCTCTTTCATCCTTAAATTTCTTCAAGTATCTTGGTGATAAAAGTTCAGTCTTGGGGACTGGCGAAATGGCTCAGTAATTAAGAGCACTGACTGCTCGAAGGTCCTGGGTTCAAATCCCAGCAACTACATGGTGGCTCACAACCACCTGTAATGAGATTTGACACCCTCTTCTGGTGCGTCTGAAGTCAGTTACAATGTACTTATGTATAATAATAAATCTTTGGGCCAGAGCAAGCAGAGACTGAGTGGAACTGACTGGAGCGAACAGAGGCCCTAAAAAAATTCAGTTCCCAACAACCACATGAAGGCTCATAACCATCCATACAGCTACAGCGTACTCACATACAATGAATGAATGAATAGTTGAGTCTCCATCTCGATCGTGAGACCTATGGTGTCTGGCCAGCGATGGCGCCTGACCCTGTAGCAGTCCATTCTGCAGGGCAAGTTCATGCCCCGTGGGCTTATTTTCCTTGGAACAAGGACACAACAACTGGACCATGTGGACAGAGCCCCCCAGGATCTGCTTGTCTGTTTACTGTTAACCCCCCCCCCCCACGGGGTGCTCTGCTCCTGAAAGTGGTAGCAGGTAGGCATTGAGACTAGACTCCTTCCATGACCTAATGGTTCACACAGAACTCTTATTAGGTGGCTTCCCAACAGGACAGTCCAGGCCATGTAACTTCCCTTTCTTCTCACCAGAATGTGATGTCCATATGCTGCCCCTCGCCCAGCCCAGCCCAGCCCAGCCCAGGTTCAGCTATCCCTGCTCTTCTGGCCAGGGGCCAAATTACCAAGATGGCATTTCAGAATCTGGGTTAGTACACTTAACAAGAGTCACTTTGTTCAGTGCAGCTTGGGAAATAGGAAGGAGCTGTTTGTACCTGGTTTCTATTTTGGGCAAGGGCATCTGCTCAGCTGAAATGAGGTCCCCAGCCCATAGTCACCGTCACCCCGCCTCCCCCATGCAATCTGATGTGCTGAAAGAATACAGCCAGACCAGGTGACCGCTTGCTTGTTACAGAAACCTCTCCCATGCTGTGCGTACCCATCAGGCTCAAAGCCAGCCTTCAGCCACTCAGCTCTCTCATAGATACCAGATACCAATTGCCCTAGACACTTGTTCATGGCCAAGGCAGATACATCTTCACCATTCCCCGAACCATTAGTATTTCTACAGTACTGCTGTAATTCTGTAAACCCTGACACCTTTCCTCATGCTGGGCATCACAACTTTCTATGGAGAAGCTGGCTTAGCTTATACCAGGAACTAGAGAAGTGCCATGCCCCAGCCTTCATCCAGGGAATCATTTTCCACTTACTGAGAGCCTTAGGGGAGAAAAAAAAAAAAGACACAAAGCTGGTCGTGGTGGCACATATGCCTTTAACCCTAACACTCTGAGTTCCAGGCCTGTGCCTATTCTACACAGCAAGTTCCAGTACAGCAAGAAAGTCAGTCTCAAAAACAAACCTTGTAAGATTCATTGCCCTGGACAGAGGCGCCTCCCACAGCCTGGGGCACTGGGATGAACTCAGGGCTACAAGGTAACAGCAGAGATTTCCGTGCTCTCTAAGTCAGTCTTTGGAGAAGGGCTTCTGGGTGTGGTGCCCCAGGTGAGCCAAAGGGAAACCAAGGCCACCGTATCCTGCTATATCCTTAAACAGTACATCAGTATAGCCTTAAACAGCAAGGCTAAGGGGGAACAAGGCTGGGCTAGACTAGCAGGCCAGAAGCCGGGGTAGCTATTCCTATTATGCATTCTTTCTGTCAGGATGTTAGCTCTAGAGCCAGTCTGCAGCAAGGAGGCACAGCAGGGTGTGTATGCAGCACTTGCGCATCCCATACACAGCAGCAGCTGAGGCACAGGCAGAAAAGAGAACAGAAGTTGAAATTCTCATAATTTTAATGGTCAATAGCTTCTGGTTGGCTTCTGAATGGTATAGTTAAACAATATACTTAAGACACCCCCACAGCAAGTTCACACCCCTCAGAAAGTAGCATTGGCTCCTATCCATACTCCACTGCTCAGTCAGACTTCCACAGCCTGGGAGCCACTCCTGGGTTATGGTAATAGACATCTTAGTGTAATGAGCTGAAGAACCCCTGGCACACCCATGATCTGTTATTTTTGCTTAAAAAAATAACAAGTATTAAACCAAACGCTTTCCCAGGTGCTGCTGCTTCAGAGAAAACCCAGTGTTGCTGTAGGGATCTGAGTCCTGTGGGCCCTGTGGTTCTGCTTCTCGTCCCACTCTCCTGCAGTCATACGGCGTAGAGCTCATAAACCTTCTTTACACAGTACACCAGGGCAGCCAGGGCTATCGTGTTGTGCAGTCTCTTTCTGTGCAGGTCGTCCTTCCGAACCAGGACCACTGGTGTGGAGGAGGTGAGCGTGTGCAGAGGCAGGCGGGACAGTTTATAGGCATCATACTCCACCTGGTACTTGCAGCAAGGGTCAAACTGCCAGGAGATCCCATAGAGGGTACAGCAGGCCAGGCTCAGCACACCAGCGGGCAGGGAGATGTAGTGGGAGTAATCCAGGGGCAGTGCCAATGGGGTGAAGAGGCAGGCAGTACCTGCCAACACGGCCGTCTTGTGCAGGCAATTGCCTACGGTGATCCAGCGTGCTGTCTCATCTCCAATTCGGGTGGGCTCTATCACAATGTACTTGTACTGGGCTTCCAGCGCCTGCTCCAGCTCATACTCAAACTGGTCCTGGGCATTCTCTCCACTGTAGATTTCATGCACAATGTAGCAGTCTGTAGCTGAGAGGCTAACCCTTTAGTGGAAGGAAAAGACAAGGAGGTTAGGTTAAACAGTCTAACCTATTTGAGTGTACAGGGTTGGGCAAATGTTTGCCTCAGCTTCAAGAACATCCCACTTATAGGTTTTCTTTGCTTCAGAGCCCAACCTACAAGACAGCATTTTTCCCCCCTGAAAGAAATAGTGAAACAAAAAGGTCACAAAGGTGGGCAGGCATGGTGGTCCTCACCTTTACCCTCTATACTCCGGAGGCAGAGGCAGGCAGATCTCTGAGTTCAAGACCTGTGTGGTCGACACAGTGAGAAAAAAGACTGCATTCCAAGTACAGGGAAGGGGGATCCCCATACCCAGGCCAGCACCCCCTTAGTAAAAAGGGAATGGCTTGAACTCAGGCAATACAAATACTTTACCCTCAGTGACTCCAATTAAGCTGGGCTCAGGTAAGGCTTAATTAAATCACAAGCCCCAAGTCAGGAGTGCTCCGGGGAGAAGGCTATCCCTTGGGGTGGGACCAGAAGCCTCAGCATGGGGAATGGAGGTGGCTGAGAGAGTCTGCCTAGTCTGCACAGGGCCTGGACTCACTCAGCCCTAACACCACAAAAAATAAAAGTAAGCCACAGCATGGGCCACGGCCACAGCAGCCTGTCTGTCGACATGCCATGTTGCAGACACTCCCCCCCACCCCACCCCAGACCCCAGGAACCCCAGGAAGCTGACAATCCCAACTGGAAAGCAGTCTTTTTCCATGAACATCTTCTGTGGACTTTTTCCATTTAGAGTAAAGTTCACGGGGAGGAAGGTGAGCAGGGCACTGCAGTTGCTTCTGCACATCAGGACACAATTACTGTCAGACACTTTCAGCCAATAAATAAGCTTGAGGTCTTTCTGGCTCAAAGTCAGAGTTGAGACCAGCCATGCTGGCGCACTCAGGAGTCTGCACCAGGAGGACAGAGTTCCAAGCTGGCCTGAGCTGTATAGGAGACTCTGTCTCAAAAACAACAAAGTCCCTCGATAGTAGAGGGCAGTTAATGGATTCTGTTTTCAAGTGGGTGCACTCATGGCCAAGAGATTCCCTTTGTGGTTTTATGTTCTGATATCAACCAATAAAAAGCCAAAGGACCAATTTACACACCCATCTGTGAAACTGAGATTCCAGGCAGAACTACTTCCAGATCATCCCATGCCTTGCCCACTTTCAAAATGGGAACAGGGTACCTCCCCATGCAGAGTATCTGAAGCAATTCTTCCCCCCACTGCGGAACTCAGGGCCAAATGAGGGTTCAAGGTGGGATTGCAGGCTGCAATACCAGGCAGCTTTAGTATCTGGCCTTCTCTGCCCTGAAGGCTGTGGCCATCCTGAACACAGGAAAAAGTTTGTCTCAGTAAAGCACTTTTAGCTTTACTATGACAGATTGCTCCATCTTAAAAATCGTATCACTAGCCGGGCGTGGTAGCACACGCCTTTAATCCCAGCACTTGGGAGGCAGAGGCAGGCAGATTTCTGAGTTCGAGGCCTGCCTGGTCTACAGAGTGAGTTCCAGGACAGCCAGGACTACACAGAGAAACCCTGTCTCGAAAAATTAATCAATAAAACAAACAAACAAACAAACAAACCATGTATCACTAGGCAGATGACACTTCTAATTTCTTCCTGGTCAGTTCCCAGTGCCTCCTGCATGCCTAGCTGACACTCAATCTACCCAGGTCAGCCCAAGAGAGTCTATGTCTTGCTATTTGTCAGGAGAAATGAGTGAGCATGTTCATGGTTCGAGACATGTTTGGAAATGGAGGCCAGTGACGCTCCATAAAGTGGAGTGACATGGAACAGACACAGCCAGGGAAGAGCTCTGCGTCAGAGGTCACAACTCTCAGGGCCTCACTGCAGGCTGTTCTGTGAACATCAGAGCTGTGTTACAGCAGCTACAAACACAGGTGTGCCTCATGTTCCTGAGCTGGTTCTGACTGACTCGACTAACTGGATGTGACTTTTGCCATGGTATTGACGACCGCAGACTCACAGTTTAGAAAGAGGGACATAGAAGGCTTTTGTAACAACCCAGACCCCTTCTCTACCCCCCAAAAGTGACAGTCTAGGCAGAAAGCCATTTAAGAGAATCCCTAAATTGTGGTGCTGAAGTGTAACCCTCTACAATTAATGGCTTCTGCTGGGGGTGCAGGTAGAAAGGACTCAGTTGTAAGAGACTAGTCACCTATATGGGCAAAACAAATTGGACTTTTTTTGGTTTTGCTTTTCTTATTCTTTTGGGGTGGAAGGGAAGGCCCCAAGGGTGTGTGTATGGGGCAAACCTGAGAGGACTAGGAAGTTTCTAGGACTAGAGAGGACTAGCTCAAGTTTCATGATGTGAAATCCCCAAGTAATCAATAAGAATATTATGGAAAAAAAAAAAAAAAAAGAACTGAAGTAGGTGGAGCAAACCATGAGGGACAAGCCTTAAGATAACAGCACTCCTCCATGGCCTCTGTCCTAATAGGAACCTGCCTCTAGGTTCCAACCCTGCTTGAGTTCCTGTCCTGACTTCCTTCATTGATAGACTATGGATGAGAAGTGTAAGCCCAATAAACCCTTTCCTCCCCAACTTGCTTTGGTCATGGTGTTTGATCATAGTCATAGTAACCCTAACTCATTTACAAGTGCACCTAAGATATTTTGTAAGATATTCTGAGTGCACCTGCATTGTGACTGCCTGTCATGTCAATGATGGAGTGTGGGATTTTCCACTTGTGGCATCAAATGAGCACTCAATGTTTCAAAATGTGAAGCTTTTCAGATTGGAGATATAATACTGTACCCTCCTGCAATAATGCTCCCATGTGAAATGGCAGCTGAGAGTCAGGGGAAAGGCAAAATAAAGAACGCTGTCTATAATGCAACTCTTGTTCTGTGGTGTATGCATGTGTAAGTGCCAGGTCGGTATGTGCATTTGGAGGCCAGAGGTCAGTCAGTGTTGCTTCTCTCTTCTCCACCTCGTGGCCCTATCATTTTTTTTTTTTTTAATTTTTATTATTATATGTAAGTACACTGTAGCTGTCTTCAGACACCCCAGAAGAGGGCGCCAGATCTTGTTACGGATGGTTGTGAGCCACCATGTGGATGCTGGGATTTGAACTTATCACCTTCGGAAGAGCAGTCGGGTGCTCTTAACCGCTGAGCCATCTCACCAGCCCCCTATCATGGTTTTTATGGGTAGCCCTGGCTGTCCTGAAACTCACTTTGTAGACCACCAGGAAGTCCTTGAACCTTGAATTCAGAAATCCGCCTGCCTCTGCCTCAAGTGCTGGGGCTAAGGGCATGTGCTATGATGACCTGGTTCCTCTTTATCTATCTATCTATTTATTTATTTATTTTTAAAACAAGGTCTTTCAGTGTCCCTGGAGTTTGCCAACTGGCTAGACTAGCAGGCCAACAACTATTTGTCTCTTCTCTCCTCCGGCACTGAGGTTACAGACACAGGCTGGCACATCTAGCTTCTATTTAGGTGCCCCTCCTACAAGCAGAGTGAGCACCTTATTCACTGAGCTATCTGTCCAGCCCCTTTCCAACCTATACTTGGCACAATCTCTGGTACTTAATTAAGAACACTGTCCTAGCCGGGCGTGGTGGTGCACGCCTTTAATACCAGCACTCACGAGACAGAGGCAGGCGGATTTCTGAGTTCGAGGTTCAAGTGAGTTCCAGGACAGCCAGGGCTGCACAGAGAAACCCTGTCTCGAAAAACCAACCCCCCCAAAACAAACAAATAAACAAACAAAAAAAAAACCCCGAAAAACCCAACCAACCAACCAACCAACCAACCAAAAAAAAAAAAAAACCAAAAAAAACAAAAAAAAACAAAAAAACAAAAAAACAAAACACTGTCCTATGCACTTTGCCAACACTGGCTGAGCCCTTCAGCGAAACAGGCGGCAACCTTGCTCCAGTATAGCAGGGTATGGGCCTGAGATACTGTAAGGAAGGTGGACAGTTAGCAGAGGAGTCACTTGGAAATTGCTGGCATTGCAGCAAAAGGCAGCTATATGGGAAACTCTTTGGGATACAGGTACCCCACGAATGTCTGGGAGGCTGTGTACAGGACTCTGTAGTTCCTACCTCACCCCCCACCCAAATGTCAGTCTTCCCAAAGTCTAAAAACTTCTGGTCAAGATCCAAGTCTGTTTAGAGCTGAGCTGTATGATGAGAGCAGATTTGCCCATTAAGTTGAGAAAACTAAATGTGTCAACCTGCTGCCCAGGCACAGCATCCTGTAGTGCACATGCAAGCAGCAGGTGCTATAAAGCTCTGTTGGCTTGTCTTCAGTTGTCGAGTAGGAACAGTAAGAAAATGAGGCTTCACAAGCCAAGAGATGCAAGTCTCTGCTATGTGGGGAAAGGCAAGACTTGGTTCCTACTTGTTAAGTGATTGAATACAAAGGTTTTTGTTTTGCTTGTTTTCAAACAGGGTATCCCTGGCAGGTCTTGAACTCACAAGAGATCTGCCTGCTGAGTCCTGGGATTAAAAATGTGGGCCATGACTGCTTGACTGAAACACAAATTCAATTATCTGTGATAAAATATATACAACAAAATCTAGCACCTTGGGCTGGTGAGATGGCTCAGCGGGTAAGAGCACCCGACTGCTCTTCCGAAGGTGATAAGTTCAAATCCCAGCATCCACATGGTGGCTCACAACCATCCGTAACGAGATCTGGCGCCCTCTTCTGGAGTGTCTGAAGACAGCTACAGTGTACTTACATATAATAAGTAAAATTAAAAAAATTTTTTTTTTAAATTAAAAAAAAAAATCTAGCACCTTGCTGGGCAGTGGTGGTGCATGCCTTTAATCCCATCACTTGGGAGACATAGGCAGATGGAGTTCTGAGTTCGAGGCCAGCTTGGTCTACAGAGTGAGTTCCAGGACAGCCAGGGCTACACAGAGAAACCCTGTCTGGAAAAACAAAAACAACAACAACCCCCACCCCCCAAAAAAACCTAGCACCTTGTTAAATACAGCTACACCATTACAATCTTACCCTTTGAACCCTCTTGTTCCTACCGTCCTATCATCTATTCTACTCAGCTATTCTAGGTACCACACGTTCATGGAGTATTTGTTCTTGTGTGGAGTGCCCATTTCATTTCAATGATTTTTTAAAATTAAAAAAAAAATTTTTTTATTTTAAACTTTTAGCTCCTCTTCCTCTGACAGGGTCTCACTATGTAACCCTAGTTGTTCTGGAACTATTTACCTGCTACCTGGTCTTGAACTCAGAGATCCACCTGCCCCTTACCTCTTGAGTACTGAGATTAAAGGTGTGCATCATCACATCTGGGTAATGTATGGAAGTCACAGATGTCAGCTCTCCTGCCCTTATGTGGTTCCACAGACAGATCTCTCATCAGGCAAATGTCGAGTCATCTCTTTGGCCTCCTATTTCAATTCTTTTGGACAAATACCCAGATGTAAAGTTGCTAGGCAACACAGTAATTTTATTTTTAAAACTGTTTTTATACTTATTTCTAGATTAAATTTTATACTTCATGTAAGGTTGTTTTGCTTGCATGTATGCCCATGCACCACCTGTATGTCTGGTACTGGTTGGAGTTACTGACAGTCAGTCATAAGCTGCCACAAGGGACTAGAACCCAGGCTTTCTGCAAGATCAGCCAGTGCTCCAGCTCACTAAGCTGGCTCTCTAGTCCCACTTGTTTTAATATCTCATTTCAAAGGAACACATACATGCTAGAGTGCACATAGAGGTCAGTGATCCAGTGTTAGCTTTCTCTTCCCACTAAGTGAGTCCCAGGGACTCATCCTTACCTAGCAAGCCTTACTAGGCCTTGTTTCTTTTCATAGTCATTGTGGCAACTGTGAAGTAAAGTGGCCTTTATAATTTATTTGAGACAAGGTCTTAAGTAGCCCAGGTTGGCTCTGAATTCAATCTGTAGCAGAGGATGACTGAACTCCTGATTCTCCTGCCCCCACCTCCCAAGTGCAGGGCTGCAGGCATATGTAGCTGACAGTAGTTTTTGATAGACTGATAATGGGGCCCTTGATTTGTATGTTTAGACACATTTTATCATGTGAAATCTGGTGATGCACTCCCACTATCCATGCACATGGGCGAGGGGGTGGAAGGTAGCTCAGCATCAATACCATCATTTTTTTTTTTTTTTTTGATTTTTTTCGAGACAGGGTTTCTCTGTATATCCCTGGCTGTCCTGGAACTTACTTTGTAGACCAGGCTGGCCTCGAACTCAGAAATCCACCTGCCTCTGCCTCCCCAGTGCTGGGATTAAAGGCCTGCACCACCATGCCCGGCCTGAGTCCAGATTCTTAGCACTTACCTAAATGCTGGGCATGGCTGCCTCTGCGCTGTTACCCCAGCATTTGGGGGAGAGGGGCAGAGATAGGTGAATCTTGAGGGCATGCTAGCCAGCTAGCCTAGCCAAATAGCAAGCTTTTGCTTTAGTGGTGTTAGAAATGGGTCTGGGGTCTCAGGGAAAGGATCACACCATGCAAGGAACAAAACATAAGGGTTTACTTCTGCAGAAGGGTGTCCAACTCTATCAAGCCAGCCATGGAGGCAGGCACAGCAGCAGAGCTTCACGCTTTTATGGGATCTGCTAACAGAAACGGTAGCACTGTTCATATGGAAAGTATGTTTTGAGAGCAGAAGGCACAGTCTTGAGCACATACTTTGATCTTAGACAAATGTTAGGTTTGGGCTTGTCACAAGATCAGAGCTTGTAGAACTAGGAAGAGTAAGACCACAGGCAGGTCCCAGTGGTCGGAAGAGCAAACCCAAACCCTCGCCAAGGAGACACAGATTGCAGCTAACTTCCCTTGTTTCATTTGACAGAAAAGACACAGCACATTCTGCTTACTTCCCCTCAAGCACCCTGTCTCAAGACAGTAAGGTAGCCTCTACATGTGCGTGCTTGTTGGCTTTATTTTGCTGTAATTTAAGTTTTCTTTTACATTTATTTGTGTGCAGTCACACCACAGTGTGTGCAAGTGGAGGTTAGAAGACAATTTATTGGAGTTGGTTCTCTTCTCTCAAATATAGAAGTCTCAAGGATTCAGGCATGGTGACAAGAATCTTGGCCCATGGAGCCTCTCACAGACCTCTTGTTTTGTTTTTAAACAGAAAGTCTTATCAAAAATAAAGTGTTGCCGGGCTTGGTGGCACATGCCTTTAATCCCAGCACTTGGGAGGCAGAGGCAGGTGGATTTCTGAGTTCGAGGCCAGCCTGGTCTACAGAGTGAGTTCCAGGACAGCCAGGGCTACACACAGAAACCCTGTCTCGAAAACAAAACAAAACAAAAATAAATAAATAAAGTGTTATGGTCAACTATTAGACCATCATTGGAAGAGAACAGCTGTTGATCTTTTGGTGTACAGAGCCTTAGATACATGTTGCATATAGCTCTCTTAGGTTTTTAAAAATTACATTAAATATGTTAAGCTAACTTAATATATGATACCTCTTACAAGCATAGTGCTAACTGAAAGAAGCCTGTTGCAAACCCCACCCCATCTGTGGTTCTGTTTATCTGGAGCTTCGGAATTGGAAAATCCAGAGTCAAGAAGCAGGTTGGTAGCTACTAACAACTGAGAAGGACCAAGGGAGAGGACAGTGCCCCTAAGGGGTACAGAGTTTCTGGGGTGATGAAAGTGGCATAAAATTATGGTATTGAAGCCGGGCGTGGTGGCGCACGCCTTTAATCCCAGCACTCGGGAGGCAGAGGCAGGTGGATTTCTGAGTTCGAGGTCAGCCTGGTCTACAAAGTGAGTTCCAGGACAGCCAGGGCTATACAGAGAAACCCTGTCTCGAAAAAAAAAAAAAAAAAAAATCTTCCTCAGGTGTTCAAGCACTCATACCCACTTGCTGCGCCTCTCCAGCTCCCTGCTTGTGTACCCTCCCACCCTCTACATCCTTGTTGTTGTTGTTTTGAGACAGGGTTTCTCTGTGTATCCCTGGCTGACCTCACAAAAATCCACCTACATCTCCTTCCTAGTGTTGGCCTTAAATGTGTGAGTAACTACTGACCAATTATGTTTTTTTTTTTTTCTTAAAAAGAAAAATCTCATCTGAGCTTGTTAAGACATACTTGCTACCCTGAAGGCTAAGGCAAGAAGACTGAGTTCTAAACCTGCGTTCAAGTTCTTTGGGAAACTCCTACCCAAAGTGGGGAGGAAAGAGGGAGGGAGGGAGGGAAAGAAACAAAACAAAACCAAGCTGGGGTGTAGCTTGGTGTAGGTAGAAGGCTTGTAGAAGGCCCTGGCTTTGATCAACAATGGGTCAGAAGCCCAGCTCATTCTTTGCTGCATAAAAGTTCAATGCAAGCTGGGCGTGGTGGCGCACGCCTTTAATCTCAGCACTCGGAGGCAGAGGCCAGCCTGGTCTACAGAGTAAGTTCCAGGACAGTCAGGGCTATATGGAGAAACCCTGTCTCAAAAAAAAAAAAAAAAAAAAAAAGTTCAATGCAAGCCTGGGTTATATGAGACCCTAGCTCAAAAACAAACAAAATCCAAATATTTATTCAATAATCTATACAGAGCAGTGACCAGATACCCATGGGGCCCCCACTGCTAAGGCAGAGAGGAAGGGGGGAAGGGAGGGAGAGTAAGAGAGAATGAGAGAGAGAGAGAGAGAGAGAGAGAGAGAGAGAGCGAGCGTGCGTGCGTGCGTGCGTGCGTGCGTGTGCATGTGTGTGCGTGCGCGCCTGTGTTTGGGGGTTGGGAGGTCTCTAGATCCAGAACTCAATCTGATGGTTCACTTCCTAGGCCCCAGTATCCCCAGGCAGGGTTCAAGTGGAAACTCACATCTATCTAGGTGCTTGGGCCTTTTAAAAAACAAACAACCACAACAAACAGGATGCTTTTCATCAAGGTATCCCTATCTGGCTCTGCCTGAATGCGAGGGACAGGAGCAAAGCTATTGTAGCACAACAGCACTGCCCTTCCAGAGAATATCAGCTGAATACCCACATGAGATGGCTCACAACCACCTGCAACTGCAGCTCCACACTCACAGGTGCACACTCAAACACACCATTAAAACAAATCTTGCATGCATCTTTAATCTCAGCATTCGACAGGCAGAGTTGGATCCCTGAGTTTGAGGCTAGCTTGGTCTCCAGATTGAGTTCTAGGACAGCCAAGGCTACACAGAGTAACCCTGCCTTGAAAAACAAAACCACTTTGCCACCCTGAGCCACTTTCCCTGGTTTCCCAAAGCATGAGGGAGTATGAGGACCTGGCTGGGTGCAAAAGAGGACAGGAGCAAAAACATCTATAGCTGTTTAAATGTAATCAATTGGTAAAGTAAAAACCCCAGCCCTCTGGCACAGTACCATTTCAAGCACTGACAGACACAGGCAACTAGTGGTAGCCCCAATAATCATCAGAGAGGCAGAAACTCTTCTACACCGCCTTCATCTGAAGACCTGTGATGAGAACGCACGGGTTACTGACTTCCCCAGGAACTCTGGGCCCACCAGGCTCCCTGTCTGCACCACGACCCACACAGAGGTAGTAAGAACGATGTTCACACATGGCGGCTCTTGAACCACACTTCCCATGCCAGCCATAGCTCTTTGACCACTGAAGAAGCAAGCCATGACCAACCCAAGCTGGCCAGAGAGGTCTCAGCCTATTTGCTGTTCCTCCATGGACACTGTCAACCCCACCTTTCTCAGAGGTGGGAATCCACTGAAATGAGCTTGCAGAACTGACACAGAAGCAGATATCAAAGCAAGTGGAACTCAGGCTGCTTAAATAAAACCCAAGAAAACAGAAATATACCCCAAAGGCTGGACCATGGCAGAGGCCAACCTACACATTCATGTCTGTGAGCAGAACATGTGGCTCGGCTATGAGTGCTGTCATCTCTCACTAGCCAACAGGCAGAACCCCCATGCCTCATCCCCATCCAGTGGCTATAGATCAAGAGACTTTGCTTTTGCTCTATGTCCCAGGCCTGCTCACCTCATCCAGACCAGGAGGAAGAATCCTACCATACATACCAAAGCCAGAATGAGAACCTCTTGAAATATTAAATGCCTCAAATCCCTAGAGATCTCAGCTCTAAAAGGATCAGAGCAGAAAGGGGGGTCTATCATCCCAGGAATGTAAACAATTGCTGTTCAGCTGTAGTAGGTACTAACCCTACAATGGCCACTGGGACCTTGTCCCCCATATTCACAAATGGCATGGTCTTCCAAGAAAAGGTGGCAGGGAAGGATGTGGAGGCAACCAATCCCATGACAACTTGCTGCCTAACAAATGCCCAGAACTGAGGAAGGAAACTTGAATACCCCAGGCCACCCTGTATCATGATCAGATGCAGACCAATTATCTTTATAAGACCATCAAAAAAAGGAACTCAGAGTACAGGGCCATACTCACATTCCAACACTCATGGAGATCTCAGAGATGCTCAGGGGCTCTGAGCAGCACCAAGTAAGCCATGAAAGGACAGGCAGGGCTGTCTGAGAGCTGGTCCAGGCTGGCACCCAGGTGGTAGAACACAGATACCTGCTCTGCTTTCCTAGATGGGTAATGTGCCTCAAAGAGGCCAGCAGGACAAACGGCAATCTGTTTGCTGTGCTCGCTGTCAGTATGCTCAATTTTGGACAAGAATTCAGGTTACAGCTCAGAGTTTGATGTTCTTCATTACAAATACTGTTGTTTCCCTAGATTTAATGGAGTGGAGAGAAGAATCAACACACAAGCAGCTCTGTTTGCTCCTTCCCCTCCAATTTCAGTCTAGATCAGAATTGTCCCTATCTATTTTACTGATGGAAAACTTCTCTCTAGGTTTAGTCATTAGCCCAAAGCAAGTACTGGCCACCAGACACATGGTCTACTATCTGAGAGCTACCCGTTTCACTGTACTTAATTTTAACTTCCATGTAATTGCCACATATGGCTAGCAGCTACTGAACTGCTACAATAACTGTCACTCAGTTCTAATACTGGCCTGTGTTTCTGGACTTAACAGGCAAAGCAAGAACCACTGCAAACTAAGCTGACAACCAGCACAAAGCGGGACCTTAAATATAACATCCGCACCAGAGTATACAGCCACTGGCAAACACAGTGCCTGTTCAAAGCATGGCCCATTCCAGCCTTGCCACAAACCACACAGCATCCCCTTTGGTTTCAGCACAGGGCAGGGGCAGGAAGGTGTGAAGAACTCTGGAAGTGTTCTCTCTCAACATGAAGCTGAAATTTGAGTCAGTCTAAATGTGACCCGGAACAGAGTCACTTAGGAGCCACAAACAGCTTGTGTCACAAGAGCCAATAATACATTCGGTGCTCACAATCTATGGTGCTGAGCATACAATTATTCTGGCCTGCTCCACCCCATCAGGCCACCAAGTGAGCAGCAATGGAGGTGCCCAGAAGTCAGTCTGCTAGCCAGGAGGGGGTGTGTTTCCATGCACAGCCTAGGGTGGGAGGCCTGACAGAGATGGGGTTCTGAAAATGAACCCTCTGGAGGGCCCTTCCCATAAAGGCCGGCAGAGGGGTAACCTCCAGCCACCAGAAGGAGGGCAGATGGCAACTCTCAAATCATAAAATCAGAAGCCCATCCCTGGCAGACATACAGCACCTGCATGCTTGGGTAGAACCTTCAGTTCCTGGTCAAAGGTCACAACCTGAACACCTACAGGTTCCAGGAAGATAACCTTACCTAGTCACCTAGTCAAGACGTCAGTGAGAAGCAAGCGTCAGTGGCCCTGAGGAGAGCCAACCCCTGTCTAGCTTTACAGTGAGTTCTGTCTGCATTGGATTTAAATTCCCTTAAAGGCCGCTGCAGCACACCCAGCAAGGCCTGGACTCAGCTATGGGCGGTTGGCTGACAAACTGCTTTTAATTAAGACCTGTTTCAAGACAAAGGAAAAAATTCTCTATTTTCTTAGGTAGGCTAGCAAGACTCCTGTCTCACACTTGAGGCACGCATGTTTGGCCCTTTCAGTCAGTGTCCAAGAACAAAAGTATGGCAGGGTCTGGTGGCCCAAACCTTTATTCCCAGTGCTTGGGAGGCAGAGGCAGGCTGATCTCTGTGAGGTCAAGGCCAGCCTGGTCTACAGAGTGAGTTTCAGAACAGCCAGAGAGAGCTACACAGTAACTCCAATGACTACACACATAGCTCTAAAAACAAGCAAACAGAAATATTCAGAGTATCTCTGTCTGATTGTGGGTCTTCTAGGAAGGTTCTTCCCTTCTATTGGGCTGAAATTAAAATCCTGAAAGCATCCTTAGGGATTTAAGGACATGGAAAACAAGATAACCTCTCTGGCTGTTCTTATCTGTCTAAGAAATAAGTGGGAGTTAGGGAAAAAAAAAAAAACACTACTTGCCACTGCTTTTCCATGTCACAGTAAATGCAGAATGGATTATTTAGCATAACTGAACTCAAGAGTAAAACTGGCTACCACTTCTGCCAAACAGGAAGAATAGAGTGGGATGGGAAAGCTGTCTGTATGCAACAGCGAGAAACATGGGATGCATCAGTCAAAAAGGAACAACGCAGATTAGATGAGACACAACTTTTATGGCTGACAGTACTCATTGGAAATGGAGGAAAAACAAGTCAAACTTTCCTCTTTTTTTTCTTCTTTTTCTGACATCCACAGTAAAATGCGGAGGACTTAGCAAAACGGACTGGGCAGGTTAATCCAGTATACACCTACCTCCCCAAACTTCTTGTGGCTGAACAGCTTCTAGTAACCTATTAGCTAAAAATAATTCCCAGAAGGAAAAGGCTACAAGTTCAACACCAAACACGTCAACTACTCTGGTCATCCGGAAATCAAGGGAAGAAACAAAACCCCTAGCGCCCCCAAACGCATTCAGTAGAAAAGGTCACTATAAAGGACTTAGGGCAGAAGTGCTCGGAGAGAACCCTCAAAAAGTGGCGACGATTGCTCGCTCACAAGGCGGCCAGGCACAGGCTCTTGGAGGCGAGCCCGGCACGCTGCCACTCTCAGCAAACGCCCCTATAAAGCACACCGCGCCGCGAGCCTCTACCCTCCTCCTCTCCCCGGAGCCCATCCACGCCACACCGGGCGCCCAGGCCAAGAGGGCCACGTGCGCGAGCCAGCGGCCCGGAGCCCACACGCCGCTCGGTAGGACAGCGTGGCGGCCCTCGCAGCCACTCACCCTGGCTCACCGCCCACCCGGCTGCGGGTCGCCGCCCCTCCGAGTCGCGCTCCCCTCGCTCCCGGCCGTCGCGCCGCCCCGCTCCTCCCACACCTAGGCCCCCGCGGACTGGACCCCGCGCGTGGCGGGCACACGATCAGGAGTCGCGCGTGGCACAGAGGCTTCGCCGGCTCTGCGGTCGACCTTCGCCCGCGGTCGCGAGCCCAGCTTACCTCTCTCGGGAGCCGCCGCCGCCCGGACCCAGACGCCTCCTTCCCCACGCGGCCATCTTGGAGACTCTCGGTTCGTCGGGGGCTGGAGCCGACGCGGCTCCGGGCGCGCGGGGGCCGAAGGGTAACGTAGTCCGGTGAGCCGCGCGGACGCGGTGGGAGGTTGCGAGAGGGACTACACTGCCCACAATGCCTCACGCCGGAAGCCTGCTGTAAGCTGCCGCGCGCAAGAGGGCGAGGGGTGGGATCCGCCTTAGGAAAGAGTCTCAGAGTCGCAAAGTGCGAGTCGCTGCGCCCACCGCCTGGACGTCCTTGGGCGCCCAGAGCGAGTGGCTGAAGGAGAGCGGAAAGAAAGCGCCTACCACTCCCAGAGCGCTTCGCGCGACGATCCCGCCCTCACAGCCTGAGAGGCCCAACCCTTGGCCTCGGCCCTGTTGCCCTTCACGGTGGCTTCGGCCGCTGGGGCCCGCGTCCCCCAGTTCTCACACTTTACAATGACTTGAGCAACTTAACCTTTCTGTCTTCCCATCTGCAGACCAGAACTCGTGCACCTCCAGTCTGAAGGTTACTTCTGCCACCGCGGTGTCAACTGCCCCCTCTCCTGACCGGAACTTGCCAGGCTGACAAATCCAGAGATTTTGAGGGTCTGTAGACGTGCGCGACCTAAAACGCCTTTTCCTCCCAGTCAGGTTTTATGCTTGTCTGCTTTCTATAAAGTTCCTGGTTTTCAAATTGAATATGCAACCCCGCCTCCGATTGCCAAACTCTAACACATGCCAGTGTGGCAAAAGAATAGGGATGCGTAGAGAGACGTCAAGAATAAGGTATGAGGGGCTGCGGAGATTGTTCAGTGGTTAAGAGCACTGCCGGCTCTTTCAGGGGACTCTGGATCAGTTTCTGGCACGTAGTAGCTAACAGTCTGCTATTGCAGTAACGTCTGACGCCCTCTTCTGGCCTTAGGACCACAGCACACGTGTAGTGCACAAAAAACCCAGACAACAATCAACCATCAATCGATCAATCATTCAGTTAGTTAATGCCAGTTGATAGTGCCTGGGATCCCTTCCCTGCCCGGGTTACTCAATAACAAACAGCATGCAAGAGAAAAACTTGGCCTAGAAAAGGCAGGTAAGGACTAAGGACTTCAGTTTATGCATTTTTCCAGATCACGAGCCCATTCCCTACCTAAGTGTCTTTGTAAATGTTTAAGTAAATTGCCTCTTGTTAACTATGTATCTCTGATACAGTTCTTCCCGAGACACAAGAACCTAGGAACTTATGTAGGTGGCCCCCGTGACTCAGCCAGGAGGTAAAAATCTATGTTTTCTCTCCCATTTCCCCCTTCCTTATCTACTCTCTTTCACTTCCCCAGGAAGATCTGTGGGAAAGCTCTCAGCTCTCTAGGAACCCTGATAAAAGTGCAGGAGCGTCGGCAGTGGTGGCACATGCCTTTGATCCCAGCACTTGGGAGGTAGAGGCAGGCGGATTTCTGAGTTCGAGGCCAGCCTGGTCTACAGAGTGAGTTCCAGGACAGCCAGGGCTACAAAGAGAAACCCTGTCTCGAAAAACGAAAAAATAAATAAGTGCAGGGGCATATTCTCTTTCCCATCATTCTTCACTTCTCCGTGTTTTTGCCACTATAGTGCCCTATAGTCAGCCCAACTGCAATATGAGCAAAAAATACTGGGCAATGACCAGGGACTGCCAAGCCCACATTTAAACTGGGAGGCAGCTAGCCAGGAGGGTCTGCCTTTACTGGGAGGCTTCGAGGATCTAGTGTTCTGGTGCCAAGTCAGAGACATGGTGGATCCCACTGGGGATCTATGTCCCTGTCTTAGATTTGTTTCTTGTTGCTGTGATAAAAATACACAAGCCACTTAAGGGAGAAGAGGATTTATTTGGCTCACATTTCAGGTTTCAGTCTGAGGTGGTTTTAACAACTGTCCCCATAGGCTCATATATTTAAATGTTGGATTCTCAATTGTACTGTTTAGGAAGAATGAGGAGGTCTGGCTTTTATTGTTGAAGGCGAGTAGGAATGGATTTGAAGTTTCAAAAGCCCATGCCAGGCCCTGTTCTTCTTTCTGCCTGGCGATGGTTTCAAAATATAAGCTCTCGGTGACTCCTCCAACACCTGCCTGTCCGCTGCCATACTGCCCACCATAATGACCATGAATTCACCCTCTGAAAGTGTAAACAAGCCTCTAATCAAATGCTTTCTTTTCTGAGTTTAACTGTTCATGGTGTCTGTTCACCTCAATAGAAACGTAACTGACAGTCCATCATGGCAGGGAAGTCAAAACAGTAGGAATGTGAGAGCTCTGTCACATTACATCCACAGTAAAGAGCACAGGTTGGGCTGGAGAGATGTCTCAGTAGTTAAGAGCACTGACCTCTCTTCCAGAGGTCCTCAGTTCAATTCCCAGCAACCACATGGTGGCTCACAACCATCTGTAAAGGGATCTGATTCCCTCTTCTGGTGTGTCTGGAAACAGCTAAAGTGTACTCATAAATAAATCTTTAAAAAGAGAGAGTGAGAGAGAGATGTATTAATGTGTGCTCACACCCAGTTCTTTCTGTGCTTGTGTATAGTCCAGGGTCTCTCGCCTCCAATAGTGGGTAGGTTTGTGTAAAGTTGGCAGCACAAACAACCTTACCACTTGTAAATTCGACAAACATTGCTTTAAGCCATAACCTTAAACTTTCACTCCTTCTTCCCCAAATCTCAGGTTTAGCTCATAATATAACAATCCAACTTTTAAAATCCCAACAAAGTCCAAAGTCAATCCCAGTACTTGGAAGCAGGCAGATCTCTGAGTTTGAGGCTAACCTGGTCTACAGAATGAGTTCCAGGACAGCCAAGGCTACACAGAGAAACCTTATCTTGAAAAACCACAAAATAAAAATCCAAAGTCTTAACAGTGAGCTACACTAATAATAATAATAATAATAATAATAATAATAATAATAATAATAATAGCAGGGCGTGGTGGCGCAGGCCTTTAATCCCAGCACTCGGGAGGCAGAGGCAGGCGGATTTCTGAGTTCGAGGCCAGCCTGGTCTACAAAGTGAGTTCCAGGACAGCCAGAGCTATACAGAGAAACCCTGTCTCGAAAAACCAAAAAAAAAAAGAAAAGAAAAGAAAGAAAGAAAGAAAAAAGATAATAACAATAGAAATTATATACTGATAGAGAATAAATGTTTCCATTTCAAAATGGAAGGATCAGTGCATATTAAGGATCAAAACAAAACAGAAATTCAGCAGTGCAAACACCCAAGTCCTAAAGCTCTATCTATAGTATCTGGGGCTCAGAATAAAATTGGCTATGGTTTGAAAGCTAGCTTATATAGCTTAACTTTTGGGCCAGCTCCACTCTACACCTGTGGCCATTCTTGTTAGATACACCATGATTCTAGCATCTCCAAAGTCCTAGGGTATCTACTACAGCTTAGGTTTCACCTTCACAGCCTCACACAGTGGCCACTCGGGACTCTGACCCTGCCACACAGTTCTGGCTTTAGTGGCCCTCCATGACTTTCTCAATCTTGCATCTTTGCCATCAAAACCAATACTACATAGATAGTATGTCAAGCTATGCTGCCAGCTTAAGGTATATATATATATATATATATATATATATATATATATATATATATATATATATATATATATATCCTAGCTCTCTTGGATCACAGCGATATCAGCTTCTATGTGCTGACCCTGAAGAAAATATTCATTGTCACCATGCAGAGTGCCAGGTTTCTCTTTAGCGACTCCATTCAGTCTCTAACAGTTATGGCTGCTTTGTTGTCTGCACTCTTCTCTGAAACTTTAAGCTTGCCTGCACACTTATTCCTCTGCCAAGGAAATCAGTCAGTTGTCTCTAAGTTGAGCATCACTCAAACTCTTGGGACATGGCAGAATGAAACAAAGCACAAACGTGGCCAACACACCACAAGAATGGCCCCTGGCATAGGTCCTGACACAGCCCTGTGCCCCTGTGAAACTGCATGAGCCAGGCTTCCGCCTCTGTGTCTCCCTCAACGTTACTATCTTCCCAGCTCCCACCAGAATGACCTTTAAACCTCTATATACATTTTCAATGGATTTTCTTTTTGTTTGTTTGGTTTGGGTTCTTTTGTTGTTTTGTTTTTTACTTTTAAAAAATTTTATGTGCATTGGAGTTTGCCTACATGTTTATCTGTGTGACAGTGTCTGGAACTGACACCACAGTTTTGAGCTGCCATGTGGGTGCTAGGAACTGAACCCGGGTCCTTTGGAAGAGAAAGCAGGACCCTTTCCTTCCCTTTCCTTTCCTTTCCTTTCCTTTCCTTTCCTTTCCTTTCCTTTCCTTTCCTTTCCTTTCCTTTCTTTCTCTTTTTTTAGATATGTATGTGAATACACTGTAGTTGTCTTCAGACACACCAGAAGAGGGCATCAGATCCCATTGCAGATGGTTGTGAGCCACCATGTGGTTGCTGGATATTGAACTCAGGACCTCTGGAAGAGCTTAACTGCTGAGCCATCTCTCCAGCCCCCTTTCAATGAATTTTCTAACCTAAAGTTTCCATTTTTTTTTTCAACAGCCTTTCCACAAAACAATTCCAAAGGCCTAGAAGCCACATGGTTGGGTTTATCACAGGCACCTCTGCTTCTGACACCAATTTCTGTCTTAGTTCTACTCCCTGTTACTGGGATTCCCTGACAGAAGCACTCCTCTGGTTCACAGTTCCAGGTTATAGTCTATCACAGCAGGGAAGTCCCTCCCAGTGGAAGGCATTTGAGAACTGGTCACATTCCCTTCACAGCCAAGAAGCAGACAGCAATGATGCATCCTTCTGCTCAGTTCCTTTTCTACATCTATACAGTCCAGGATCCCACCTCTCCTGCATAGTTTTATGTCATCTTGACACAGGCTAGAGCCATCTGAAAAGAGAGACCCTCAGTTGAGAAAATGTCTCCATATGATACTGCTTAGGGCATTTTCTTAGTGACTGATGGGGGAGGTCCCAGTGCACTGTGGGTAGTGCTATCCCTGGGCTGCTGAACCTATATTCTATAACAAACCAGACTAAGCAAGCCAGTAAGAAGCACCCTTCCACAGCCTCTGTATCAGTTCCTGCGTCCAGGTTCCTACATTGTTTGAGTTCCTTTCCTGACTTTCTTCAATGGTGAACCATGATGTGGAACTATAAGCCAATAAACCTTTTCTTCTCCTCCCTTCTGATCATGTTTCATCATTACAAATAATATCTCTAAGACATTACCCATCACATGCCCATATACCAAATTAGGGAATCGACAGCCATGCCATGGTATATCCTTTAATCCCAGTACTCTGGAGGCAGAAACAGGCAGTTCTCTGTGAGTTGGATGTCAGCCTGGTTTATAGAATGAATTCCAAGGCAGCCAGGGCTCCAAAGAGAAACACTGTCTACAAAAACAAACAAACAAACAAAGACTTCCTCTTCAGATGACTGTAAATTACATCATGTTGACAATTAAAACTAACCCTTATAGCCCCAACTGGGACTGGGCCAGTGCTAGGATAGAGTTTACTGCTGACCATATGGGCAATCAGATATGGGGTAGCCACACTGGTGCTAAAAATAATAATGCATATGTGGCTGTTCCAAGTCCTGTGCTCCAAGCCTTTCCCATGCTGCAGACATTTTTCCTTTATTCCTTTCACCCTTCCTCCGTCTTTCTAGATGACCCAGAGGTAATGGGAAGGCTAACTGTGGTGCATTGCAAATGCTGACTCAGTTTCCTTCGTGGTCCACCACCTGTTGGCTTCATATGCTGACTCAGCCAGACTATTTCTGGCTGACTATACGCCCTACTCTCCTAACACTATGATTTGTCTACTTCTGCCTTATACTGCAAGTGCTAACTCTTCCCTGTCTAATTACAGTAGGCAGTGCTACCCCTGAGGGTATGTAGATAATGCCTTAGCTAACAAGATATTCCTTGGGCATTAGTTCCAAAGGAAAAAAAAATTCCACCCATTTGGACTTTTAACTTAATCATGATTTAAAACAAATAATTATTACTATTCATGCAAACATATCTTTTTCTGAATTTAGCAGCTTACTAATTCAGGATTCAATTATGTAAATTATTTATTATTTATTTATTTATTTATTTACTTATTTATTTATGGAGCTTCTTAGGAAAGCAACCTTTTTCCGCTGTGATAAAAACGGACTCAGAGAGGAGTGGTGGTTTACACCTTTAATCCCAGCACCTGGGAAACAGAGGCAGGTGCATCTCTGAGAGTTCAAGGCCAGCCTGGTCTACCCAGTAAGTTCCAGAACAACCAGGTCTACACAAAGAAACATTGTCTTGAAAAAAAAAATCAAAACCATAAAACCCCCAAATTCTCAGATATGCTTATAGCAGAGAACAACTTTTAATTTTTGTGATTGAATCCTGGGAGAGGGACAATGTAGGTCACTGGCTTAAACCGCATGGGTAAAGAGTAATCCTAGGAACATTTGATATACAAACTAGAGCTTCGGATTTGCCTATGGCTATTCTCAGACATATCAGAGGATGCTTAGGGATGTGAGGACAGGATGGCTGATTCCTGTTTGGGGTTGGAGATAGCTCTGTGGGTAGAAGCACTTGTTCCCTTGCAGACCAGGTTCAGTCTGTACTCAGTTTTCAGCACCCACATATATGAAGGATCTGACTTTCTCTTCTCACCCCTGAGGATGCTAGGCATGAATATGCCGCACAGAGGTACATGTAAGCAAAACTCCAAAAATTGTGGGTTTTGTTTTTATGTGGGTTTGTTTGTTTGTTTTGTTTTGTTTTGTTTTTCCTGGGACTCAATCTGTAGACCACTCTGGCCTCAAATTCAAAGAGATCTGACTGCCTCCTCTTCCAGAGTTCTAAGCCACCACTGCTCAGTTATAAAAACAAAACAAAACAAAATAAAACAACTGAAGAAAAGAGAAGCGGGGAGAGGAAGAGGAGGAAGAGGAAGACAGTAATGAAGATAGGATGGAGAACAGCTCTTTGTCACCTTTTGGACTCCAATGCATTCTCAGGAATTGGAATAATGTTGATCTTTGAAAATATTTAATGAGTGCCTGCGTGCATGGGTGCGTGCGTGTGTGTGTGTGTGTGTGTGTGTGTGTGTGTGTGTGTGTGTGTTGTAGTGTATGTGTTTATGCACATGAGCAGATAGAGCCCAGAGGTAGATGTCAGGTAAGTTTCCCACTATTACTGCCATCTTATTTTTTGCAACAGGGTCACTAAGTGAATCAGGATGTCACCAGACAACTGGTTAGCAAGCTGCAGTAACCTGCCTGTCTCTGTGAGAAGTGGGCATCAGATACCCTGGTATGGAATCACAGGTGGCTATGAGCTACCTTGTGCTGAGAATCATATCCATCTGGTCAAAATTTAGAAGGAATATTAGAAAAATTTCCTGTTGCTTTGGAAGTTAAACGCACACACCACACCACACACACACACACACACACACACACAAATATGTAGATGATTTACTACTGTTAGTGGAACAAGAGAATAAAATTATGAGCTCAACAGTTTATCACTGTTGAACTTCCTGGGGGAAGGAAACTTGTAGTTCCTAAAAAGTGACAGAGGCTGGAGGGATGGCTCAATGGTTAAAAGCACAGGTTGCTTGTAGAAAGCGCTGCCCCGGCTCTGAGGCAGCGAACGCACTGCCCCGGCTCTGACCTGCGAAACGCTGCCCGAGCTCTGACCGGCAAAGCCGCCCGGCTCCGGGAAGGCCTCTGGCTCCAGGAGCCTCCGGCTCCGCCCCATTACAAGATGGTTGCCAGGGAGGAGAGCATATGCGCAGCTCCCTTCAGGTCTTCCTTAGGCAGTAGTCCCTCCTGAAGGGAAAATATGCTAATGAGGCATGGTTTGTGGCACCAATGAACGGGCCGCATACTAATGAGGTATAGCTTGGTGCACCAATCCACAACCACTACGACACCCCTCCCCCTTCCCTGGGAGAGTATATAAGCCGCAGCTCTGCTGCTGTCCAGGGTCCTGGGAATCTACTATCAAGGTGCTCCAGAATAAAGCTGACTGAGAAGATCCTGGTGGTGGTGTGTCTTTCTTGCTGGTTGAGGGAGGCACGTTGCAGTTGCTCTTCCTGAGGATCTGAGTTCAATTCCCAGCACCCACTTTAGTCAGCTTACAACTGTAAATATTTTTCTTAAAAGAAGTTATGATTTGCAGAAACCAGGCCTTTAAAAGCTTAAAGGTAGGGGCTGGTGAGATGGCTCAGAGGGTAAGAGCACCTGACTGCTCTTCCGAAGGTGATAAGTTCAAATCCCAGCATCCACATGGTGGCTCACAACCATCCGTAACGAGATCTGGCTCCCTCTTCTGGAGTGTCTGAAGACAGCTACAGTATACTTACATATAATAAATAAATCTTTAAAAAAAAAAAAAAAGCTTAAAGGTAGACTCAAGAGATTGTATGATAAGCATATAAGAAATGCCTTCTAGAAATAGCTTAATTAGGAACTCCACCGCACTGCACTAAGGCGGCACCTAATAACTAGAACCCAGTGATATCACTTATTCAAGATAACCAGGCATGTGAATGCATAAGCAGAGAATTCCATGACACCTACTTGACAGGATATAAGCAGAGAATAGTCAAGGACCACTTGGGCTTGGAGAGGAGTTCTGAGAGAAGGGGTGTCTGAGAGATGCAAACAAACAGCCCCAAGTCAAATCATGGGTCCAAGCTGGTGGCCCATGTTCTGCTTTCTCTGGAGAGTTCCAGATAACGCTCTATATTCTGCTCGATACAGTTCTCTAAACAGCAATCCTCTGGATAGCTCATCTCCTGCAGATCAAAAGCCCAGTCTTTCATTTTACTTATCAATCCAGTCATTTATTCCAGGTTTAATTTTGCTTATCCTATGAATCTACATCCTGTGACTGCAGCCCCTTAACTCTTTTTTTTTTTTTTTTTTTTTTTTTGGTTTTTTTCTCTGTATATCCCTGGCTGTCCTGGAACTCACTTTGTAGACCAGGCTGGCCTCGAACTCAGAAATCCGCCTGCCTCTGCCTCCCAAGTGCTGGGATTAAAGGCATGCGCCACTACGCCCGGCAGCCCCTTAATTCTTAAGAGACAGTAAGCACACATTTTCTTTTAACACTGCAAAAGAATTCAGAGGTCTGCTTGCCTCTGTTAAGTACAAATGATAAATTAGCTGGGTGGGGCCCCATCCTGAAATTACCATTTCTACCACACTTGGGCTTAGGAATCTCTCTGCTTTTATAAGCATAAACAAAACAAACAAAAAGAAAAAAGAAAAAAGAAAAAAATTGAGCTAGGTGGGATCTCCTGCAATCACCATTCCTAATCTCTTTATCTCCTTTGGTATCTTTCTGATATGCTTGCTCACAGCACAGCTGTTTTTGTTCCTTTAGATTCATGAAACCCCTTATATAATTCATATTGCATCCTTATTTTCTGAGAAATATATTTGTGAACCCATGTTTTTAGAGTTCTTTTCCACAGCCGGGCTGTCCTGAAGGTCCCAATGTTTACCATTTTGCTTAGACATAGCCATACCTTTGTGCTGTCTCTGATTATCATGGAGTCATTAACTTTAATAGGGAGGACATTCCTTGAAGGAGGAATGTAAAATATGTACATTACTATACAAACAAGCCTTACGCCCACAGCAGTCATGGACACTTGTGGAGGCTCACACCTGCTGGCCTTATTGCAGGGGCAGAAACCATGTTATTCTGTCCCTACCAAGGCCATGCAGAACCAGGCAGAGACTACAAGCACTGCATCATTCTTCTCTCTAGGACTGCTGGGGACATCAGAGAAATGCCACCTTGATCTGCCCTGCAGCTGGAAAGTCTATCCTGGAATCCTGACCCTAGGATCAGAGACTACTATTAAAAGACTGAACTGGATCTTCAGCTAAGATATGTCACATAGGTGAACAACTTTTGGGAGATAGGCTTAGGACCATAGCCTAAAACTTAGAATGTGAACCTTGTGTGATATTAAACCTCAGCATAATAAAATATAACGTTTGATCAGGCATTGTGGTCACATCTTTAATCCAGCACTTGGGAGGCAGAGGCAGACAAAATCTCTGTGAGTTCAAGGCCAACCTGGTCTACAAAGTGAGTCCAGGACAGCCAGGGCTCTGGTATGCAAAGAATACAAACAAATGAAACTTCTTACTTCATACTTACCTTCTTGCTTGTTACAGAGGCCCAGCAGTTAAAAACACTGTCTGCTCTTCCTGAAGACCCCAGGTTCCAATCCTAGCATCCATGTGGCAGGCAGCTCAATTTCAGGGATCCCAGGGCCTTCCATCAGCCATGAAAGTAGTGCATAGACATGCAAACCAGCAAAACATCCATATCACATTAAGAAAAAAAAAAGCTAAAAAGAAGAAGGGGCTATATAAACATTTAGAATAGTTCATGCTTTAGGGGCTAATTAAAAGAAAAGAAAAATTTTAATTATTTATTTTTTTTATGTATGTGAGTACACTGTGCTGTCTTCAGACACATCAGAAGAGGGCATCAGATCCCATTACAGATGGCTGTGAGCCACCATGTGGTTGTTGGGAATTAAACTCAGGACTTCCAGAAGAGCAGTCAGTGCTCTTAACCTCTGAGCCATCTCTTCAGCCCCTAAAGTTTTCGAATTAAATCATAAGAAACTAGTTACCCAGGTATTGGCAATCTTCCAACTGCCTGAGGAAACTGCAATTATCCAATCCCTGGGCACCAAAGAGGACACAACTCTGAAGCCCACAGAAACAGACTGGCTGATGGAATAACCTGAGAAGCCATGACTGAATCTCCCTCCTCACAACTATAACTGCAACTTAAGCTGGAAAAATGCTTCCTTCAGATTGCTTATAGGCAGGTCTTGGTGGGTTGGGAGAACATTTTCTCAGTTATGATTGATGTGAGAGGGTCCAGACCCCTTGGGGACAGTGCCACTCCTGGGCAAGTGATCCTAGGTATATAAGAAAACGGGCTAGGCAGGCGTGGTGGCACACGCCTTTAATCCCAGCACTCGGGAAGCAGAGGCAGGCGGATTTCTGAGTTCTAGGCCAGCCTGGACTACAGAGTGAGTTCCAGGACAGCCAGGGCTATACAGAGAAACCCTGTCTTAAAAAAACAAAAAAAAAGCCGGGCGTGGTGGCGCACGCCTTTAATCCCAGCACTCGGGAGGCAGAGGCAGGTGGATTTCTGAGTTCGAGGACAGCCTGGTCTACAAAGTGAGTTCCAGGACAGCCAGGGCTATACAGAGAAACCCTGTCTTGAAAAACCAAAAAAAAAAAAAAAAAAAAAGAAAGAAAGAAAGAAAACGGGTTAGGGGCCAGAAGTAGTGGTGCATGCCTTTAATTACAGCACTCAGGAAGCAGACACAGATGCAGGTGGATTTGTGTGAGTTTGAGGCCAGCCTGGTCCACATAGTGAGTTCCGGGACAGCTAGGGCTACACAGAGAGACCCTGTCTCAAAATGAACAAAACAGCAACAAAACCCGAGCTGGCGGCTCTGGGGTTGCTTCCTGGACTTACAGCAGCTTCAGACTCTTCCTCAAACGTACACCTTTCAGCCTCATGGGAGTACTTTGTATTGCATGATCATTTTCTTGGAACCCCAGACCCATTTATTTCTTTAAAATTTATTTTTTACAATCATTATTTAGTGCACGGGTGCACACATAGGCAGGTCAGAGGAAAACTCGCAGGAGTCAGTTCTCTCCTTCCACGATGTGGCTTCCAGGGATCAACTCAGGTCATCAGGCTTGGCACTAAGCACTGTTCTCTGATGAGCCATCTCCCTGGCCCCAAATTCATTTTAAACAAGGGCTTGGCCATACTCAGCTACAGGGACCCCCAGGTATCTGCTGGCCTAGGTAACTCTAAACTTGGGGCTTGGGGTCCAGCAAACTCTTGTCTCTCAGCATTTAAGATGAGTGCTGGAGGTGTCCTGATTAGTTCTTTGTCAACTTGACTCAAGGTAGAGTCACTTGAGAAGAGAAACTTCAGTTGAGAAAAACGTCTCCACTAGACTAGCCTGTGGTCTATTTTCTTGACTAATGGTTGTGTTAAACCCACAGGGCAAGAGCAAGATCACTACCATAATTTTGAGCCAAATTTGAAGCAAGCTTGAATTTATTGGCATGCACCCAAGGGCTGAACAGGGACTGCCTTTTTTTCCTGGTTAAAGGGAACAGCCTCACGTCCATTTTTTGCACACACACACAAGCTCCCCACCCCAACCCTCCTTTGTTCTGATTTGGTCTTTTGGTTTTTTGAGGCAGAGTTTCTCTGTGTAGCCCTGGCTGTCCTGAAACTTGCTCCATAGACCAGTCTGGCTTCAGAGATCACGCCTGCCTCTGCCTCCTCCCAAGTGCTGGGATTAAAGGCATGTGCCTTTATGATTCTTCTTGGGTCCCTTTTAAGGAGTAAAATCATAAGTAGTTACAAAGCAGGTTTACAGAAGAGAGACACTGAACTAATAAGAAAGTACAGGAAAATCTAAAAAACAAAAACAACAACCCACCGTGTGGTTTCCATATGATTAAGGAGGGCGATTAGTGTGGATCAGGGGAGGTCAGGGAGGGTCAGGGTGCTCAGAAAACAACTGAAGGTCATGGGCTGAGACAGGTCAGGCTCTAGGAAACAGACTTAAAACCAGCAACTTAGTTCTTACAGTAAATGGAAACTTACTTTTAACCTTACAGCACAAAGGCCTTCAAAATGGAGTCAGGCAGGTTCCTCAGTTGATGTAGGAGGGCCCAGCTCACTGTGGGCAGCAGGACCACTTTTGGCCCCGACTCCCCTCCGTGACGGACTGTTACGAAGGATATGTAAGCAGAAACAGACCCTTTCCTCCTTGTCAGATCCAAGAGGCACAAATGGCTAACTGTGGTGCCTGGAGCATACCCAAGAGCAGCTGATGAATCTCAGCACCTCTTAGAGTCTGGCTGGTTCCTCTCAGCTTCTCGCCACTCCCTTACCCCTTTCTCCTTTGTTCCCTCTTTTCTCCCGCCCCCTCCATCCTCCTCTTCTCTCATGGTCCAGTCCAGTCTCCTGGTCATGTCTGGTCTACTTTTTTTTTTTTTTTTTGATTTTTGAGACAGGGTTTCTCTGTGTAGCCCTGGCTGTCCTGGAACTCACTTTGTAGACCAGGCTGGCCTCAAACTCAGAAATCCACCTGCCTCTGCCTCCCAAGTGCTGGGATTAAAGGTGTGTGCCACTACGCCTGGTGTCTGGTCTACTTCTTTCTCTCCCTGCTCTGGACTCTTCCAGATGCCTCTGGCTGAGCTCTCCCTCATAGCTACAATAAAAACCTTCTCCTCAACACTTCTCCTTAGAGTGGTCATATCCTCATTGCATTCACTCCCCAAGTTCTTTCTTGCTTTGGTGCTCAACCACAGCAACAGAAACCCTAAGGCAAGAGGAGAGCATGCTGTGTGCTTTAGCCTCAGATATGTTGTGAACTTGCATGGCTGGAAGATGCATGCACCAGAACCTTTGAAAAACTTCCTTTTGTCTTCCAATCAGAGTGCTGGGGCAGGTGTGGTGGGGATGGAATTGGGGGCCTCACATAAGCTAGATAAGCACTTTTATCTTTAAGCCCAGCCTTGAAGACACAGACCTCCTGTTATAATAATGGAAGCCAAATATGTCCTCTCATTTGGATACCTGGAGCCTGCAGGAAATTTGGGGGTTGGTCATGATTTCCTAGAAGCCTGTGGAGTAGGCAAAGGAGGCTTGGTCTTGAACATTGGGTTGAGCACCATCTAGGTAATGTTACTTATACATTTAAAACAAAACTTTCTGGAGGGCTGGAGAGATGGCTCAGCGGTTAAGAGCACTGACTGCTCTTCTGGAAGTCCTGAGTTTAATTCCCAGCAACCACATGATGGCTCACAACCATCTGTAATGAGGTCTGATGTCCTCTTCTGGTGTGTCTGAAGACAGCTACATTGTACTTACATATAATAAATAAATAAAACTTGAAAAAAAATCTTATAGCATGTGCACGGCCCTGAGTTCATTCCTGCTAACACACACACACACACACACACACACACCTTTCAGCTAGGTGTGAATGGTACACATCTGTAACCCCAAATTTGGGAGGTTGAGTCAGAAGAATGAGGAGTTCAAGACCGTCCTCAACTACATAGTGAGTTCCAGGATAGCTTAGATTCTGTCTCAAAACAAACAAACAAACAAACAAACAAACACAAAGGAACAAGACAATGACTAAGTACTTCATTTGCCACGCAGTGCAGAGCTTTAGCAATGACCAAATGGTGGTGGCTCTACCAGGGAGTACCGAAAGTCAGAGAAAGAAATCATGACCCTCCCCTCTGTACTTCATGTAACAGAGCAGACTGGAGAAGAGCTGGTGCTACCCAGCCACAGGAGAGACAGATTCTATATAAATAACCCATAAGGTGTACTGACCTCAGGGCCTGTGCACCCATGTGTTGCTGGTGCAATTCTCTGTTCTAAGACACAAGAATCTGGAACTGGGTGCTCTTGGAACCTATAACCACACCTATAACAAAGCTCATATATAAGACACTGGGTTCAAAACAAAACAAAACATAGGTCTCTGTTAAAATTACATGGAGTAAGCTTACCTATATTTTGCAAGTGACTACTCTTTGGAATTGGATCTTATATAATTTCCATTATGAAAAAGAAATAATTTGGCAAACATAAAGATACACAGATATTTTTAAATAGAATTTAATTTAAATAGAATTTAACTTGTTTTATGGGTATTTTTCAGTATTTATTTATTTATTTATTTATTTTTGTTTTTTTCAAGAGAGGGTTTCTCTGTGTAACCCTGGTTATCCTGGAACTCATTCAAGGCTGGCCTTGAACTCAAGAGATCTACCGGCCTTTCTCTGCCTCCTAAGTACTGGGACTAAAGGTATGAACCACCACAGCCTGGCTATGTGTGTTTTGCCTGCATGTATGCCTATGCACCGTTTGCATGTCTGGTGCTGGGGAGAGAACAGAAAAGGACATGGGATTCTCTGGGTATAGTTACAAATGGCTGTGAGCTCACATGTAGGATATGGGATTCTCTGGTTACAAATGGCTGTGAGCTCACATGTAGGTTCTGGGAAACAAATGCTCAGTGCTCCTAACCACCGAGCCATCTCTCCCAGTCTTGAAACATATCTTTTTTTTTTTTTTTTTTTTTTCGAGACAGGGTTTCTCTGTGTAGCCCTGGCTGTCCTGGAACTCACTCTGAAACGTATATCTTGTTATTTGTTTTGTCTTTTAAGACAGAGACTCATTAAGTGGTCCTAGCTGGTCTGGAATTCACTATGAGAACAGGCTGGCCTCAAACTCATAGAGATCTACCTGCCTCTGCCTCCAGGGTACTTTGGAATAAAGGTATGTGCCGCCACACCACCAACCCCCACCCCTTTAAAAAAGATTTAGTTCTTTTTTTTGTTTGTTTGTTTTTCAAAACAGGGTTTCTCTGTATAACCCTGGCTGTCCTGGAACTTAGTTCTTATTTTTATTTTATAGTGTGTATGGGTGTCCTACCTGCATGTGTGTCTGTGTTTCAGTGCAAGTAAGTCTAGTGCCCTTGGAGGCCAGAAAAGGAGTTCCTGAAGCCATCAATTGTTGTTAGCTGCCATGTGGAGGATGAAAAGTAAACCTGGGTCCTCTGTAAGAGCACTAAATGCTCTAAACTGCTGAGCCATCTCTCCAGCACCTGCCCCACCCTTTTTTGAGACAGGGTCTCACCATGTGGTCTTCACTGGCCTAGAGTTTCCTATGTAAGCACTGATGGCATATACCTTTAACCCCAGCCTTTAGGAGCAGAGGCAAGGTGGATTTCTATGAGTTTGAGGTCAGCCTGGACTACAGACTACAGAGTGACTTCCAGGACAGCCAAGGTTACACAAAGAAACCCTGTCTTGAAAAAAACAAAACAAAACAAATCTTGATAAATCTATACTGCTTAGGGGGCTGGAGAGATGGCTCATTGGTTTAAAGAACTTGTTGCTATTTTTGAGGAACTGGATTCAATTCCCAGCACCCACATGATAGTTCACAACCATCTGTAACTTCAGTTCCAAGGTTTCTTCTGTCACCACCTCATAGCCTCTTTATGCCTCAGGTACACACATGGTACACATATATACATCCAGGCAAAACACTCATACACATAAAATAAATTCTTTTTTTTTTTTTTTTTTTTTTTTTGGTTTTTCAAGACAGGGTTTTTCTGTATAGCCCTGGCTGTCCTGGAACTCTGTAGACCAGGCTGGCCTCGAACTCAGAAATCTGCCTGCCTCTGCCTCCCAAGTGCTGGGATTAAAGGTGTGGGCCACCATGCCTGGCTAAATTCTTTTTGTTGTTGTTGTTGTTGTTAAATCTATACAGCTTAGATCTTTTCTGAGAGTACTGGGATAAGGCATAGGCCACTACCACCTGGATGATTTATCAAGCTTTTAAACACAATTACATCTACAATATATCTATGAGAAGTTAATACATTATAAACGAATGCAGTTCAAGACTCATTCCCAAACCCACACATACACACAGAGAGAAAATAAGATTTTTTAAATGTAAAAACGTAGATGCCAGAGATTTTGTTAAACAGTTATTATTACTACTTTTGAAATTCCATGTTGTTTGTAGACATAAAACAATGACCATGAACACATATGACACTGTATGAAACCTGCGTGCACCCAGTTAAGAAGACAGATGGAGTATAAAAGTTTCTGAGTCTGCCTCCTTGCACAGGTTCAGTGACAAGGAAGCTCGAAAGTGAAGCATGGCAGGAAGACAGGTGACAGAGGGGCATGTCCCCACGGATGGACAGAAATGTCTCCATGGATGTCACTGTGAGCCAAGGGTTTCCATTACATTTTTTACTGTATTACTTTGTTATGTCAGTGCACCATCAGCATCCAGTGCGCCCGAGATGGTGCACCGATGTTAGTCCCGAGAAACATTTCCAGGGCTGTCTGATTAAGCACGCTTTATTTAGAGGTGAACAAGGAACTGGCTAGAGGGCTGCCTCACCCTACGTCTGGGTTTCAGAGAACAACCCCTCACTGGCTTTTGGGGTCCTTTTTATGGGGAAGGATTAGGGTTGACAGAAAACAGCTGCCAAGATAATTAGCTCTTAGTGCTTGGACAGAAGAGTGGGGCACTCAGGGTTCAAGGCTGCCTGTGGGGTAGATAAGTGTAATAGAAAACAGCTGTTGGGATAATTGGCTGTTAGAAAGGAGGCTATAAAAATAAGTGCAGGAATGTATCATGACAAGGGGAGTCCAAGTCATCAAGGTATCTGCGAAGATACATTTTTGTAAGCAAAAGGATAATCGTATATCACAGGTTTAGGAGTTTAGCAAGGCAAAAGCTTTATGGTCTTACAAGTTCAGCATAGGCTGAAAAACATGATTTGTAGGCTACATTGGCTTAAGAAATAGAAACTTATCCTGGCAAAGTATGGAGAGTTAATAACAATGTATAACAATGCGGCTCCTGTTTGGGTTTCACACAGGTATCCTGAAAATGGAGTTTACAGTCAGCCAACATGTGGGCTCTGGGGATCCAAAGTCTACAGGAACAGTTAGTTACTCAAAGCTGCTGAGCTATGCTGCTCCATTCCTTCAATGGTTAAATCATTTTTAAAAATTTTTTGGTTTTTTGAGACAGGGTTTCTCTGTGTAGCCCTGGCTGTCCTGGAACTCACTCTGTAGACCAGGCTGGCCTCGAACTCAGAAATCCGCCTGCCTCTGCCTCCCGAGTGCTGGGATTAAAGGCGTGCACCACCACCCGGCTCACTGTAAAACTCTTAATTTTTAAAAAAATATGTAGTGAAACCAGATTGTAATTCCTGTGTTTGCTAGCATATGTAAAACAGCAAAAGGAAGTGAGTGTGGTAGCCCAAGCCTTTAGTCCCAGCACTTAACAGGCAGAGGCAGGTGGATGGATGTGAGTTTGAGGTCATCCTGGCCTAATCCCCTCTTGAAAAGCCAAAGAATAAAAAGAAAGAGGGTGGGAAGAAGAGGAAGGAGAAAGAAGAAACCAACCAAGGATGCACACACCTCTTCCCTAATTGGACCAGGCAACACTGGCCTGGCTCATTTTCCCTAGGCTAGACTTCAATGGCCTCTTCAATATAGCCATTTACCTGCCTGCCATCTGAATGTCCCTAAGATAGGATGGCTAATTTCCTTCCAGGTGGCTCTGAGACCTTCCCAGTCTGGATCAGACACCATCTGCAGACCCAGTGTAGAGTATAAAGACAGATACACAAAGTAGCTGGCCTTCCAGCCCCTAGTCAAGCCAGAGCTCCCATGTTGGCCCTGAAAGTGATGAAACTAGCTTTTCAGAATTAAAGATGGAGACATCAGAGTCTCACAAGGAGAATGATATGAGGCCAGCAGAACTTCCCTGGAGGCTGTTAGCTTCAGAAAGGGCAAGTAAAGTAGCAGTGAGTATGTCCTTGATGGGAAAAGCAACACAAAGTTCTTTTGGAAAGCAGAGAGCATGGGAGCAGCAGGGAGCACCTGTCAAGGGAGAGCATGGGAGCAGCAGGGAGCACCTGTCAAGGGAGAGCATGGGAGCAGCAGGGAGCACCTATCAAGGGGGAGCAGGGGAGCAGCAGGGAGCACCTGTCAAGGGAAAGCAGGGGAGCAGCAGGGAGCACCTATCAAGGAAGAGCATGGGAGCAGCAGGGAGCATCTGTCAAGGGAGAGCATGGGAGCAGCAGGGAGCACCTATCAAGGGGGAGCAGGGGAGCAGCAGGGAACACCTGTCAAGGGAGAGCAGGGGAGCAGCAGGGAGCACCTATCAAGGGAGAGCATGGGAGCAGCAGGGAGCACCTATCAAGGAAGAGCATGGGAGCAGCAGGGAGCACCTATCAAGGGAGAGCAGGGGGTAAGGCATGTGAAGAGGTGAGCCACTGTGTAAGAGTACATACTTCTCTTCCTGAGGACCCGAGTTCTATTCCCAGCACACACACATTAGGTGGCTCACAACCACCTGGTAAAAACAAATTCTTAAGAAGACAGAAAGCAGCCGGGCATGGTGGTGCACGCCTTTAATCCCAGCACTCGGGAGGCAGAGGCAGGCGGATTTCTGAGTTCAAGGCCAGCCTGGTCTACAAAGTGAGTTCCAGGACAGCCAGGGCTATACAGAGAAACCCTGTCTCGAAAAAAAAAAAAAAAACCAAAAAAATAAAAAAGAAGACAGAAAGCGAGCCGCTTTAGTCCCAGCACTTGGGAGGCAGAGGCAGGCGGATTTCTGAGTTCCAGGCCAGCCTGGTCTACAAAGTGAGTTCCAGGACAGCCAGGGCTATACAGAGAAACCCTGTCTCGAAAAAACAAACAAACAAACAAACAAGACAGAAAGCATAGAAATGCCCATGCTGAGCTGGGTGTGATGGCACATGCCTTTAATCCCAGCACTTGGGAGGCAGAGGCAGGCGGATTTCTGAGTTCAAGGCCAGCCTGGTCTACAAAGTGAGTTCCAGGACAGCTAGGGCTATACAGAGAAACCCTGTCTCGAAAAACCAATAAATACATAAATAAAAAATAAAAAGAAATGCCCACGCTGATGTGCTTTGGATCCAGAGAATACTGCTTGGGGAAATTCCATTAGTTTTTATCCCAGGCAAGGCTCGTTTTCCCCGGCAAACAATCTCCTGTTTCATTTCAAGAACAAGCTATGGAGCTCAACCTGAGGCAATCATCAAGCAGTAAGGGGATCCTTGGTCAGAAAATGAAAACCAGGCAAACAAACCAACCCCTGACTTCTAAGCAACCTTCAATTAAGAATCAGTCGTCATGACGCATACCAACATTGCTCTGACAGACCCCAGATGAGTTTTAATGTACAGAGAGCGTTCAAGATGAGCTGTTTCAGTAAAGCAGGGCCAGAGATTTAGTAAAAGAGATGATGTAGGTAAAACGGATGCTACAAAAGATTTACTAAGCTTGTTTAGGAGATAGGAAGTTACACAAAATATAATGTAGCTATAGGAGCCCTGCCTCCAATATGACTGGAAGATAAGTATACCCAACAGGCTTGTTAGAAACCATAGGAATGAAAAATCTGTACCATAATTGAAGTTTAGGGTTGTCAAGAAAACATTTCTGCTAATGGTTGTTTGACCTTCAATTAGACTCCATTCCCGTACAAAAGGAGACAGCTGCTTTTAGGTCCACCCCATATCAAAGAACATGCTTCTAAAAGGCAGCTCTAGGGGGCAGCACAGGGTCACAATCATCAATAAGTCTCGATCTGTCATTAAGTTCCCTATGTTATATTATTAGGAAGAGCATAATTCTCCCAGGTGGGCAGGATGAACCTGGATCACAAGTATCCAAAAAGAACAAGACTCAAGATATAATTGAGGGCTGGGTTTTGTGAACACGTGCCTTTAATCTCAGCACTCAGGCAATGGCAGGCCGATCATTCTGAATTCGAAGCCAGCCTGTTGTACATATATATTCCAGGGCAGCCACGGTTCTCTAGAGAGAAAGCCTGTCTCAATAAACAACCCTCAAAGGCTGGGTAGCATTAGTACACACCCTTAATTCCACTGCCGACCCAGCTTTTAAAATTTTTATTATTATTATTATTATTATTTTGGTTTTTCTGAGACAGGGTTTCTCTGTGTAGCCCTGGCTGTCCTGGAGCTCACTTTGTAGACCATGCTGGCCTGGAACTCAGAAATCCGCCTGCCTCTGCCTCCCAAGTGCTGGGATTAAAGGCATGCGCCACCACGCCTGGCTCAAAATTTATTTATTTATTTATTTATTTATTTATTTAATTTATTTTTTTGGTTTATTGAGACAGGGTTTCTCTGTATAGCCTTGGCTGTCCTGGAACTCACTCTGTAGACCAGGCTGGCCTCGAACTCAGAAATCCACCTGCCTCTGCCTCCTGAGTGCTGGGATTAAAGGCGTGCGCCACCACGCCCGGCTCTCAAAATTTATTTTTAATTGTAGGTTTGTATCTGTGTGGGGGCCGGTGCACATTAGCACAGGTGCTTGGGAGCCACTTGATGTGGCTTCTGGGAACTGAATTTGGGTCCTCTGGAAGAACAGTAACTGCTGAGCTATTGTGGTTTTTTTGTTTGTTTGTTTCCTTTTGTTTTTTGTTTTTTCAAGATAGGGTTTTCTCATCTGGGCATGGTGGCGCACACCTTTAATCCCAGCACTCAGGAGGCAGAGGCAGGCGGATTTCTGAGTTCAAGGCCAGCCTGGTCTACAGAGTGAGTTCCAGGACAGCCAAGGCTATACAGAGAAACCCTGTCTTGAAAAACAAAACAAAACAAAACAAAACAAAACAAAAAGATAGGGTTTTCTCTGTGTAGCCCTGGCTGAGCTGGAACTCACTCTGTAGACCAGGCTGGCCTAAAACTCAGAAATCCACCTGCCTCTGCTTCCAAAGTGCTGGGACTAAAGGATTGCGCCACCACTGCCTGGCTTCTGTTGTAGGTTTTTAAGGAGGTTTCTGGGTAAAAGATTTTTGGTTTGAAATTCAACAAAGACCCGGGCTTGGGCTGGGCTGATCAGTTGGGTTAAAGGCTGATTAGTCAAGTTACTAATGCCATGGACAGACATACATATAGGCAGCCTCGTGGCAGGGACTCTGAGGCATGTTGGGGAGCACAAGGCAGAGTAGGAGGTCCCTTCACACAGGTCTCAGGAGAATAGGGAGGTTTCATGTCACGTGGTTGGTGAGGAGGTCACAGCATAGGTCTGTGGTCAGGTTGTGCCTGATGCTCGGGGCAATGGAAGGGTCAGGAATCTAAATCCTGGAGGAAGAACGAGAGAGGGAGTTGTGTTGCCCTGGGTGGCCTGTGGACCTACCTACTGGAGTCAGCAGTCTGAGCCTGTAAACTTCCTTGAAGATATGAGACTGGCACCTAAGAGCACATTAAAGGGCCATCGACAAACAGGTTTTGGTAGGGGGGGTTGATATTTCCTTTACAGCAACTTCAGGAGGAAGGTTGCTGCAAGTGGGAAGGACTTGAGTAGCCCCTAGCTCTAAATTAACACAGAGGATCCAAACTCAGGTCCTGATGCCTGTGTACCCCGCATCCACGGTTTCACTGCCCCAGTCCCAAGAAGAACTTTCTAAAACCTCAAGCGGATGATGTTTCCTCTGCCTAGAAATCCTTGGCCTACTGCTCTTGCTCTAGGGTTGAAATTCAAGGAAGCCAGTGCAACCCTTACTCACCCCTGCCCCTCTGTTCCCTAGGCAGCTGCACCACTGGTCTTCAGATCACACAGTGTTTTCTGTCTCAGGGCCTTTGCACATCCTGTTCTCTCCGTTCCCTTTCTAGATCTCCTCAGTTCGTTCTTCCTACACTCTGTCTGTGTTCTCTGATAAAATCCGAACTATTTTCCTCAATTCAAATAAAGGGTGGAGTATGAGTGGAATTCGCACCATTTAAGTTCAAATCACAAGAGGGAAGGGGAGGGCCCACAATGGCCTAGGCCTCAGCGGTGGTAGAATCCCAAGCGCATACTTTTCAAAGGCTCCTTCCAGGATGGACCTGAATCTCCTACATTCCGTTTTCCTTGGGATCAAATCTGCTGTAAGAGCGTAGGTTTTTGGAGTTCTTCCCAAACCGGTTTGGGACCCCAGGCTTGCTTCCCAGCCACAAGCTTCCTGGAGACCTTAGCAACAAAGTATCTTCTGGAAGTTTTCTTTTTTTTTTTTTTTTTTTTCTTTCCTTTTTTTTCCCCCCTTGTTCCGGTCAACCCTGCTCACTCCGCTCGGCTCCGCTTGCTCCCACCGGCTCTGCTCGCTCCTGCCAGCCCCACTCGCTCCCGGCCGCCCCCCCCTCCCATACTTCCCCCCTCCCGCTTGTTCCAAGCGGCCCCGCTCGCTCTGATCGGCTCCGCTCGGCTCCGCTCGTTCCGGCCGTCCCCTTTCGGCTCCGCTCGCTCCGGACAGCCTTGCTTGCTCCGGTTGGTCTCTCTGGTCCAAGGATTCATTTCTTATTATTCTTCATAAGTACTCTGTAGCTGACTTCAGACGCACCAGAAGAGGGCGTCAGATCTTGTTACTGGTGGTTGTAAGCCACCATGTGGTTGCTGGGATTTGAACCCATCACCTTCGGAAGAGCAGTTGGGTGCTCTAACCCGCTGAGCCATCTCACCAGCCCGGGAAGTTTTCTTTCCAGTAAGTTCTGCTTGTGACCACACCTTTCCTAATGTGACTGTAGCAGGCCTCACTACTTTACCTCCTGTCTCCCATATTTCTGTCTCTGGCTCAATGTAGGGAGTAGCTGTGAGTGTATTCGATCCCGACTGAGGGTGGAGGCTTCTGTCCACAGCACCTGGGAAATGAATCCTTTGCAATCTTTTAAAAAATTAATTTATTTTTTAAATTTTCCATGTTTTGGCGTTTTGCTTGCACGTATTATGTCCGTGTGATCTGGGAGGTCAAACTCTCCCTACCCCACCCTCCTTTCTTATTTATACCCTGTAACTTTCATGAGCCACTCACCCATCTGCTTATTTACCCATAAACCCACCGTCTGTCCATCCATCCATCCATCCATCCATCTCTTCGCCCATTTATCTACCTGTCCATTCCCTCATCCATCCTTTTACCCATTTGTTCACCCACCCAAGCTTATTTTGCACCTGTCTCTCTACCCACCTGTGCATCCACCCATTCGTCCATCTGTCCAGCCATCTATTCATTACCCCATCTAACAGATATTTTGTGCACTATGTATACGCCGTGTACTGATCTAGACGTCATGTCTTAGTAAGTGAATGAGAAACACTCTGTGAAGTGTAGTGCTTGCCTTCAATCAAAGTATTTGGGAGGCTGAGGCAGGAGGATCAGGAATTAAATGGCCCAAACAAACAAAGCAATGTTGAGGCCAAAAAGTTTGTAAGATCATGTCACAAAACCAAGTGAGGCAAAAGGAAAACAAAGCCCAGAGGACAGAGAACAGGCTCCAGCTGCTGAGGACAAAGGTGAACTCGAAGTTGGTGGGGATCAGGTTGGTGAGACTTGATAAATTCCTGAATTAGGAAGGAGGACAGAGGATCCATGAGGATTCAGCCTCTCACTATGCTGGAATGAGGAGCCTCCCTGACATCCATAGTGCTACGAGCTTCACCATGACACTCATGTCGCCAGGAGCTCTGTCCTGGCTTCCTGTAAGTCAAAATAAATCTTCCCTCTGTTGTTTCTGTGAGATACTTTGGTCATAGTGACAAGATAGCTGACTACATGTGATGACCTGCTTTTCTAAGTTCACACATACTTTTTTCCATAGCCAGCAGATAAAACGCCAACCAAAATTCTTATTCTCAAAGAGGATCTCAAATTTGAGGCCAGACTCGGGTACAGAAGATCCTATTTCAAAAACCAACTAACCAAAGCCATTCTGGGCACTGTTAATACATGCCTGTAGCTTCAGCGCTCAGGAGGTGGAGGCCAGAGGAGACCCATCTTCTTTTCTTTTAAGACAGGGTGTTTCCCTGTAGCCCTGGCTGTTCTGCAACTCACTCTGTAGATCAGGCTGGCCTCAAACTCAGAGAACCACCTGCCTCTGCCTCCTGAGTGCTGGGATTAAAGGCCACCACTGCATAGCTCATTAGGCTCCATTGCCTTGAGGCCTATGCTAAGGACGTACATCACATATTATGGTGACTTAGAGGAGGTTGCTCATCTCCGTGGTGCCAGGAAGCAGACAGGAAGGGACCAGGTGCAGATATCTTCTCCAGAGTATATCTCAGGAGCCGGGCATGGTGGCGCACGCCTTTAATACCAGCACTTGGGAGGCAGAGGCAGTCGGATTTCTGAGTTCAAGGCCAGTCTGGTCTACAAAGTGAGTTCCAGGACAGCCAGGGCTACACAGGGAAACCCTGTCTCGAAAAACAAACAAACAGACAAACAAGAGTATATCCCAGGTATCTAACTCCTACTGGCTCCTCCCTGAAGTCTCCCTTACCACCCCATAGCACCACAGACTGTGGACCAAGCCTTTAACACACAGTCTAGATCCACACAGTAACACGTTTCTGTGATTTCAGCCACTGGAGAGGCTCAAACGTCCTATCAGTCTCATAACATGCCTGGCTGGAATTCCCTCATGTTTCTCCTACAGGAGGCTGACCTTCAGGAAAAAAATCTTCCAAGCTCTTGACCCTTCCCTAATCCAAAAGTCTACCAAATCAGGTCTCCACCTAACACCATGCTTCCTGGCTCAAGTGTGCCCACCCTCCCCAGACCCTTAGGAGAATTTGCTCCCAATGTAAAAGCCCGGCTTTGGTGGTGCTGGGATCTCGGCCAGGTTTGCTGTAGTGACAGTGGGTGAATGGATCCTCCTCTAAGGTCTGGCTTTGAGGCCCATTATTCTCTGGTTTTCTATCGAGGTTGGTTGCTGCGGATGGATCCAAGAACCTCATACATGCCATCAGGCCTTGACCTATCAGCAGACTGGCACCACTGCACAACAAGTGCTTCTGCTTAATCTGACGGTGTGGGCTGCCAGCTCTCTGTACACCAGCAGGGGCTGCTGGCCTGTAACCTACTCGGCAAACCCTTACCCAGTACATTTTCAATTAGTGGTTTTTTTGTTTTTGTTTTTGTGTTGACAAGAGTATCATAACTCCTGGAATTTTTTCTTCAGGGAGAACCCTCAGAGGCCATGTGATTATGGTGTTGATAACTCTATCCCTCCAGTTTCCTGTAACCTGAGGAACTTTGAGAATTTTTAACATTTTTAGTTCTCTGACCTAAATCCCACATCAGTACCTGAGTGCTCTTCGTTTTTTCTATGGAGGCTGACATTGCTGGTATTGGGACTGACTTCCTAGAAAGTTGGCCAAAGTTGTAAACACGGGATTGCTGATCTGTCCCCATCAGGACATGATTCCAATGCTGGGGAAAACTGACCCCTAAAACCTCACATGGAGTGCAACACATACCAGAAAGGCCATGCACTGAAGCTCAGCCCCCAGTGCAGTGGTGGCCAAAGGTGGGGCCTTTAAGAGGTTTCTAGGTCATGGGTGCTAGCTCGGCCTTTAGGCGTGGGTTAACCATTACTGCACTGTGGCCATGCTTCCTTGCTCTTCTGCTGCTTGCCACAGTGCAGCAAAATGCCAGATGTGACCTTGGACCCTCTAGCCTGGAGAGTCCTAGAACCAATCTGTTCTTTATAGAACGTTCAATCTTGGTTCTGCCGTGACATCCCATGCTAGATTAATAAATGCCACAGTGATCACTGGCTTTGAAGGCAAAGCCTGAAAGACCGGATGGCTACCCCTGTGAGACTAGGGTGTAGTGACTGATGACAGCACTGAAGAGTGACAGAAAGAACACTGTCAACTATTCTTCCCAAGGCACCGAGAGAAAAGCAGAGGACACCTTTGACAACCAGAAAAGCATCTTTAATATCTTGAAGCTATAGGACACAGCTAAAACCCATAAATGTGATCCCCGAGGTTGCAGTTAAAGGTTCAAGCCACACCCTCACAGGATCTCGTGTAGGAAACTTAAGGGCAATGAGCTGGAGGCAGGACCCTGAGACTAGTAAAAGGACGTGTGGGAGGACTAGAACCAGCCCAAGTCCTGATCTGAGGAACAACAGGTGAGTGGCCAGGTGCTCCAAGGGAGTGCTCCTGTTCATAAGCCAGACTTCTGAATGCTGGCCATGTGTACCTTGCAACTCAAGACAGATCCCCATTTCAGCCCTTCAAAGGAGTAAGGAAATTTCTAGAAATGTTATCTATGTATTACTGAGGTCATTTGTTTCCCAAGTAGACATTTGACCACAATACACAAGCTGGGGACTACCTAGGGGTCAGGGACTAGGTTTAGATCCTGGGCTGTCTAGTTGTGTGGGTTGCAGGCTGGTGACCCACTTAATCTGACCCTGTCCCTTCAACTGCAGGACAGGTCTCTTGGGATTTGCATGAGAACGAAGGCACAGAGCCTGACTGCTGTGCCTTGCACTCGGTACACTAGCTACCCCGGCCCTTGTGGGTTAGGTCCCGTGTAAAAGGGGCTGCATGAGCAGATTCCATGTGCTCCCATTTGGAACACTTGCACTGCTCCTGTGCTTACCAACAGTTCTGTTAGGAACCCTAAATGAACAACTTGAGGGCAAAGAGCAGCTCATGTGCGAGAGGCTAGTGTGGCACCATGACTTCTAGGAATCCCTGTAAAGCTGTGCTGGGCACAGCAGTGAGGAGTGTGGCCTCTAGGGTAAAACTCTGAGGTTCAGGTAGTGTGGAGGGATACAGATGGCAAAATTCTCCAGACCTGGGCTGGGATCCCGAGGCTTGTTGGCACTGTTGTGCTGGGAGACTTCAGTCAGGCTCTGGCAGCCTTTGGAGCCTAGACTCCCCTGCAGTGGAGCTGCCCAACTATGCAGGCAGTGGAGGACCAAGAAATAGGCTGGGCATCAGGGGGGACCACTTCCTACACAACCTATCTTGCCCTATTTCTTCGCCCTGGGGCCCCTGACCTCACTGTGCCTTAGCCTTTTGTCAGTGACCAACAGGATCATGCAGTGTGTTCAAAAGTCAGAAAAGTGAGGGGATGCAGGTCCCAAGACCAGCCTCAGCCCAGATACTACTGGTGGCAGGTTCAGAGTAGGAAAGGCACATGAGTTACTGCCTGTGTAGACTGGGCAAGGATGAGAAAGCCTAGGGTGAGGTCTGAGCACTGCACAGACCTACTGAAGGAACGTGAAGTCGAGAGTGCCAGTGCCTAACAGGCTCCTGGAGTGATTCAGGAACAGGTGTTGGGGGGTAGGGGGAGGCAGATGGGTTAGATAGCACCAGAGTGGCCCAGTTGGGCAGTATTGGCCAGAAGAGGCAGAGATATAGTTATTGCTACACCGCAAGGCTATGAAACCTCCCGGGCACGGTCAGTGGGACTTTAAGGCTGCCAAGGCAGTGAGGAGCGCTCAGGACACCCTGCAGGAACTTGAGACAAGCCCACAGAGGAAGCCCAGCCACTCTTCTTGGGTCCACGTGACTCAGGGCCCTCATTCAAGTACTGTGGACACACTGCCACCACAGCTGTCAGAGCAGTCAGCAATGTCTTCCTAGAGGCCCAGGGGTTTCTCTGGACCCCGAAGAGTCCCTGTCAGACAGAGTGGGGTGGCAGAGGAGGGAGGCAGCAGTGAGGAGTATGCTGGGTTATCCGGGAACTCTAGGAGGCTGGAAGAGGAGCATCAAGAACCGGGTAAGAGCCAGAGGTGCAGGAGGTAGGGAGATGCTGAGGGTGGGGACCATAAGGGTCTGTGCCCATGACTGCAGTGGTGAGAGAGACCCAAGGGTTCGGAGCTTAAGACCTCCCAGCCAGGATGCATGGCTTCCTGGTCCAGCTTTCAGTACTCCTGCAGAGTGGGAAGGTGACTGTGCACAGATGTCTGGAGTAGTCTAAGCAGCAGTGGGGAGATGGTTAGAAGCCAGGAATACAAGAAAAGATACGAAATGGATCTTGTGTGCCACCATCTCATCCATCTTAAAGGTGACCCACAAGAAAGGCCCTGGCACGTCCAGCTGAAGGCCAGTGAGGGCTGAGGGTACTGGACTGCTCCGCAGACCACACTAAGCCTCTGGGCTGGTTCCTGTAGGTGAATGCATGAGAAGGCAGACCCTCTGACAGGGACCTGGTTTTTCTTGCAGAACCCTCATGAGAAGCCAAACAGTGTGGAGTGTGGGTACCTGCCCGCCTCTTGTGCTCATGTGTTGGTGTGCATGCTCACAGATGGGCCTGGGCCAGAGCTGAATCCTTGGCTCTCACACATGCCAGGATCGGCTGCCCTCTGCCACCATCCCACTGCCTGTGCCAGGGCACGCAAGTCTGAGACAGAGAAAGGGTTAGCACTGGTTGTGGCTAAGGCTTGGCACCTCCACCTTGGGAAGCTGGCACACAGGGTTCCTGTTGTTCTTCTTGGCTCCAGGAACACCCTCCTCATTTGCAGAAAGGACATTGATGCCAGGAGGTGGTGGCAGGGACTCTACATCACCCTCTTGCTGATCAGAGCAGGGACCCAGTAGCCAGGCCAGAGGGGATGTGCAGCTGGTAGGAGGACCACCTCAGCAGAGCTGGAGGACCTCTGTGGGAAGCGGGTCTTGGCCACTTGGCCTGCCCTTTGTCCCACTCTGGATTTTCACACATCCACAGCCAGCAGCTGGTCCCCAGAATCCTGGATGAAGGTTGCAGACGAGTGTCCTTGCAAAAATAACTCTGAGCCTGTCCCCATGGGAACAGGTTCCTGAGAGCACATGAGCTGGCTGAGGCCCACACAGAAGGCCCACAGGGTGCACTCCCGCACACAGTGGCCAGGGTCATGGCTGTAGGCGCTCCAGGTACTGTGGCAGGGGGTTCTCTTTGACATACTTCTGGATGTACCAGCAGGTGAGGTGGGCCTTCAGGTCTTCCTCCACCACGAAGTCCAGGGCAGCCTAGGCCAGCAGAGGGAGAAAAGCTGTTAGAGGAGCAGCTTGCCTGGGGACTGCAGCCCACTGTAGCCCAAGAAGATTGGTAGTCACCAGCTCTCTCTGTTACTGCTCCAGGTTCTCCATGTGGATAACCTTCCCACTTTACCTAGGCCAGTGTCTTGAGTTCCCTCCTGGTAAGTGGGTTAATGCACAGACAGGTCGGGTCCTATATGGCAGGGTACGAGGCCCTGGAAACCCCACAGGGAAGATAAAGAGGCCAGGGCAGGGAGGGAGGGAAGGAGGGAGACAGGATTGGGAAACCAGTATAGAGCTCTCTGCAGAGCACAGGGGTGGGAGCTGCACCTGAAAATCGTTCTTTGCTTCACTTCACCTGGACTTGGTCCTCAGGCAGCCTGGAATTCTGAAGTGCCTGGGAGAGGCAGGTGGAGATGGGGGACCAGGGCATGAGGCCACTGACTTGGACACTCATCTAACTAAGCAAGTACTGCATGCCAAGTCCTAGTCCCAAGGGGGAGACAGGCTGTGGGGCCCCAGGCTCAGAATAGTGGCTACCTGCCACAGGACCTAGGAGCACCATAAGCAGCAGGTATCCAAAGCTCTCCCACTGCCACATGCAAACTCTTGGCCAGATGGGCCTGTGAAGCTATGCTGTGGTCTAGAAGCAAATCAGAGCTAACCATCAGGCTATCTTCTCTGTAAGGGGAGGGCGATAGCTGCATCTTGGTCTGCTGTCCATCTTACCTTGGCCAGGTGCTTGGCAATGCCACGCCCACGGTAAGTATCTGGGACCTCTGTGTGTTGCAGGTCCACGATCCTCTTGCCCACATACTCATAGAGCAGGACAGCTCGGTCATGACATCCTGGAGCAGAGATAGAAACAGCTCAAGTACGGACTCCAGGGGCCCTCGTTATCTCTGGCAACCCCCAGTTGGACAGGGTGAAGGATAGAATCCGGAATCAGACTACCAATGTGCCATAAGAGCTGAATGTTGAATAACCCCGGGTCTCGGTTTTCATATGCCCAGTGTAGGAGCATGATGGCATTCCTCAGAGGGCTTTATGTAGTATTCAGTGGGGCACTCTCTGCAACAGGCTGGTGCCAACAACACACAACTACTCACAAAGTGTTGCTACTGTCAGTCCCCTCAGCTAAACCTAAAGCCCCTTTCTAAGGTCCAGCACAGGACACACGACAAAGCCCAACAAATCCTTGACTTCATTGGAGGAGGAGGAAACAGGAGGCGGTATCAGAGCCTAAGACTTGCCAATCCAGCCGGGAGTAGTAGCACACGCCTTTAATCCCAGCACTCGAGAGGCAGAGGCAGGTGGATTTCTGAGTTCGAGGCCAGCCTGGTCTACATAGTGAGTTCCAGGACAGCCAGGGCTATATAGAGAAACCCTGTCTTGAAAAACCAAAAAAAAAAAAAAAAAAAAAAAAAAAAAGACTTGCCAATCCCCTAACCAAAACCCAAGCCAAATCAGAGTCGACTGGACACAGGAAGCAGGAACAAAGAGGTACCCGCCCTCTCAGTCCTGTCAAGATGAGAGTTCACCAGTCTATCAAAAATCCTGCTGGCAAATGTGACAGAAATTGCTCCAATCACAATCTGTAGTTCTCTATCTGTCCACACATACAGCAAGGGACAAGGATCTGCCCTCATGGCTAAGAGAAACAGGAAAAGCGAGTAGTCTGGAACAGTCAGTAGGTAGGAAACAGACGTGAGCAGCACCGGATCAGGGAGATGATCTAGCAGGAACACCCGTGCAAAGGCTCTGGCACAGGATAGGGATCTTTAAGGGACAGTGAAGATGCTGGTGTGGCTAACTAGAGTGGACTAAGGGAGGGGGAAATGACATGGTAAGTGCTGTGCCTTCTTAGCTGTCATGACTTAGGTCCTCAGTAGAGGGTTGGAAGGCAACTTGTAGTTCCCAGAATCCTCCCGCTGCATCAATACTCTAGGACAGAAGAGTCCAGCTGCCTCAGTCCCTGTGGGAAGAGGATGCCTACTGCTCCACAGGGGTCCCCTCTGGAGGACTTGTTGATAGTTGGGGTGTGCTCAATGAGAAAAAGAAGTCAAAGGCATCGGGAGGCAGAGGCAGGTGGATTTCTGAGTTCGAGGCCAGCCTGGTCTACAGAGTGAGTTCCAGGACAGCCAGGGCTATACAGAGAAACCCTGTCTCTAAAAAAAAAAACCAAACCAAACCAAACCAAACCAAACCAAACCAAACCAAACCAAACCAAACCAAACAAACAAACAAAAAAAAAAAAAAAAAAAAAAAAAAAAAAAAAAAAAAGAAGTCAAAGGCAAACCTAACATTTTTTATTTGAAGTGACTGTCTGGGTATGAAAGAAATGCTCAAGGCGGCAGGGGACGAGGGAGAGGCAGGGGTTGCTAGAGGGCTCCAGGACAAAGCCCATTGGCTGGGAAGGGCACAGTTAAGGGAAGCATAAAGGAAGAACAAGTGCAGGCAGGCAGGCGAAGCCTAAGGCAGATGCGATCATAAGGTTCCCTAGCAATACAATAAAACATGTCAACGTCTGTCTTTTTTAGACAGGGTCTCAGGGAGCCTAGGGTGGCCTAGAACTTACTAGAACTGGGCTTGAATGCGCTACTTCCTTTTTTTCCTTTTTCTTTCTTTTTTTTTTTTTTTCTAGACAGGGTTTCTCTGTATAGCCCTGGCTGTTCTGGAACTCACTTCTGTAGACCAGGCTAACCTTGAACTCACAGAGATCTGTCTGTCACTGCCTCCGGAGTGCTAGAGATTGAAGGTGTGTGCCACGACTGCTGGGCTAGATGATCTACTTCTTCAAAAGCAAATTGCACTTCACGTATTTTAACTTTTTTTTTTTTTTTTAAAGATTTATTTATTATATCTTAAGTACCCTGTAGCTGTCTTCAGACACACCAGAAGAGGGCAAGAGATCTCATTACAGGTGGTTGTGAGCCACCATGTGGTTACTGGGATTTGAACTTAAGAGACCTTCGGAAGAGCAGTCAGTGCTCTTACCTGCAGAGCCATCTCTCCAGCCCCGTATTTTAACTTTTAAACAAGCTGCATTTTACATTAAAATTTTCATGTGCCAAAGAGTCAGCTCCTAAATGCTGCATGGGTCCCCTGACTGTACCAGGCGTTGTCACAGGGGAATGACAGGCTCAGGGGAGAATCACATTCCACACACACACTCCAGGAGCCTTCCAGGGATCTCCCTCAGTGTACAAGTCTCCTGCAAGTTCCAGGAGGGAGACTATGACTCATGTTGTTTCCACAGGTAGACTCCTGAGATCCAAGTCATGCAGTCACACGGGGGCTGGAGGCAGAGTGCAAGCCAGACCTCCCCTCTCCAAGCTCTGTGTCTTGGCACCTTTTCGTCTTCTGAGACAGGGTCTCACTATGTAGTCCCAAGCTGGCCTAGAACCCAGAGTGCTGCAATCATGAACATGCCAATCACCACAGCCAGCCAGAGTGCTTTGTTTTGTGGAACTATGCTCTTCTTCCAGACCTAGAATGCCACCTCCCTTCTCAGACACATCTAAAAAGGCCATGGCCTTCCCTTCCCCTATGCTGAAACTCCCTCCTTAGATTGATTTATTCTGGGACTGTGCCCATTTTCCTGGCCAAGGCCCAGAAGTAACTTTCACAGCCACCCCCTATAGCTGCAAGACATGGGACCCAGGTCTGGTTCTCTGTTGACTGCCCACTAAGTTCTGGCTGTGTTCTTGGAGTGAACAGAACTGACAGAGCACTCCTTCCCGTTTTAGTAAGAGGGACACAAATGCCAGCCTTGGGAGATGGGCTCAGAGAGCAGAGAAGTGGTAGGGAGCAGGGGTGAGAGCTGTCATTATACAGAGGACATCTGATTCTTTTTTTTTTTTTTTTTTTTTTTAAAGATTTATTTTATTTATTATATGTAAGTACACTGTAGCTGTCTTCAGACACTCCAGAAGAGGGTGCCAGATCTCGTTACGGATGGTTGTGAGCCACCATGTGGATGCTGGGATTTGAACTTATCACCTTCGGAAGAGCAGTCGGGTGCTCTTACCCGCTGAGCCATCACACCAGCCCCGACATCTGATTCTTGTGCAAAAGAATGAGGAATGAGGGAGCAGGACACTTTGGTGTGAGGGGTCCCAGTGGTAAGAACAAAAGAAACAAAATCCTCAGAAGCCCAGAACAGCAAGGAAGCCAGAGTGGCTGGCCCTAGTGAATCAATCAGGCAGTGTAGGGAACCAGGTGATGAACATCCTAGGGCCACCCAAAACCCAGCTTAAGTTCCCAGCAGTCTTGGGGTGGGGGCTTGAGCTCTTGCAAAGTTGCTAACATTTTCAGTCTCTTCTTGCTCTCAATCCCATGGAGCCTACTTAGCCTGTGGGCAACCCTGGGGTATCACAGTGATTCTCTGCCTAGGCCTTTGGTGTCTGGTTGTCAGGGGTAGACACCCAGGAAATATCTTCCAACCAGATGCCTGTGAGACTGGAGGTGGGCTGGTGGCATATGGCAACCCTATGGCCTGGCCCCTGTGCCGTTGGTGGGATCCCAGATGTTTGCGTAGGACTGCAGAGGTCCATGGGCTTGCTCTGAGATAAGGCCAGCAGGCTCCAGCCACAGCTCAACCGTAGCCTCTAAGAGTTTGATTAGCTGCCTGCTGATCTTTCTATTTGCCACATCTATACCCAGGACCTCCCAGTTGGACACCACTTTCTTATTCCAGGTTCTCCCTCTATAGAGGCTTCTTCCCCTGACTGTTCACCACCACGGGATAGAATGCACACGTGGCACTGCCAGCTATGACGGCCCCCAACACCCGTACCACAGGTGAGTAGTCACTGCCACCTGGATTAGTGGCAGTCCAGGCTAGGCTCCAAGTGCCTCAGACCTAGAGAAGCATATTGGGGACCATGCTGGACATCCAGAAACTGGAGGGATTCGCTGGGCTCAGTTCCAGTTCTGTCTTCCTACCTAGGGGTACAGAGAATTCTGGGAGGAGTTGGAGAGCCTTCTTGCAACAAGTAGCAGTCCCAGAGCCTGGAGAGCTAGCTCAGCAGTTAAGAGGGCTTTCTGCTTTTACAGAGAACCCCACTCAGTTCCCAGCACCCATGTCTTGACAGCTCACACCTGCTTGTAACTCCAGCTGCCAGACCTGATGCCCTCATTTGACCTCTACAGGCACTGGAATGCATGTTGTCTGTGTACACACACACAAATAAAATCAAAACAAATCTTTAAACACATACACACAAACCCTGAGTGGCTGTTCCTGGCTGAGGGAAGTAAGAGAAGGCCACAGAAGGGGCTGCAGGTGTGGCCCTTATCTAACATCTTCCAACCTTGAGAAGACAACAACCCTAGGGAGGCAACCGAGGTTGCCTAGTCTCTTATCCATCAGCCTTGGGCCTTAGTTTCCCACCCACCGAACAGTGGACACACGCCCAGCATTTTCAGAACTTCAGTCTGGGGTCACGTACACTTGAGTGCCAGTCTCCTCCAATCAACAAACTCCCTCCGTGTTTCTTACACATGCTTAGGACTTGGACATTTCTTCATGTCTCTGCTCACACTGCTTGGACTTGTGCAGCACCCAGCTCCCCACTATCATGCCCCATAGTGCACTTCCCATCAGCACAGCCCTAGGGTTCCTAGTCCATGGCGTCTGTCCTCTTTCCAAGGCATTTCAGGACCCCACAGCGCTGAGGGTCAAAGCCACACCCAAGCTCACATTTCCAGGTCCTATATTATTTGCCTCCTTGACCGCTTAGCCTCATCCTACCTATCGTGATCCTCTATGCCTGCACCCCTCCTGGCTGTTCTGAAACAATGGGTACTGCAGGGCCTTTGCTTTCAAAGACTTCTTTCACACAGTACCTTTCTTCACAGCTACAGCTGTTTCTTGTCTCTTTCAGGTCTCTATTTAAATACCACCTGCTTGGAACTTAATGTCAAACAGTGGCTCTGCCCCAATAGACCCTTCCTTCTGCCTGACTCCACTTCTCCCAAGGCCTTGGTTTTATGAGATATTATGCAATTCATCTGAGACCCATCTCCCTCTTTAGACTGCCAGCCCTACAAGTCCTGGGCCATTTTGAAGACTGCAGGTAAATAGTAGGTACTCAGTAAACTGTTGGCCCAGCACATCTAGCAACTCTGTCTCCCTATCGACAGGGCAGCAGGCTGCAGAACGGTTAAGTTTAGGGATATGATCTGTTCGTAGCCAGCTCTCAAGAGTACTGTCCTTTTGACTGGGCCCATTTGGAAGAGAAAGAGAGAAAGAGAGAAAGGAGAGAAAGGAGAGAGAGAGAGAGAGAGAGAAAGAAAGAAAGAAAGAAAGAAAGAAAGAAAGAAAGAAAGAAAGAGTAGCCCAAGGGTTCTGCCTTTCTCTTTGTGGATCTGAAGCGCCTCCACAGTCACCTGGAACTAAGAAAACTTCAGAAAAGAGGATATGAGAAAAAAAACTCAGATAAGGCCTCTCAAGGGATCAGGGCCAAGTGTCACAGTCAGCTGAGCTACCATCAGCATGACAACAGGACTTGTTTCTCTATGGAAAGAATGGGACAAGGGGCTGCCGCCCCATTTGAATCTGCCTCTGGTCTTGTTAAGGCTGGGCAGGTCCCACTTCCTGCACTCCCAGCCTCAGTTTACTCACCCGTAAGTGGGGCAGTATGTCGCAACACAGGAAGTAACAGCTGCCCCCACGATGGTTAGGTGGCACAAATGGGAGACCTGGCCTCCTCTGCTTGTGACCAAGTGCAGGTCACAGAAGGTTGGCTCAGGAAGTCAGGATAGGCTGCTTACAACCTACTGGCCGACCACACACAAGTGGTGCAGTGGCTAAGTCAGGTTTCCCCAGAGGGCCCAGCTGGGAGGAGTGGGCCACAGAGAGCTCAAAGTCCCATAGTTCACAATCTTTTCCAGCCCCCAGAATCAATGGGAGGAGTGTCGGTCTGCTGGTACAAACGCTACAAAAGATAAGGCCTTGACTTCTCTATCTGTTGAAAAAAGTAGCCACTTATCTATGTTTATCAGCACTTGCTGTACACCAAATGTGTCATTCTGAACCTTTACTGCCACTACATCTCATCCAAAGCGGCGTGCACTTCAGCTATCCCAACTGCAGAATCCGGGAGACCGAGGCACACATAGTCTAGACAAACTGGCCAAAGTCTCAGAACCACGTACCAGCCTCCTCCTCCAGGCCACACATTCCCTAGATTATGCCCCAGGCCCGCGCAGGCTCCTCCGGGGCGGCAGGAAGCAACCGAACACCCGGGGGGTGGGGGTGGCAGGCCACCAGTGACCTACTCTCTGGGACACGGGGTGGCAGCCCTCCGTCCGCGATGTCGGAGGCCGGCTGCGCTAGCAGGTGCGGGCTGCCCGGGCGGGGCGCGCTCCGGCGGTGCCAGTCGGGGGTTCGGGAGCTCTCCCGCCCCGGGATCCATCCGTTCGTCCGCAGGTCCCGCCCCGTCCCGCCCGCGCGCGCGCAAACAAAGGCAGAGCGGTACCGTTGAGGCGCACGGAGAACTGGCGGCGTTGGCGGTCGTGCTCCACGCGGATGGGGCCGCCCTGCTCCAGCGCGCTCGGCGGGGTAGCGTGCGCCATCGCGCGCGCCGACACTGGGGACCGCGGGCCGCAGCGAACTGACTCTTCGGCGGCGCGGGCCGGAGAAGGGGGCGGGGCCGGAAATCAGCTGTGAGTCACGTGCGCGGCGCGCACGGTCTGTTTGGATACATTCCTGGCGTCTCTTAAAGAGACCGCGCCTCGCGTTTCGCTCGCGGCTTCAACAATGATGTACGTGCTGCTGGTCCATCCAGGGCTCCGATTGTCCTCCCGAATGCCCCAGAATCATCTTTAGGACCCACAGGGACCCATATGAAAGACACGCAATGACCTATGGGGTAATTCAGATCCTCCCTGCGACAGCCGTTGAATATTAGGCATTGGCCTCACTGCAAGCCTGAGGCATAGATAACAATCTGATGCAAGGTGTCGACAGGCAAACCTACTCTCTGCTGGAACCGTGCGGGCTGGAGCTATGCAGCCCACCCACTCGGGGCAGCTGTAGCTGATATTGAGAGATTACCCCAGGCATGTTTGGGACTGGGTGAAAAGCTACCCCTCCCAAAGAAAGGCAGAAGAAATATGAGGTCCCTAGGGAGCTAGCTACCCAGGAACCAGTTTTTCTCTAGAAGTACAGTATTTGGAAAGCTTGCCTACCATGGATGTTCACAGAATCATATTCTATTAATTACGATGCAAATTTGATGTCCACATCTATGAGACCACCACACAGACATACAGAAAGTTTGAGTGTAGCTCAATGGAACGCTTGAAGGCTGTAAATTCAAACCTGTACAAAATGTGTGTCTGCGTGTGTGGCGGGGCTGGGGATAGGGGAGAGGCGCAGGACAGACCAACGAGGAAGCATTTTACAGCTAAATGGAGATCTCCGTGGGCTCCCTTCCAATTGATTCTTTCCTTCTGACTTAGCTACGCTCCTTAACTTTTAGCGCTATTGACCAAACAGCTTTTCCTAAGAACATCCTATTTCTTAAGAACTACACAGTATTTACCTTTTCGTATTTGGTTTCTTCGCTTCCACCTGTCATCAGCCATGTTGTTGCTGCTATCATGTTCACCAGTGTGTCAGAGATTTCCCAGGGAGCAGGTACCAGTTTTCCATCACGTGTTAATGGGTTGTTGTGTTGTTCTGGTTTGGAGCTGTGAGTAACAGGCTGTGGATGTCCCCTGGCCAGCATTCCCTTGGGGTAGCTCTCAGGAATATACTGCCGAGTTTTATAGCCAGTGGATATTTTGTTTTGTGAAAAACTGCAAGATCCTTTTCCAAGTGTATGACCTTACATTGCCACAGAGAGTTCTGTAAGTTGCAGTGGGCATTTTGTCATTAGTGGCAGTGACTGGTTCTTGAACCTTTGCCCAGGCTGCCAGGCCATTTACATACCCATTTAATGAATACTTTCCTCTGTTCCCCCCCCCCCAAATCTTTTATTTGATTTCTTCCAATCATTTTTATTGCTTGGTTGGGGGTCAGACATACTACTGAGAGAATCTTTTCTGAGCAAATAATTTCCTTTTAACAAGTGGGTATTGTGTCACAGCGTTTGTAAACAGAAGGTGGCACGGAGGTGTGTCATGTGTCATTATATGCAAAGTGACTGAAAGGAATCCAGCCATTGGGCCGGCCGTGAGCCTGGTTGGCAGAGTCAGAGCTAGAGGCAATTGTGAACAAGGAAGATTAAAACCTGTGAGTCTCAGGTGACTTCACTTCCAAAGAATGTAAGTGGAGATGGTCAAAATATGTTCCTGGATAGTGTCTGAACAGGCCACTCATATGCAGGCTGCTGGGCCTTTGCATGACTAGTGCTCAAGCACCACTTCCTGGGGAAGTCCTCCTGTGCATTTATGCCTACAGACATCTGACCAGCCAGTCTGGACCAGGGGAGAGTCTGGTCTGATAAGCCTCCAATAGGGCCTGGCGCAGTGTTTGTCTGCCTATGGGTTGTGACTCTCGAACCAGCCTTTCACAGTGGTAGTCTAAGACCATTGGAGAATGGCTATTTACATTACAATTAATAACAGTAACAAGATTACAATTATGAAGTAATCATGAAAATAATTTTATGGTTGGGGGAGGGGGTCACCAGAACATGAGGAACTATAGTAAGGGTTGAAGCCTTAGGAAGGTGGTGACCCACTGGCTAAGCACAGTCCAGAGTCTTTTCTTTGACTCTTTCTTCTTTGCTTATGTCTCTTTCCTTGCTGGGGTCTGTAAGCCCTACAGAAATTCCTTCTGGCAGCCAGGGATGATGGTGCTGGTCTGTAATCCTAGAACTTGGGAGGTGAAGAAGGTAAGAGCTCAAGGTGTTTCTCAGCTACACCGTCAGCTTGAGCTCTATGAAACCCTGCCCACCCAAACCAAATACATAAAGTCCTTTCTGGAAAACAGAACGACATGAGCAATGAAAACATTTGCTGCAGTCACTGAGTGACTCAGTGCCAGTAGCAAGCTTCCCCATGGCTGTGCCTGCTAGAGTCTCACGAGGACCAGAGGATGGACCAGCGAGTGCATCTGACTTTTTTGGGTGCCCTTGAAAATCCACGAAGTATATATTGAGCATCTCCTGTGGAGCAGGCGCTATTGTGGGGACAAGAACGAAGCAGAGGAAGCCCTCTGTGCCTGTGGAATTGCTTCACAGGAGTGCACCTGAGGGATGCAGAGGTCGGACAGACAGGCCGAGCAGATACTCCAGCTGCTTCTGGGAGCTTGTGTTCCTGGAGGCAATCAGGCTCCAGACAGGGTGGCCACAACAGGCTTCAGCTGAGATGGAGTCTTTTTAAGGAAGACTCCAAGGAAGTCAAGCGGGTGAGCGAGTTGGGTGGTAGCGAGAGAAGGGAGAACAGTCCAGCAGAAAGAGGAGCTAGAGCAAAGGCATTGGGTTAAGTTAAGGCACTGGTGGTGGACTGACTGCTATGGGGTCAGCAGGGGAAGAGCCTCTCACAGGGAGCGAGCAGCCTGCAGCAGGGGGCGAGGGGGATGAGGGAGGTGGGGAAGAGCCCTCTGCGGGGGGGGGGGGGGGGTTATGCATGAGTTCAAGCACATAGGTAGATAAAATAATAAAATACAGTCCTATGGACCTACATGGTTGCTACTTGTTCTAATTTAACAAAATTTAAAGGAGTGTTTATATACAGTAAGGGCTCCTTTGAGCAGCATTTCACAAGCCACTGAACCACCACTACCACTCCTCTTCTAAAACGATGTTCACCTGATGCTTCTTTCAACCCCTCCCCCACTTACCTGACCAGGTTTTGGTCCCTGTGCTTTTGCCTTTGCCACAGAGTGTCACACACCAGGAACCTTGCAGCTTGTGGCCTTTTGCATCCCATGCCCCCATTCTGATGCCCCTGCAGTCGGCTGGTTCACTGAGCCACTCAGCACCTGGTCCCTTCGCTGCTACATAAGATCTGGGAAATGATGCTAAGTGTTCTGCCAACTGCACAAGGGTGGATCAGAGGTGAACAGGGATTAGGGACCCTGCACTGGTCACAAGGACAGTGGCAACATGACTGCTGTTCCCAGTCCTAAGCTCTGCCCCCTAGTCCCCATGACTAGGAGGTCTCCACGGAGCCACCTGAACATTGAGGACACTTTGACCCTTTGCTGTGATACTGTAACCATCCCCGTAAGAAAGGAAGATATTCTAAAGACATCGTGGTGTCTCTTGGTCTGACAGACTGTTGAAACAATAGATCTTGAGGAAGTAGGAATTTCCCCAGGAATTTCCTGCTGAGAGAAGGAAACAAGCCTTGTGGCACAGGCCACAAGGAACTTGTGGGCCTGAAAGAAGTCTCACCCAGGTAACAAGCTGTCAGAACACTGCAGGATGAGACTGAAGCCCAGACAATGACCGTCCACAGTAAGCAGGAAAGCAGGACCACACCTTGTCTGGCACTGCTTGGATGGGCTCATCCTGGGCCCTCAATTTAAACTTTGATCTCACTTCAAGACCTTGAAGACTTAAAGGTTTGCTGGAACTCCTTATCACTGTGCCACATTGAATAAATCTTTTTTTTCCCCCCTGAGGTCTACTTTTAATCTGGCTCTTTTAGTTGTCTTATGGAGGATGAGTGACTAGATCTGACTTGGGACACAGGTTGTGACTCCTTCCCCATCAAGTTTGATAATAGTACCAGAGGACGCAACCCCAGGGAGACAGGCAGACCTGACCTTGGAAACCGAACAAGCTGGAGGCCCTGCCCACCTTGCACAAGTCACTTGGCTTGATGTGGGTACCCTCACCCACTCCTATAAGGGAGCTGAAGTTCTACCAGGAGAGGTACCCACAAGAGTTCAGTACTGCCAGGCATGGTGGCACACGCCTTTAATCCCAGCACCCAGAGCAGAGGCAGGCAGATTTCTGAGTTCGAGGCCAGCCTGGTCTACAGAGTGAGTTCCAGGACAGCCAGGGCTATACAGAGAAACCCTGTCTTGAAAAACCAAACCAAACCAAACCAAACCAAACCAAACCAAACCAAAACAAAACAAAACAAAAAAAAAAAGAGTTCAGTACCAGGTCTTGGATTGATTTCTGGGACTCCACCGCCTACAGTTTGGTAATCTCCAGTTTCTCCTCACTTGTCCTCTAAACTTGTCTGGTGTTAATGTTGGAGACCAAGGCCTGATCCAGACCAGCTCATCTGTTCCTGGGCTGCTGTGTGGTCTTAGGCTAGTTACATGCTGTCTCTGGGTCTTATTATCCCTCCCCATGCTCCTGCAAACCTGGCTTTCTGTGTTCTCCAGCTCCGGAGTCCCACCCCATCTCTCCTTCCAAGACACACACCTTTGCTGGGCCCGAGTGAAGTGTGCTCAGGTGGGATGGTGGTGGCCTCTCTGGTCAGCAGCTCAGCATTTTCCCAGCAAGCCCTCACTCCACCTTACCTCTCGTTCTGTAACTATGTTTTCTGATTAGAAACATTGGTGTGTGTGTGTGTGTTCACACGCACGCGCACACTCATTTTAAAAGCTTAGAAAAAAAGTAGGAAAATATTAAGAAGATAAAAATTCCTTCTTAAATCCATCCATCTTGCAAGCCATAGGTGTCACCACATGTCCTTAGTCACCCATTGTCCATCCACCCCACCCACTTGTGCTTTCTGAGCTGCGACCCCGTGTTCTGGAGCCACACAGTAAGAGCTGAGGCAAAGTGCCTGTTCACACAGAGACTTGGTACCAACACAGTATTCTTTTTTTTTTTTTTTTTTTGGTTTTTCGAGACAGGGTTTCTCTGTATAGCCCTGGCTCTCCTGGAACTCACTTTGTAGACCAGGCTGGCCTGGAACTCAGAGATCCACCTGCCTCTGCCCCTGCGTGCTGGGATTAAAGGTGTGCGACACCATGCACGGCAGATTTTTTTTAAGATTTATTATTTTTATTTCTTGTGTCTGGGTGTTTTGCCTGCACACATATGTCTGTGTACCATGTTTATGCCTGATGTTTGTGGAAGGCAGAAGAAAGCTTTGGGTCCCCATTTGAACACTGTCTGAGAATAGAGCTGTGTGAGGAGATTTCTGAGTGCTTGTGAGAAAACCTCAAGTCAAGACAAGAGTCTCAGGACCTCAGTTTCTTCAAAAGCAGCGTTGTTCTCTGAGTGCCCTTTTGAGTCTGCCATGTGCAGCCTGCCCTTGTGACTGTCCTTTACTCGTGTGACTTCGACTAGCCCTCAGAGCATAAGTTGTCCGATGCTCTGAATAAAGCTGACTATTGCATGAGACTTCAGCCTGTCTCATTAATTGGCCCCATTCTCCCAGGTCCCACCGTCTCTGGAGAGGTAAAAGATGGCCTGGTACTGTGTGTGTGTGGAGTTAGGATGGGTGCAGGCTGCCGTGTGGTGCTAGGACTCAACCTGGATCCTCTGTAAGGAGAGCAAGTAAGTGCTCTTCACTGCTGAGCCATCTGTCCAACCCCCTCAAAGCCTTGTCCTTGTCAACTCTTATCTGTGAGGCACTGGCACAGGGTTCCCTTGCAGACAGCATGCCCACAAAGTATGACTGAGGCAGCGCCTCGCAGATGACATGAGGCTTTGTCAAACTGACAGTCAAAGCTAACTATGATAGGCCACATATTGCATGAAATCTGTCACACCCTTCTGTAGACTCATGATGACTTCTCATACCCGGCATAGTGTGAATGCTACAGAAATAGCTGCTGTGTTGTCTTTTCAGGAAATAATATCAATGAAAAGACTCTGTACATGCTCAGCACAGATGTGACATCTTTGTGATTTGTATGTGTGTGTGTGTGTGTGTGTGTGTGTGTGTGTGTGTGTTGGAGCTGGAACCGAGTGTGTGTGTGTGTGCGCGCTCGCGTGCGCGCGCGTCTTTGGACTGGAACCGAGGGCCTTTTTTTTTTTTTTGGTTTTTCGAGACAGGGTTTCTCTGTGTAGCCCTGGCTGTCCTGGAACTCACTTTGTAGACCAGGCTGGCCTCGAACTCAGAAATTCGCCTGCCTCTGCCTCCCGAGTGCTGGGATTAAAGGCGTGCGCCACCACTTGGAACTGAGGGCCTTATAAGCACTAACCAGGCTCTACTGAACCATATATAGTCAGTTCCTGAGTGTCTCTGGCCCATGGTTGGCTGGAAACACAGATCTGGAATCTGTGTGCATAAAGGTTCACTGCAGGCTCAGAACTGAGGTAAACCTACCTCCTAATTTGTCTGTCATCTGCTGAGCTCTCCCTAGTCACATGCAATGGAACTTTAAAAAAATCCCATCCCCTATAAATTCTTCCAGAATTTTATACCCATAAATACAAGCCTACATTTGTTCTTTTTTTATTTTTTTATTTTTTATTTTTTTTATTTTGTAGCCCTGGAGGTGTAGTTCAGTTATAGACTACTTGCAGGACAGTTCAAATCTCCACTATTACAATATATAAATAAACAAATAAAATTTAAATATATTAAAAAATTATAACTAGAATAGCTTTGTCTCAGCTGTAGGGTCTAGGTCACCTTCAAATTCTCAAATCTCTGAGTGACTATGTTGCTATTTTTTTTTCCCTCTCTTTCCCAAGAATCTTCTCAGGAGAAGGTACTAGAAACATTATTGAGTCAGCACTTCTTGTGCTCAGCTTCCTGTATGTTATCTGATCTGCTCCTCTTGCCTACCAGAGTCTGGGGCCATGAGAATGCAGGTCATGGTCTGAGAGCAACTGAGGATTTTGCACAGTGGGCCTCCTTGGTGACAGTTGGGATGTGACCATCATGAGTCCAGAATCTGATACCTCAAACTGTGGACAATCAGGGACACCAGACTGCTGGCCTGTCCCACATGTTCTGTGGTGAGAGCAGCGTCAAAAGAACATGGAAGAGTCTGGGCCCACAGGGTGTCACTCACATGAGGAGACATCTGGGGGTCGGACAAGAAGAGACACATGGTCCTGTGTGGCTGCCAGCCTTGCCCGGGGTCTGGTTGATGTAGGTGTTCACTGTCAACAGGAGCTGGAACGCAAGCTTTGACCACGGGCTCTCTGTGCTTATGTAGTGGCAATGACCATCAGAACATGGTCCACATGGTGGTTGGCTGAAGGAGGGGCGATGCCTTCCTGCACCTCAAGCAGCAGTGAGGCAGTTGCTTTGCTACCCACCGGCATCTTCTCTGTTGGAATCCTTCATGCATTTTCATTGGCTGGATACTTTCTCTGTTCTCTGGTCGCAGGAGTTTTTCACATATCCTGATACAAGTCCCGCATTCAAAATGTTTTGCGAAGATCTTTTTCTCAGCTTGCTTTGAACATTAAACAAGGTCATTAGCACTTAGCAGTGGGTGCTAGAATCACTGTCAATATTGTCACAATTAGTGCATTGCCCCATATGACACCGCGGTTAGGGACATGAGCCCTCAGCTCAGAACTGCCAATGGCATCTGCTCACCAGTTCTTCTTGGTACCCCAAAACCTGTCACTCAGATCCCTCAAGCTAGACTTTTTTTTTTTTTTTTTTTTAGTTTTTTGAGACAGGGTTTCTCTGTATAGCCCTGGCTGTCCTGGAACTCACTTTGTAGACCAGGCTGGCCTCGAACTCAGAAATCCGCCTGCCTCTGCCTCCCAAGTGCTGGGATTAAAGGCTTGCGCCACCACTGCCCTGCTTAAACTAGAACTTTTTGAGGAAGCCAACAGCCTCTAGGAGAGCCTAGGGCCATGGTTGTTTCTGATATTTATTTATCAAAACCTGTCAGTCAGCTGGCCCAGGCTGATTGTTAGAGTTGTTCAGGGAAGAGAAGGGAGGTTCTGGGATTTTGACCTTACCTTCCCTGCCCTGACTGAGACATAGCCACAGTCTTCCCCAACTCCCAGCCCACGCCCACAGCCTGTCTTTGCTGGGGGCCTGTGCACAGGTCTTCTCATCAGAGCCCTGTCTTGTCTCATTTCTGATTCCGATTTACTGGAAGAGACCACTGAGGCTCAAAGATGTGGCTATGCAAAATCCTATAGAGGAGAGGTATGGGACAAAGAGCTGCTCCAGGAACTTGTACTAGTGGTACCATTCTCATTATCCTCCATGCCAGCCTAGCCACATGGGGACCGGACCTACTGTAGCTAAACACAACTGCTGAACACCTAGCAATCTCCACACAGCAGCTTCTTCCAGAATGGTCACATATCAGGGAAGTTCTTGTCCTTGTGTGATTCTTCTGTTTGACAAACAGAAAAGTCTGAGGATTAGAGAGACCCAGAGCTTGACTACTGGGTCAGATGGGACCTTTCATGTAAAGCCCATAGGTTCAGAGGCCCCAGTTATTCTGTGGGTACATCACAATGGTCTGCAGAGTCCCACTTTACCTATGTCCCCTTTCCCTCCCTCTTCCCATTCATCCTGGGCCTCCAGTTTTGCTTCCATCATCCCTTGGGGTGCTACATGCTGTCCTCCCCTCTCGAAGCTGCCATCACCCTTGTCTATCCAAATTTCCTGGGAGAAACAGGAGGCCCGGTTGGATGCTTGTGCTTGCAGGAGACTTTAGGCCCCTTCTGTCTTTATTCAGATGCAAAGGAGATTTCCCCAAGCAGCCCCTCCTACTGCCTTCTTCAGATGCACTCAGATTCCAGAGGAGGGATTGTCTGCACAAGGGCAGTCACTATCAAGGCAAATTATTGGAGCCACCCAGATGCCGGCTAACTGCACTGTAGAAAGCTATCCATTAGAATAATAATGGCGGGACTCCTGCTGTTCTTTCTGCCTAGTGGCTGGACACTCAGTGGTACTTTGGACCTTGGGGGACAGAATAGACCCACTCTGTATACTAGCTGTTTTTGTTTGTTTACTTTGAGTCAGGGTCTCTCTATGTAGACCAGGCTGGCCACGAACTCAAACTCACAGAGGTTTGCCTGCCTCTGGCTCTTGAATGCTGGGATTTAAAGTGTACACAACCATGCCTGGCTTCTACTAACTGGTTTTTGTTACTAAATGTAGGCTGTTTTGTACCAGGAAAGGGCATAAGCTGGGCAGTGACTTGAGAAATTCTCTGTTCTCATCATTATTCCTTAACCAGCAAACACCTGTAGTAACCTGCCAGAGACTGAAGCTGTTGGGGGCGGTATTAGTTTAGAACTTGGTTTGGGTCAAGCTCTAGCCTACAGTTCACCCTGCACAATGACGTGGAGGTGACACTAGAATCTGGGAACATTTGCTTTGATCCCGTGTCCTGCCTCCATACACAGCAGATACCGCTTGAGTCTGAGGTCTAGAGTCACTACACGGTATTGAGTCCCTTTTGGATCCATCCTTCCACTAAAGATCTTGGGTTGGTGATCTAGGAAGACCACATGAAAGGGATAGGGTTTATGCTGTATAGAACAGGCAGACTTAAAGAATCCATATTTCACTTATTTAGGTTAAAACGCTATTAACATTAGTTATATTAATCCATATCTTGATATTTAAATCCCAAATACTTAAAATATTACATACTTCCTACAGAAATATTTAATGGAAAAAACTCTTCTTTCTCTTTCTCTCTTCCTTCCTTCCTTCCTTCCTTCCTTCCTTCCTTTGTTGTTTGTTTTTTTTTAATTTATTTTTTTAAATTTTTTCTCACCCCGGTCAACACTGCTCGCTCCGGTCGGCCCCGCTCACTCCAGCCGGCCCCGCTCGCTCAGGTCAGTCCAGTTTGCTCAGTCCCTGCTCTCTCTGGTCCAAAGATTCATTTATTATTATTCATAAGTACACTATAGCTGACTTCAGATGCACCAGAGGAGGGCGTCAGATCTCAATCCGGGTGGTTGTAAACCACCATGTGGTTGCTGGGATTTGAACTGAGGATCTTGGGAAGAGTAGTTAGTGCTCTTTACCCGCTGAACCATCTCGCCAGCCCTCCTTTGGTTTTTAGAGATAGTGTTTCTCTGTATATTCCTGGCTGTCCTGGAACTCACTCTGTATGTAGTCCAGGCTGGCCTCAAACTCAAGAGACCCACCTGCATATGTTGGGATTAAAGGAGTGCACCACCGGTATCTAGGAATTACCAGGACTGGGGCTATAGCTGGCTGGGACTTAATAGTGAGTCCTTGTCTTTAAAGAAAAAGAAAAAAAAAGGTAGAACAGTATTAAAGAAGATACCCAATGCTGACCTCTGACCTCCACATATGTGTACACATGCATGCATGTATATATGTATGTGCACACACAACTGTCATGGCTGAGCAGCAGTTCTTTCCTGTTTCTACCAGGCAGCCCCACCTGCCATAGCCTGTGGTAAACTCTCCTCTGGCTTGGAGGAGGAGAGACTAGTTGGTGAAAGGGAGTGTCTGACTATCCACCAAAGGACTCCTGGCTAGCCCAGCTACCTCCCAGCCTCTCCCTGTTATCACAGTGGCCCTTCTGCGGCTCTGGAACTAGCCCCTCCCTTGAGGTGTGGCTCTGCCCAGAGGGGTAGGCACATCATTTGTTCCTAAAGCCAGCCAGTTCTTAGCTCTCAAATCCCTCAGTACAACTAATAAACTCAGGCTCCGAATAGCTCTCGGCACGACTAATAAACTCAGGCTCAGGACAGTGTAAATCTCAAGGGCTAAGCAGGCACTGCTCTCAGGGTACCCAAGGCCTGACAAATGTACTCAGCCGGCAAAGGTCTCAACCCATCCAGGCCCTGGGTCCCAGGAGAGGAAATTTACTTGTTGAGGGTCTCTCACCAGCCCCCTATCTAGACGAATTCTCTCAGACCCATATGCAGCCAAAGGCCAAGTGTGCAAACACGTCTCTTCCCCAACTCAAGGAAGGGCAGCTCCACACCAGAAACACAGTATGGGTGCACAGGGTGTTGCCTGAGACCTGGGTTCCAGGCAAGAGAGGCCCAGGGCTGGTGCACTGGGCAAACAAATGGAGGTGTCAAGGCTTCCTCTGCCCAGGCAATGGGAGATGCTCAAAGAAACCCTAGCATTTGATACCACATCTCCTTTACTGTTTGCCTGGGCGGTGAGGTAGGTACTCACTCCCAAGAACAGATCTGTGACTTGGCCTGGGGGTATGGCTAGCTTGCTCTCTGGCCTGATATCCTTGTGGGAGCTCACAGACCTCCAAGGCCTGGCCATAAAGGTCTATTCCTTGTAATTTAGACTCAAGGCCATGCTCTCAGTTAAAGTTGAGGGGTGTAACTGGGAACCCTTAGGCCAGCTCCTTCTGCCTGCCTGGCCCAGATTCCTCTCAGCAGGATGCTGCCCTGGAGAAACTGGGTACAAGGTATAGGCTGTCTCCTAGCCTACTTTGGTACTGGGATGCAGCCAGCGCTATGCGTGGGATGGCTACCTGTCTGGAAGTATGACTAGGTGGGTACCAGTGGTCATAGTGGATTAAGGTACAAAGGCCAGGGTGATGGTATCTTCACCCATATAGCTCTGCTGAGAAGCTTGTGGCTCTTCTGTGAGCCCTTAGTTCATAGGTGGGATTTAAGATTGACTCTAGATTCTAATTTGTTTGTGTTTTCTCCCCTAGTCTTTAACCTCCCTTTCTTCCACTCCTTTCTTCCTCTACATTTGCCCCGAGACTTTTTTTTTTTTTTTCTTTTTTTTTCGAGACAGGGTTTCTCTGTGTAGCTCTGGCTGTCCTGGAACTCACTTTGTAGACCAGACTGGCCTCGAACACAAAAATCCACCTGCCTCTGCCTCCCAAGTGCTGGGATTAAAGGTGTGTGGCGCTTGCCCCTAGTCTTATGCACAGTGGCCTTTTCATTGTCCCCTGCAGTACCTTTTTTATTTTATTAAAGCATACCGGGCAGTGGTGGCGCACGCCTTTAATCCCAGCACTTGGGAGGCAGAGGCAGGCGGATTTCTGAGTTCGAGGCTAGCCTGGTCTACAAAGTGAGTTCCAGGACAGCCAGGGCTAGACAGAGAAACCCTGTCTCGAAAAACCAAAAATAAATAAATAAATAAATAAAGACATTAAAATTGCTTCTTAATGTTAATATACTCAAGGCTAGGTTTGCAACAGCTAGCTTTTATGTCAACTTGACACGAGCCAGAGTCATCTGAGAAAGAACTTCAGTTAAGGAGATGTCCCCAGAAAATCAGGTTGCAGGCAGTTAAGCCCATAGGGCATTTTTTTTTTTTTTTTGATGGAGAAGGGCCAGCCCCCTGTGGGTGGTGCCATCCCTGGCCTGGGTTCTATATGAAAACAGGCTGCCAGTAAGCTGCACTGATCCATGGTTTCTGCATCCGCTCCTGCCTTCAGGTTCCTGCCCTGAACAGTGATGTGGAAGTTTAAGCAAAATAAATGCTTTCCTTTCTAACTTGGCTTAGGTCATGATATTTTATCACAGCAATAGTAACCCTACCTAAGACAAGATTGTAAGTGTGTGTGTCTCCCCCCCCCCCCCCCCCCCCCCCCCCCCCCCCCCCGCGATGTTCACTTCTATAAATGAGCAAAGTAACTGCAGCGGGCAATGAGGCTCTCTGAGTAGCTGCAGTTAGACTCACCCTTGCTGCTTTGAGTGAAAGGACAGTCAGTCTAATATTCAACCAGACTACCCTGTGCTAGCACCAGCTATCTTGGATACTCCACAGACACTCAGAACAAGTTATGAAAAAATCATGGCTGATCGATCGCCTTGGCTCTTGAAGGTCTGCCAGCGATGTTTGAGACAGTTTGCATCAGCCCTCACCCCCTTTTCTTTTTGAGACAGGGTCTCTAGCTCAGGAAAGTCTCAAACTTCCTATGCAGAGGAAGATACCCTGGAATTTCTGATCTCCCTGGCCTCCACCTCCCAAGTGCCGGGAGTTCAGGAATGTGGCACAATACCGGGTGCTTGGGATTGAATCTGGGGCTTTCTGCTCGACAGATAAACATTCTGCTGAAGTCCAACTTGACCTCTGTACTAGACTCCGTTAGCCTAAGTCTCTTGCTGAGCGCCATGTGACCCTGCAACTATTATCACTCTGCCCAGAAGGGGCGCAATTTCCTCAGTGATCTAGCTGAGGGACTGCTGAGGCTGCTGCTAAGGGGAAAGACTGTGACAGGCTGCTCAGGCTCTCTAGACAGTCTTCTGTGCTATTCATCATTCCTGGTATTACAATAGGAGCCAATAAAAGTTTCCCTTAGGTGTTCTCTCAGCCCCTGCTTTCAGTAGAGTGGTCTGAGCTGGCGACACCTAAAGAAATAAGCGGAGACAGCAGCAAATGATGACTGTATTAGAGACGGCGGGAGAAGAAAGGCAGCAAGAGGCAGCGGAACAGTAGTGGCAGTGACAGCTGAGCAGGTGGCAAGTTGTGAAGGCAATAAGGCAGCTATCGTCCCGCAAAAAGCAGTGGTAGTCCTGATGATGGTCCCAGTGGCCCTATGAGAAGGCCTGCTAGGTGTTCTGGTCTCCCTCTCACAAGGTGCCAAAACTTCCCGGCAGCGGCTAAGTTGTGGAAGGAGTCAGGCAACTTGGGAGTGGCTGAGAGGGAGCAGAAGCAATGATGCTGTGAATGGGGCGTGGGGGTGGGGAGTGTGGTGCGGGGGGGGGCGAAGCCCTGTCCAAGCACTAGTTCAGTTAAAGCATGAGGAGGATCAAGAATTCAAGGCTAGCTTGGCCTACATCTTAGAATCCTATCTCCCAACACACACACACACACACACACACACACACACACACACACACACACGCGCACATGTGGCAGAGACAAATGATTGGCTCAAGGACTCTCTGTTGCTTTGTGGCTTAGGTTGGAAGACAGCCCTGTGCAGATGGATCTGGAACTGCCCCCATGGTATAGTTATATAGTTAATGCTGAGGTAATGCACATCTGCCTCTCTTTTCTTGGATGTGTGACCATGGGCAAGTTGCTGGTCTCTGTTTTGCACTGCCTCTCACCAAATCCTGGCAATAAGAACATCCTTGTAGTTCTGGATTCTGGATAATAGGATACGAACTTTGGTATAAAACCCTACCTGATACTTTGAGCCATCCTCAATCATTTGGGTTAGACTCTGGCCTGCTCCCTCCCTGACATGAGACCCAAGGAAGATGCTTGTGTCTTGGTTTCCTCACCTGGAAGAGGCGCATGCCTTTAATCCCAGCACTCGGGAGGCAGAGGCAGGCGAATTTCTGAGTTCGAGGCCAGCCTGGTCTACAAAGTGAGTTCCAGGACAGCCAGGGCTATACAGAGAAACCCTGTCTCGAAAAACAAACAAACAAACAAAAAATTTCCAACTATGTCAGCGTCACCGAGGTGTGAACTTGTGAGACCCGGCAGGTGACAATAATTGCTTGCGTTCTGTGTCCCATACAGGAAGGACCATGTTGGACACCTCTTAGCCTGGGAATATTTCCCACGGTGTCCAGAGAGCCCTACACATTGTTGTAAGGACCTGGGTAGTCCAGATCCAAGGGTAAAGAGCTACTGTCTTTCTAGAAAGCCATGGAAGAAACTCAGAGAAAACTGTGTGGCTCAGAAGACAGCTGCAATGCATTTAATGAGAGCAGGGGCAGAAAAAGGCAGGTGAAGGCTCCATGATCTGTCAGACTGGAGTGTGAACAACAACCCTGTCACTGCAGTGGTCGTATGTATGTGCAGGTCTCCATCTTCTGCTTGCTTCTCTCTCTCTCTCTCTCTCTCTCTCTCTCTCTCTCTCTCTCTCTCTCTCTCTCTCTCCAGGCTGGCCTTAAACTCTCGGAGCTCTGCCTGCCTCTGCCTCCCAAGTGCTGGGATTAAAGGCATGTGCCACAACTCCCTGGCAATCCTTTGCTTTCTATTCTGCTCTGTGTCCATGAAAATGCACCCCTCCTCGGGAGGTGTGTGTTCCAAGTGTTCAGTGAGTGCCTACTGTGCCCTGTGGAAGCCAGGAGCCAAGTGTGGTGCTGCTCTCTACAGCCTGCCGCGTAAGGAGGCTTGAAGGACCAGCACACAGTAGGTAGGGCTGTGAAAATGGCATGTGCTATTGTACAGGTAGTGTCATGTCACATGTATGAATTATCATGCGATATTTCAAAATGGTGGCCATTTAAATACAGTAGGTTAAAAAAAAAATTATACCTAAGAGGTAAGTATCCCTTGTGTTTCTTCCTATGGCAGAGGAAGGAGGGTGAGAAGGACATTCCTGGCCGAGGGGACAGACTTTGAAAAGACAGGATCAAGAAGGAAAGCTTAGTTTTGAAGTGTCTGGATATGATAACAGGGCCAGAGGGTTGGAAATTCCTACCTGGGGAACCAAGAAAGGTCTGAGCTGGGCCCAGCCCTCTTTCAGAAAGCTCTCTCTGCAGCAACTAGCACAGAAGTGAGAAAGCTGGGTATCAGGCAAAGCACAGAGGGCATTGTTTTATCCCGAGTGGAGCATCCATGGAGCACAGCCACATGAGAAGTCACACACCCCAAGTCAGCAAGCCTTGGAGGCTCTGCAGATGGCAGTGCACTGCACACACAACCAGGGCTGTGTATGACCACTGTGCCTGTCAACAGGCCTGCCCCTGGGCAGCCATGCTAAATGCATACAAACACTGCACCTTGTGGGAATTCATGTGTGCTTGGGGTGTATGACCAGTGCATGCGGAGCAGACTCTATCAGCATCTGGAAGGGCTGCATCTGAGGGAGCCTCTCATTTCTGAGCACACCAGTGGCCACACAACTAGTTTGGGGCTTTTGCTTCCTCTCTTGGAGATTCTATGCTTTCTCTTGCTCTAAGTCTCTGCTTCTGCGCCACCTTTAGGGAGGCTTTTCCTGACTGCCCTCACTAAAATCACACTCCCACTTCTAGACACACCCTCTCTCTTCCCCTTTTTTCCACAGCATTTGTCAACCTGAGACAACCTATCATTTAACTTAGGCCAGAAGCCCATTCCTTTCTGAGAGCAGAGTCGTGTCTGTTTTGTTCATTGTTGGTCCCACAATGCTACATGCACAGTATGTGCTCAATGAGTGAGTTGCTCCCCACACCCCAGGTTTGGGCCACCCCCTTTCTTCAACTCACAGTCACATGCTAACACAGGCTGAACCCTTCCCATCCCAAACCTCAGTTTTCCTTAGAGGGGTCTGCTCTCCCGGGAGTCAGAGTAAGAGGTGGCCTGCTGGGATCTGAGTCTAATGCTCTGGCCAGTTTCTGAGTGGTCATGTACTTCCCCCCCGGCTAACTGTGACACTTAGGGACAGGAGGGTAACAGATGCTGTTGGCAGAGGTGGCCAGATAGAAAAAGTCTGGTGGCCTTCCATCATGCCCCTCATTCCAGCAGCTGACTGGCTTGCAGGTGCAGTCTAGCCTGGCTTCCTGAGCAGATCTTCACTCCCTGCCCTGGCCTTTCTGTTTCTTCCAAGGATGGTCTCTTACCTCTCTTTCTGACTACTAGTCCATGAAGGTCACCTTCTTTGACCCCACCCAGGTGAGGCAGGGCCTCTTCTTAGGACTCTTGAATCTATTTATAGCACCCCACATGGAGTCTGTGATCCCTGGGCTGTTTGTCAAGTTCTCTGACTAACCCATTAAACTCCTCCTGTTTGAGGGCCTTGTCTGGAGTCACCCTGGTGCCCGAGAGCCTGGCACGGGACTAGTCACTTTACCCATGTCTGTGGCATGCTTTTCCTACTTCCTCTGTTCATTCCTCAAATATTTCCTAGGCACCTACTGTGTGCATGGCTCTGGGCTAAGCCTTGGGATTCAGCAAAGGATGAGACATTTAGGATTCCTAATGGGGAGGGGCCCGTGGCACGGGAGGAGGGCTGCGGTAGAAATCAAATATGCAAGCCAGGCATTCAGGGCCTGAGTGTTGGCCAGAGAGCTAAGACTTGCTCCAGCTCCGATTGACTTCCTTGACCTTGTGCTTCTTGCCCTCACTAGACCTGACTTTCCAACCGACCCCAGAGATTCCTGGTTAGTGTGAGGACAGAGGCTCAGCGACCGACGGCCGAGATGGAACCCCAGTCAAGGCTGGCAAAAGGTATTTCAGTGTTTGGAATGACACTTTGTTTAATCGGAGACTACCCCCACCCCCAGCCCCGGGAGTGGAGCTGCTATAATGTTACAACCAGTTACTTTGTCACTAGGCAAAGGTTAGCCACTTAATTCCCCGCTCCCTAGGTGCTGGCGTGACAGGTGCTCATAGAGGCTGGACTTAAACGCGTGCTCGTTCAGCAAGGCGCAGTAAACTCTTTCCCACATTCGGTGAACACTCACCTGGCACGCGCCCGCCGTGGGATCGCTCTTTTCCTGCTGCCCTAGGAGGCAAGCCGGTGGTCGCCGCTCTCTTCAGGGGAGCACATGGACGCTCATCCTCGGTATGGCTCAGCCATTTAGGAGTCTAGTCTCACTCAGGGAACACTTTTAACCCCACGGAGCACTTCGTCCCGGCCCGGCCCGGCCACCCTAGAGATCTTGGGATTTTCCAGATTGCGACCCGCACACGCTGCGCCATAGGGGGGTACAGGCTGGGGCACCCAGGACCACGCCAGCACAATCCCCCGAGTGGGTAGGGCTGTCATCTTGATGACAAGAGGGCGGAGCCGAGCTGTACTAAGGGGAAAGCTGGGTTGGATTCCGGCTCTTGGAGGGTGGGGTTTGTGCGTGACAGTCCGGGCGGCGTCTGATAGGATGGGGCCTTTTCAGGCGGGCCAATCAATACGATGGGCGGGGCCTGCGTGGCGCCGTCGGCAGGCGTCCGGCGCTGCCCAGTGTGGCTGTGGCGCCGCCCGCCTCGGACGCTTGGAACCGTCGCGTCTGTGTCGCCTGTCGCCCATCGCCTGCCGCCGCTGCCAGCCACCAGCAGCCATGAGCGCGCCCGGCCCCGGTGTAGTCTGCTGTCCTCTAGATTAGTGCTCTCCGCCGCGACGGTCCGCAGCATGGAGTCGCCCGCCGCGAGCCCGCCGGCCAGCTTGCCTCAGACCAAAGGTAGGCTCTCCCGCCCTGTCGCGCGGCCCGAGCCACATTCAATTTGAGCCCGCCCGTGACCCTGTACTCCCTTCCGGGCTGGGCACAGGCATCTGCACTCCAACCCAGGACTGGGTCCAGCCCAAGCCCGGGACCTCACGGGACCTCATTGGAATCCGGATCTTAGGCCGTGGGACTTCACCCAGGCAGGACCTTGTTCTCACTCCACTCCAAGTCTAGAGCCTCACCGTGAGCTCCTAATTTAGGCTTCCGGGCTTCATCCTGGACTCAGCCAGGATTTTAGTGGTCCCTGCTAGAGGGTCTTTAGACTACCCTAGCCCCCTCAGGCCAGGCTCTTGGATTTTGTCCAGGCTGGAATTTGCTCTCTTCTGGGCCCCAGGGCTGTGTTCCCAATGCCGGAAACCTGTCTACTCTTGAATTCAGAACTCTTCCACTCTTCCAACTCCTTCCATCCTTGTGAATCCTCCTTTGCCCCATACCTTGCTGGCCTGCACACTGGCCGCCTGCACTCCTCCCCAAGGCTGTCCCTGTAGAACTTCCTGGCGTCTTCACTTCGCAGCTCAGCCCGTGCTACCTGCTACTTATTGCCTCAGTTGCAATCTTCTTCTCACCGAGTTTTCGGAGCTGACCGATTCTTGCACCTAGTGTTTCTTGGTCTGCTGCTCTTAGACCTGCTGTTTGGTCCTTGGGCTAGCAGCAGGCCAGGGGCTGACTGTACAAGGCTTGGACTTGTCTTCTCCAAGTAACTGTCTTTCCTGGAAATTTCTGTGAGGTGGCAGTGGTGCTGCGTGGGCTGCAGCAGCAGCAGCATTTGTCATGGGAAGTGAGGGGGACAAGATTTGGAGGTCAGAATGCTTTTTTTTTTTTTTTCCAGGAAGAGAGAAGGATTTTTTTTTTGACATGTCAGAGACTCCGTAGGTAGCTGGACCTGGAGATATGATTGGGTCAACCCTCTGAATTCTGAACTGCTTCACCTGGCTAGTCTCTGGGCATGTCTAGGACTTACTGATAAAATGGATATTAGGGGAGTGATGGTGAGATTGAATGTAGAGTGGTTTGAAGCAGGCATGTCTGAGATGAGTGAGAACCCAGCATAGCACCCAGTACATAGTAGGTACCCAGGGGGAATATAGTCGCTGCACATCCTTGACTGTCTCCAGCTTTCCTGCTGCAAAGGCTCACCCCTATGGGGTCTGGGTCCAGTTTTGGATTGTAGCTGCAGAGCACACGGGCACCTAAGAGTGGGTGCTTGTGCAGTGGTGGCCTCTCTCCTTCTGACCTAGGAACCTCAACCTCAGGAGTCCTGGTCCTGGGCAGGCTGTCCTGAGCAGGGGGGGAGGGGCTTTTGGGACCCCTGCAGCTGGCTTCCATGGCCCTGCAGGAGCCTAGTGGGCGGGGTAATTGCATCTTACATAAGTGGGAGGCCAGATCCCTGACCGTTGCCCAACTTCTGTGAGTAACTAGGGAGGTACTTATTGGGGGAGGTGGCTGGGGAGGGCCTTGCAGTGCAGACCTCGTGGAACTTGAGAACCAGGAAATTAGATGCTGCTCCACTCAGGAAGGGTTTGGAAGCAGTGTTTGTCTTGGAGGCATTTCAGCTCTTCCAGGCAAGAGACGCCTCACCAAAATAAAAGTTGCAGTGCAGATCAGAGGCGGAGAGATTGTGAGTGACATTGCAAAGCAGTGTATAGGGGGGGCCTGTGGACTTTCATGTGCCTGGTGAGTTGAGGTCTGGCGGTGGACGTTCCAGGCCTCTCTTCTGAGAGGGCCAGTGTGAATTTGCAGAGCTTGTAGGTTAGGTAACATGATATTGGATGGATTGGGTGGAGGCTCTTTCCTGGGCCAGGATCCCTGTAGACTTTTAGGGGTCTGGAGATAGCTGTAGTGGGGGGACTGACAATATCCATTTACCAAAACTCTAAGAGGTTTTTTTTTTTTTCCCTTTTCTTTTTTCCATGTGTTATACATTGCTTTGTTTATTACTCATCGCCCCATTTGCCCATAAACAGAAGCTGGGGAACACTCACCATTCACAGAGGCTGCACAGCTGTGTTGGCAGAGCACAGCTACAGCAGGCTTCTATGATGATCTCCCCAGGGCTCTTTCCATTCTGTTCCCATGTGAGGTGCTTAGGGGAGCCGTGGGACCCTGGCCATCACCCCCATGTTCACTGGAGCAGGAGGCCTGCTGAAGCAGAGGACCACTTATTGTGCACGCAGTCTTTACAGTGGATCCTTCCCCCAGTGTGACCCTGCAACAAACAGGTGCAAAGTGGAGACCTTGGTGAGGCCACAGCAGTGTGGATCCTGAGAGGAACTCTTTTTGACCTTTGCAGGAGACTTAAATTAAAAATTACACACAGTGGTGGTGCATGCCTTTAATCCTAGCACTTGGGAGGCAGAGGCAGGCGGATTTTTGAGTTCGAGGCTAACCTGGTTTACAGAGTGAGTTCCAGGCTAGCCAGGGCTACACAGAGAAACCCTGTTTTGAAAAACCAAAAAAAAAAAAAAAAAAAAAAAAAAAAGCATTCCACATGTATGGGGGGGTGTCAGTATACTTTGGGGTATCAGTTCTTTCAGTTCAGCCTTGTGGATCAACCTTCCACCATGTGGGTTTCAGACATGGACTTTAGGTCATCAGGCTTCATAGTAAGTACACGTACCTGCTGGGCCATCTTGCTAGCCTGTTTGCAGAGGACTTTGAACACAGTGGGGAGTGGTAGCACCTGACCTTTGGTGGGGACTGACTGCAGCTTTATCTATGAACTTCCCATTGGACGGTTGGTAGCTTTAGTTCTTTGTGCCCAAGCCTAGGAAGTTCTCCCCACATGTGTGAGACATGTAGGTCCCCACAACTTTGTTGACACCTCCTGTCTCCTTGCTCATCAGTGGTTCACTGGCTGCCATCTGAGGCCAAGGGCAGCTGGTACAGGGGCACATGTAGTCAGGGTGGTCTGGGTTTGCATGTCTTGTTTGTCCTTGTGCATATTGTCAGGGATGGCCTTTGACACTCTGTTGGAGGTGTCATCATTGGACACCGGTGGCCGGTGGCTAGTGTCTCTGGCAGCCCAGTGAGGCTAAGGAGCACTGGATGTCTTGTCCTGGTCCTGTCTGCTATGGTTATAAGCTTTCCTCCTGTCCCAGGAGTTGGAAAGACTAGAGGGTGGCACCTTGGGGACTTCCCCCCATCCTGGTGTGACGCACAGGAAACTCTCTATCAGCCAGCCTGTGGCTCAGGGCCTGAAGGCAGTAAAGTTCCCAGTCAGCCTGTGTGGGGAGAGGCAGCCAGGCTTCCGGTGGGTGAGTCAGCAGACACTGGGTGCTGACTCACCACAGGCATGCCAGTCACTGTGTATAGCTTAAAGGGGCAATGCCAGGCAGGGGTTACATACCTGTAGGCTGCCCCTGGTCCTGGGCTGGACACCACAGGTGACGGTCTGCTCTGGACTTTCAGTTGAGCTGGGATTCTGGGCAGATCCTCCTGTCCTGTCCAGGAACTTCCTCTGTTAGGTAAATGACTCTTGCTTCCTCTTGCTCACCACAGAAGAGTAGATGGCAGCTGTTGTTGACGGCCCCTGGCTCAGGGAACAAGGTCTGGTAAGAGCCAGGAGCAGTGGCCTTGCAGGGTCAGCCAGCTTGAACTGCCTGGGTCAGAGCCCTACGCTGCCCATTTTGCAATGTAACATTGAACACATTGTATCTAGTATATTCTTGATACTTTGTATAGGTTTTAGTTCAGTGAGTATGGGGCATCTTTTAGAGAAGAAGCCGAGTGCTCCCCTTCACCCTCCCAGGAAAAATGAGTACGGGAGCCTTGCCTGTATGGATGCAGATGGTCTTTATCCAGTGGCATTGCAGCTATGTTATAATGGGCCCAGGATCCCGTCCTGACTCTTACTTCCTCATCGGGGTAAATGGCATATACTCTTTGACTCTCAGTCCTCTCTGGGCAGTGGGAGGAAGCAGCTCTCCCCTGCAGGGTGGTAGTAAAGATGGGAGATAGAGTTTCCCAAACAAATGGCATCTGTCATTATTTCATTGTTGGGATTCTGACTGCTTCTCATTGGGAGGTGAATAAATGGCTTCTGATGATGTATTCATAGGATTTGTGACACAAGGCTTCTCTGGTCAGAAAGCCAGAGTTTGCCAGGCTCTAGCACAACCTTCCTAATGCTATGACCCTTTAATATAGTTCCTTATGTTGTGGTGACCCCTACCAGACAATTATTTGCATTGCTATTTCATAACTGCAGTTTTGATACTGTTAGGAATTGTAAATTGGCTAAGGGTCTTAGCCAACCCTTGTGTTTGACACCCCCCAAAGGGGTCTCGACCCACAGGTTGAGAACCCCAAGCTCTTGGCTCTCTTTCTCTTTTGCATCCTAAGTCTTAAGTTATCATTGCCGCCTGAACTGCCTGAGGAAATCAAGGAGGGGAGCAGAGAACTGAGGTAGTCGGTCCTTTCTGCAGATCTGTCCCTGTCACTCAGCCTTGTTGACCAGTGGCATCGAAAGCATAGGAGAGGGAAGCTCAGGAGGTGTTAGGCAGGCCTCGGGGTCCAATCTCCTGGGCTAGTTTCTCAGGTGGGAGAATTCCATCCATGGCAGACCTGGTGCTAGCCTGGGGAGTGAGGGAGTGAGGGAGTGAGGGAGTGGGCAGCAGGACTCAGGTGTGAACTCTCTCACACCTCCCCGTGGTTATTTGTCCATGTCACCCATATCTGTCAGGCTTGTGTGCCCAGCAGCCCCTGTAGATTTTTCTTTCCCCATTGCAGGTAAAGAGCAGAGACAATGGCAGCTTGCCCTATCTTACTGGGGCACATAGACAACAAGCCTAGTGATATCTGGCCTTGGGAGGGTCAGCAGCTTCCTAGTCCTCACTATCCTTTTCCCTGCCTGCAGGGTTATGGTAGTAGTGCCTCGGCTGAGCTGGAGTCCAGGGCTGCCCTGGCTGCTTCTCTGGACGCTCTCTGTCCAGCAGCGCCCACAGCTAGTCTGGACCCTGGTCAGCTCAACGGGACCCTCCTTGCATGTATGGGCCCATGGTGAAGCCTGCTCCTGCTTTCCTTTCCCTTCAACTTCCTCCCTCCCCCTTTGCTCCCCACTGTCTTTCCTCCTCGTCCTCGTCCTCCTCCTCCTCCTCCTCCTTCTCTCTCTCTCCTTTTCTTTTTGAGACCTAATTACAAATGTGCCCCGCCCCTGGTTTTATGTGCTGTTGAGGATCAAGCTCAGGGTCTCTGGGGATTCAAGTCAGGGCCTCATGCACACTAGGCAATCATTCTACCGGTTGAGTTATATTGCCAGTTTTTCAAGTTGAGCTTATTAGCAATCAGTTGGTGGAGGCAAGAGGAGCAGAAGTTCAATGTTGTGGTTCAATAGCTGTGGTGGTGTATGCTTTAATCTCTGCACTTAGGAGGAAGAGGCTATCATGGGATTATGTCTCAAAATGAAAAATTCAATGTCATCCTCAGCTATATAGTATACAATGAGGTCTTACGTGACACTGCCTTAAATATACAGATAAATAAAATTGAACTTTGATGTGTCCAAAGTATGTTTATCCCCCTGTCCTACAGAGGCCCAGGCTGTTCCACACTGTCAGCTACAGGATATCCCTGGGATGAGAAGAGGAAGAAGCTGGAGTCAGATGGCTAGGACCACCGTGCCTCTTCTCTCTTGGTTTTGGTTTCATTTGTATTGGGACTTCAGTGGAAGGGAAGTTCTGTATGCTGGTTGGTGAGGTGCTGGTTTAGGACAGTTCAGAGTCTATGTGGGTGAGTGTTTTTCTGGCTGCCCCAACCTGTGTGTTGTCCACCTGCATGGCTATGTGAACAGCCTTGGATTTGGTCACCTGCATCATTGCAGATGTCACCAAGTTCAGGTGTTTGTCTTGAGTCAGCAAGTGTGCAATGACAGGCCAGGCTCCTTGGGGACAGGGCTGAAAAGGCTCCTGGATATTGGCAGCAGAGTTTGGGCATAGTAAAAATGTAGATGGTGGTGTCGGGGGTCCAAGTGTCAATTCTTTGGCCTGGCACATGATAACCCACTGAATTGCCATGGGAGTGGGCTATCAGAGGAGCGATTTAAGCTGAAAGGAAATGAGCATTTGACAGCGCTCAGGATGAAGGTTTAGTGAGGTCTGGCCTGGGGAGAAGAACTCTTGCTTATCTTGACCTGGGAGGCCAGTACTGGGCCCTGGAATTGGTTGGGGCCCTGCCCCTGGAAGAAGACTCTACCCTTTTTCCATCTGTGCTTGGCCCTGCTGCCATGCCCAGAGGGTTCAGTCACTCCTTGCTTACCCTATCCTGTGTCAAGTGCTCTCCTGACTTCCAGGCACTTGAAGCTGGCACATTTTATCTACCCAGGGTAGCTGCTTACCAGAAAAGCTTGCCCTTCTTTTTGGTGCTCAGTTTATCGCACTCAGTTGTGGATGGCCTAGCATGTTCTCTGAAAGACTGCTGCATGCAGACAGCCAGCTGAGTGGACAGATGGAACATTTTGCTTCTGACACTGAAGTGGCAGTATTAGCTTCCAATTCGGTTGCCCAGGCCCAGGTCCAGGAGTCAGGGGCAGGGATCATAAACAAGGCGTGGGTGCCATTTTAGTCATTGGAAACCATGGGATGGGACTTACTGTCTTATGGCAACTGTTCCCCGTGGCCTGCTCTCAGGCTGTCCCTGCTGATGGTTGGATATTAGAACAAGTGGGTCTGTTCAGGGTCATATCCATACCCCACCAGATGCCCACAATGCCCTTTGTCAAGCTGTCTCTCCTCTCTGACAGACTTGTACAGTGGATCAGTGAAAATCTTTGCCACATGGAGCTGTAACGTGGAGGTGCATGGAGTTGTAATGTGGAGGTGGCCTCAGATAGCAACCCCACCCCCCACCCCCACCTCGATCCTCTGTTGGAAGGTCTGTCATTCCTCTACACATCACACTGAGGCCCTGGTGCCCAGAGAGGTGTAATCATGTGTCTGAGAGTGCAGAACAAAGAAGTGGCTGAGTGAGGGTTGAGCCCAGCCACTTGGCTCCAGAGTGGCCTGTCTGGGAAAGTAACTGTGAGAATCGACAGTAGAGGCTGGGAAGACTCAGGGACAGCAGAGGACTAAGTTGCAGCATCAAAGGTAGAGAGAATGGTACGTGCAAAGCAGATACAGTGGGAAACAAGGTGGAGGGTAGAGAGAATGGTACGTGCAGAGCAGATACAGTGGCAAACAAGGTGGCTCTCCCAGGGAGGTGTCAGGGGACGACTGTGCAAGGGCAGCAGAGGGGGCCAGAATTTCACCCTCTCTGTGGGTACTTCATTATCATGGCTGGAACCTCAGGTTAGTGGTTGAACCTCTCTCAGCCTCAGTGTCCCCACTTTCTGCCTGGGGAGCTGCTGTGAGGTTGGAGTGAGCTGTTTTGATGCCTAGTACTGGGCTGGCCTGCACAAAGGACCCTGCGATCCTGGCAGGCTGTGGTTTGCTCATGGTGGCCAATAGCCTCTGTTTGTTGTGGTGACAGTCACCACCTTGGGCCACACCTGGGTAGCCCCAGGCTGCCTGACCATCTGGGCCCAGCCCTGACATTGGCATTGGTTAGTGCCAGCAGTGGCTGGTGGCTCGAGGCCTCTATCTGGGCTGTCCCCAATGCGGCCTTGCCCATCCCCTCTGACAGCTGGCATAGCTGTTCTGGTAGCTCAGGTCACTCCTAACATAGGCTGGTGGCCCTGTTAGGGTAGTTGGCTGTGTGCTTCCCAGGCTGGGACAATAAGAAAACCTCACCACCATATCCAGCAGGCAGATATGGGCATGGCCTTGACAGATGGGGCAGTTGAGGCTTGGCAAAAGGCATAGCTTATAACATCTCCCAACCTACTGCCACAGACACAGGAGAGCAGAAAGTGGAGGTGACATGGGTGGGTAGCAGTATGAACTCTCTTAGACAGGTTTGTCAGGGCTGGGGGTCAGGTTGTGACTCTAGATGTTCTAAGCAGAGATGTGCATTTTATTACAGAATATTTTATATTTTGGTTACAGAGAACCTCATGTCAGGAATGCAAACTAGATAGCGCAGGCCAAAGTGCAGAGAAATACCTTGCATGCATGCCAGTCTGTGTTCATGCAGAGTTTCTGCAGCTGTCTACCTCTACCCCTAGCACGTGTAGCCAGAGGTGGTGCCTGGCAAAGACTTGGACCAACCGGTGCATGAGACTCAGGACCTGTCCCTCCAGCACAGGGACAACCCCCTCCACCCCCCATTAAAGGGGTCTGCAGTGAGCCTAGCTGCCTACCTCGGTCTTCTGGTCAGTACTTTTGGAAGCCACTCTGGGCTGGCTGAATACACAGGCCTTACTGCCTTAGTCACAACCCAAGCTCTATATTGTGTGTAGCTATGGCTGGATCTGCCAGAAACTGGTTTAGATGTGGCTTCAGGATCTGAGGTCTCCAGGGCAGGCGGTGGTAGGCACGGTGGGCAGTTCCTGACTTAGGGCTAGGTGGCCAGAGTGAACTGGTGGCAGTTTGCAGGATGCAGTGGAAGCCTCTGAGAAGGTCGGGCACTTGGTCACTGCTTTCCTGCTCTGTGTGACACTGAGGAGACTTGTCACATCTACCTCTCTCATCCTGTTTCTCTCTCATGTTTTCTCCCCTGGTGGGGGGTGGGGGTCAGAGCCCCTGCTTCCTGGAGAAGCAGAGACTGAAAGAGTCAGTGCCTGCTGCCAGTGATGGGTGCTGAGCCAGGTAGGAGGTGGGAATCCTAGGGCAGCTCTTGCCGGTTGTGCACCAGGCTGTATACTCATTGCCCCAGTGGGTGTCTGTGCTCTGGTTTGACCAGTGGGTTCTGAGTGTGGAGGGAGTGAGCAGGGAATAGAACTCAGTCTCAGGCACTCCCCCACGAAGCTTGACCCTCGTGGAAGGACACAGTGCGGCAAGAGTTATTGTCATAAAGTCCCACGGTCACAGAGTGGTCAGCTTCCGCAGCAGGAATCAGAGAGGAGGGTAGGCAGTTCTCATAGGCTACCCAGGAAGGCTCTGCCTGTGCTTGCTTTCAAGCCTCTCTTTGGCTAAGGGGTGGCATCTCCCACGGCTCACTTATCTTCCTTTTCTGTACCCGTTTCCTCTATTATAAGGATACCAGTGGGGCCGGGAGAACACTGACCTGGGATTCTTCCCCTATATATGCACATGCACACATGCAAACACACCTACCAGCCTTGTCACAGGATTAGGGCCAACCCTAATGATATCATTTTGATTTAATTAGCTACACGCAAAAAAAAAAAAAAAAACAAACCCCATTCTCCAAATAAGCTCACATTCTTGGGTACTGGGGGGGTCAAGACTTCAGTATATAAGTTTTGAAAGACCCAGCTCAGCCCATAGCAAGAGACGTAGGACATGAGCTTTTGTGTGGTTGGGAACACTGGTACTGGGCAGACGACATTCCATTCCTGGTAGTAAGAGGCCTGGAAACTCATGCATAGCTGAGCATTTGAGTGTGTGTGTGAGCTATAGGCACAGCTGTCTGGTGCCTCCCAGCTGCAGGGCAGCTCCCAGGAGGGTGGGGTTTGGCTCTGCTATTGTGAGAGGAGAAGGACTGAACCTGGTCCCCAGATTGAGTGGGACCTTGCTTTGCCTACCCCAAAGTCCTGAGGCTCTCTGGGTACTGATTATACTGACTCTCAGACGTGTGTGTGTGTGTGTGTGTGTGTGTGTGTGTGTGACCTCTGTCCCTCACTTTGCCCAGCCCAAGACTAAATGTTGACCAGATCCCTGTCTTTTCTCCACTTCAGGAAAATCCAAAAGGAAAAAGGATTTACGGATATCCTGTGTGTCCAAGCCACCTGTGTCCAACCCCACGTGAGTCTGCCATAAGTTTCTCATTCCCTTGAGACTTGGAGAGGCCTCCTGGTGGAGGCCAGGGGTATGAGTAAGAAGCAGGTATATGGGGGTCAGAGGTGGGTGAGAGAGCAGTCTCTTCTCATTCTGCCCTGGGTGGCTCCAGAGAGTCTCAGGAGCATTGGCTGTTTGTCCCATGCCATCCCAGTCCTTGTCTTGGGGTCTCTGTCAGGGCTGTCTGGCAGCTGCACCATTACACTTTTACCTTGCTGGATGTTCAGCAATCACTGAACTGAGGTGACTGTGGAAGCTGCCTCCATGGCCATGGTGTGTCACCCTCATCTCCCCCCATTGTTCCTTCTCTCAGAGAAGCTTATGGACCTGCTTTCTCCACAGACCCCCCCGGAACCTGGACTCCCGGACCTTCATCACTATCGGAGACAGAGTAGGTGGTAACTAGACACTGAGAGACCTCCATAGGGCCCCTGAGAGGTAGCTCTGGGTGGTAGACGGAGTTGGGCCCTGGGGAATAGCTTACCTCTTATTGTGCTGGTGGCTGTGGCCCTGGGCTATCTGCCCTTAGACCTCCTCTCTGGAAGAAATACATTCCACCTGCCTTATAGGAAGGGCTGTGAGGAGCTCAGAGCTGCCTCACTGCCTACCTCAGAGTGCAGGCTGTGAATCTCACATGAAATCCATGTCACCCGGAAGCAACATGTGGGACAGGCAGGCCCCTGGGCTCCCCAGACCCCAGGTCATACCCTAGACTCCATATTGTCCACACCCCTGAGTGCCTTGGAAGGCCACCCACTATTGAGAAGCCTGATTTGGGGATGTATACCAGAGCAGAGTATGCCAGGAGCCTCTTCTTGGAAGATCCTCCCTCCCCAAGCCCTGTCACTGCCTGGTGTTCTGTTAGTCCAGTTGTGTAATTCCATGTCTCTCACTCAGGGGAGGGAACTCCCACAAAGGGTCAGTAGATGATTGACAAATAGCTCCCTTTGCTGGGATGTGTGTGGAAGACTTCTCCCAACGTCTCAGAGTTTTTGGTTTTGCACCCATTTTATAGAGGTCAGTGGTAGGGTCAGATTGGCTAAGTTCTTTCCACGGGGTCACACAGCATGGCTTATAGTAGCTTCAGGCTCGGATCTGACTAGCTGGCCCTCTGCTTTTCTCTGGGTGAGGGACAAGAGCCAGTTTCCAGCTTGGTGCTTACCAATCACCTCTCCCTTTTGCCTCTTAAGAACTTTGAAGTGGAGGCTGATGACTTGGTGACCATCTCAGAGCTGGGTCGTGGAGCCTATGGGGTGGTGGAGAAAGTACGGCATGCTCAGAGTGGTACCATCATGGCTGTCAAGGTAAGCAGGGCTTCATCCTACCTGGAGTAGCACTGGAGGAGGCATTGGCTGAGCTTCAGGGTGACTGTCTACTTGTGGCTCTGTCCCTCACTATCATTACCAGCGTTGAGGCAGAACTTCTCAGACAAGTCAGGGCCATGGATTCCCCAAGGTTCCTGGCCCTCATGGACTGGGTTAGGGGAAGCAGCCTAGACGTGGCCCTGACGTGGTCTCTCCTATAGCGTATCCGGGCCACCGTGAACACACAGGAGCAGAAACGTCTGCTTATGGACCTAGACATCAACATGCGCACGGTCGACTGCTTCTACACTGTCACCTTCTATGGTGCCCTCTTCAGAGAGGTAGGCTCTGTCTCTGCCCACCTCTTGCCAATTACGACTGCCATTCCACTCCTATTGTGTGGAGTTTCGGGAACCTTGGGTTTAGGGGCATTATACTCAAGGTATAGGGAGCACCCTTCACCTGACACAGCTCGGCTGGGCTCTCGAGAGACAAGCTTTCCTGTTCCTGGCCAACTCTGTGCCTCAGATTCCTTGTCTCAGCAGTTCTCTTCAGGTTGTAGTCAGGGGGCTGGAGCTCCGGGGCAGCTGAGATTTGTATTTGTGGTCATTTGCTTTCTGCTAGCCCCTTAGTGGCCATTCAGGGCAAGCCCCCAGGGGAGAAGCACTGAGGATCTGGGCAAGATTCTAGGTGTATGCTAGGGTGGAGGAATGGAGGGTAAAGCAAGGTGCAAGGTCTAAAGCAAGAGCGTGGAGCTGCTGTTGGAAGCATATAGTACGCACCAGAGTCAGCATGGAACAGGGACTTCTCATGGTGATCTGCCATCTTGGAGTTCTTGAGTGGTCTGTGATGTTTCTCTGTCCTTTGGGTCCCTTTCAAGTCCCAGTGGTGGCTCAGACGCCACTTTATGCATCTCATCTGGTGGGCTAAGGACCTTGTGCAAGTGTCAGCCAACTCATCCCAAGGCTATGCAGGTTTGCTGGGGAGAAGAAAGGTCATTTGCCAGAGAAGAAATTTGGTTCCTGTACCTTTATGTCCTGACTTGAAAGTCTCAGGACACACTAGGTTCCCATTTCCTTGGGAACACTGTTATACTAGGGCACAGATGGGGGAGACTAGGGCGAGGGGACGTGAACTGCATGGTGAGGTGCCAGAGAGGCTGATCTGAGAGGCAGACAGTGATGGGGAGGGGTGAGAAGGGGGGTGAGAAGGTTCATCGTGTCCCTTCCCAGGTGGGGGCTGGACCTGGTGCTCACAGCGAGGCTTTTATGATCGATCAGGGCTGGAGAAGCTGGGAATCTGTAGACTGTCCAGGGCTGGGCAGCACTGGGGGACCAGCTAAGCACTGGATATTCTCACAGGGGGATGTGTGGATCTGCATGGAGCTCATGGACACTTCCCTGGATAAGTTCTACCGGAAGGTTCTGGAGAAGAACATGAAAATTCCAGAAGACATTCTGGGGGAGATCGCTGTATCTGTGAGTGGCCTTGCTCTACCCAGTATGCACAGAACCTGCTGTGTGACTGAGTCTTGGCAGAGCAGCTGTCCCCTCTCAGAATCAGTACTTTTGAAGCCTGAGAGCAGTGCCTTGCTGAAGAGGCCCCAAGGATGGGGCTCCTCAGGCTGAACTGCTCCCTGCTTCCAAGGCCGTGAGTGCGCGTTCCCACTCACTTTGAAGAAAGGAGCGCGGTGCTTCCCACTGCCTGGTACTCAGATGCCGCCTGACACTATTGGAGGTTCAGGCTGCATTGGGGAGATGTTTGCTTTCTGAGCCTGCTGTTTCTCGAGGAGGGCAGCAGCTCTGGATTGAGCATTGAAACAGGGCGGGCAGTGGAATCAAGGATGCCCTTTAATCCTGTTTGCATCTGGAAGCATTTAATCTCCAGAGGTGGCTTCTAGGGGAGTGAGAGAAACTTGGGGGCTTGGTAGCTCTTGGTGAAAGCCCTTAGGAGGCATTGCTTGGGAGTTGCGGAGCAGGAAGAAGGCAATAAGCTGACATGTTTGTCCTAGGACAGCCAGGATGATGGACAGATTTGGGGCGTGTGCAGGAGCTAGGTGACGGGAGCTGGGATGTGTTTAGAGGAGATGGGGTTCTACTGCTGTGTTATGATTTCTGTTACCTGGAATAATAGCCTCCCTGCCTCTCCTGCCCCATTCAGATCGTGCGGGCCCTGGAGCACCTGCACAGCAAGCTGTCTGTGATCCACAGAGGTCAGTGTCCTCCATCAGCCACAGAGGCTCAGGGAGGGACAGACTGATATACCTGGTGGGGACTAGGCCACTTTCTGCATTTGTGCCTTTGGCTCTCCTGCGCTCTGAATATCTGAATAGGAGGAACTAAGAGGATCCCAGCTTTTTCTGGGCCCTATGGCCCTCTTCTCTCTCTCTCTCTCTCTCTCTCTCTCTCTCTCTCTCTCTCTCTCTCATATAAAGATTTATTTATTTATTTATTATATGTAAGTGTACTGCAGCTGTCTTCAGACACTCCAGAAGAAGGCGTCAGATCTCATTACGGATGGTTGTGAGCCACCATGTGGTTGCTGGGACTTGAACTCAGGACATTCGGAAGAGCAGTCAGTGCTTTTAACCACTGAGCCATCTCTCTAGCCCCATGGCCTGCTTCTCATTCATATTTACATTTCCTGTGCTGTGGAACACCTAGGTTGTGGCATGTCACACTAGGAATCTGATACAAGCCCCCTTACCCCACACATGACCATCCTGGGCTCTTCTGGGATTCTTTTGCCCCCATGGCCACTAGTCTGGGCTTCCCCCTCCAGGGTTGTACTTATTAAATATCAGCCTCCCATTAACTTGTTTGCACTGTACCTAGAAAACGAAGGAGGCTAAGTGGACTTCGATGACCAGCACCCATCCCATTCTGTCCTCAGGTCATCATTGTTGGCTCTGTGGCATGGAACCTTTTTCTGGGCATCTTTGTCTTTTTCACATCCATGTGGCCCTTTGCTTGGAGGCTCCTGCCTCCTGTGAGACAGGGCATGGGTGGGGCTCCTCATTTGCAGGCACAGACCCATCCACACACCTTCACTTCGCCCTATTATTCACCTACTACCTTCTGCTTGCTGGATTTGTGTCCATAGCGGGTGACATGCTTGGGTAGCCTCGAGGTAGAGTCTCCGGAGCTCAGGTGTTTCTCTTTGGTTGGGATAGGCTGAAGTGCGTTTTGATTTGTCATCCAGCCGAGTGATGGGGCCCGGTGCTGCATATCTCACTGCCTCTGTTTCCTTGGCTAATCCTTAGGGCATTGGGTAGCCTGCTGCTGGCCCACAGGGCAATGGAGAAGGCAGCATCCCATTTGGCATGGACTGAGAAAGGTCTGCTCTTCTTGTAGATGTGAAGCCATCCAATGTCCTCATCAACAAGGAAGGGCATGTGAAGATGTGTGACTTCGGCATCAGTGGCTACCTGGTGGACTCTGTGGCAAAGACAATGGATGCTGGCTGCAAGCCCTACATGGCCGTGAGTCAGGGCATCCCTCAAGGTGGAGAACAGAATAAGATTTTGCCTCTGTGCAGTGGACTGGATTTTTCCAGCTGTACCTCCAGTCTTAGGGACTCTGCCACCATTTACCTACACTCCATGATCCCTGTTTGGATGACCTTGTCTTCTCTGCTGTTAGGAACTCGGGGATCCTTAAGACTGGTGGCCTGGTGGGAAGGCAGGGGTTGACTCTGGCTCTTGCTGGCCTATATCATGCAGGCAAGAGAACCTAATGGTATTCTGTTTTGGAGTAAAAGAGAAAAGGTCTAATTGAGGGAGCCTTGTTGGGTGTTCAAGCTTTCTGGTCTCTCTTACAGCCTGAGAGGATCAACCCTGAACTGAATCAGAAGGGCTACAATGTCAAGTCTGATGTCTGGAGCCTTGGCATCACCATGGTACTGTCTGGGGCTGGGCTCAGCACTTGCTGGTCTGTTGGGGTGGAAGTCTGTCTGTATAGGGTCTGTGAGTTCCATCAAGCATTTCTATTTGAGTACAAGGATATCTGGAGTTGTAGGACCCTTTCCTGACCATCATGATTGTTCTCTGTATTCTGTGATTTCAACCTTTTCCCTAGAGCCACTGGTGCAGATCAGGAAATCCCAGCCAATGCTAAGATTAGCTGTTGCCATGCATGTAAATCAAGAAGGTAAACTCTTGGGGGCTGGAGAGATGGCTCAGTGGTTAAGAGCACTGACTGCTCTTCTGAAGGTCCTGAGTTCAAATCCCAAAAACCACTTGGTGTCTCACAACTATCCATAATGAGATCTGACACCCCCTTCTGGTGTGACTGAAGACAGCTACAGTATATTTACATATAATAATAAATAAATCTTTTTTTTTTTTTTTTTAAAAAGAAGGTAAACTCTTAGCTGGGCATGATGGCACCCTCCTGTGATATGATTCCTATGGTGCATCCTTTTAAAAAGGGTATCCTCAGCTTCATAGTAAATTTGAGGGTAGCCTGTCCTATATGAGACCTTGTCTCAATATCCTTCCCAACACTCAAAAAAAAAAAGCACCTGGTCCCCTTACTCTCCCCTCTAAGCAGGGGCCTGTTTTCAATTGAGACTCCCTTTTCCCAAGTGACTTTAGCTTATGTAGAGTTGACACAAAACTAGCCAGCCAAATGTTACAATAAAGTTAAACTCTGAAGAAGGGGACATTTCTGTACTGCACACATGTGAGAAAATGATATAGCAAGAATAGTCTATCTTCCATTGCAAAGATATTAAACAGAAAGGGACATTCTGACCTTCACAGTCACAGTTACCCAGATATGCTGCCCATCTTTTCTCGTTTCTCCTGTCTCGTTGTTTTGAGGCTGTTCGAGTTCCCATGATTGATCTCATGACTGTTGGGTAAGACATTTTGTTATTTTTAAAGAGGCTTTATCTTTTTTTTTTTTTTTTTTTTTTTTTTTTTTTTTTTTTTTTTTTTTTTTTTTTTTTTTTTTTTTTTTTTTTTTTTTTTTTTTTTTTTTTTTTTTTTTTTTTTTTTTTTTTTTTTTTTTTTTTTTTTTTTTTTTTTTTTTTTTTTTTTGTTTTGTTTTTTTTGAGACAGGGTTTCTCTGTATAGCCCTGGCTAGACCTGGCTGTCCTGGAACTCACTTTGTAGACCAGGCTGGCCTCGAACTCAGAAATCTGCCTGCCTCTGCCTCCCAAGTGCTGGGATCAAAGGCATGCGCCACCACTGCCTGGCTAAGAGGCTTTATCTTAAAAGCAGGGGCCCCAGAAACAGGAGCAAGGCTTGGACTGTCTTCTAGAACCTCTCCCTCCAGGTTCACCACTTACGTTTATTCTTGGCCTAACATTTCCACTTAAGATGCTGCCACTCCAGGGAGCAACGGTACAGTTCAGTGCATCCCTCTTGGCCTGGGAGCTCTGGGCACACAAATTTCCTGTGTCTCGGAACACAAGGGAGTTACCTTGCACAGACACAGGTCACACTCTGAGCTAAGAAGGACCTGAGTGGCGTCACCATCTCCACTGCTGTTTCTGACATTCAATCACTATAGGGGGCTGGCTCCTGGGGTGGTCCTGTGATAGGTAAACTGTCTTATACATTTTTGTGTTAAGGTAGTTTTTGTTTATCTTTTTCTAAACTCCTAAAAAAAAAAAAAAGAATCATTAGGCTGGGCAGTGGTAATGTATACTTTTAATACCAAGAGGCAGAGGCAGAGGCAGAGGCAGAGGCAGAGGCAGAGGCAGAGGCAGAGGCAGAGGCAGAGGCAGAGGCAGAGGCAGAGGCAGAGGCAGAGGCAGAGGCAGAGGCAGAGGCAGAGGCAGAGGCAGAGGCAGAGGCAGAGGCAGAGGCAGAGGCAGGTGGATCTCTGAGTTCGAGGCCAGCCTGGTCTACAGATTGAGTTCCAGGACAGCCAGAGCTACACAAAGAAACCCTGTCTGGAAAAACCAAAAAAAGACAAGATGTTTGAAGTCCATACTCTGGTGCTTCTTGGTTAGGGTGTTACTGAGCTTTCTCTTGCAGTCTGTAGAAAGGTCCTGCAGTAGATTCTGGAAATGCTGAGTGCAATTCTGTCCTGTGGGCGGGCACACATGTGACACATACTGTCTTCCCATTCATGCTGTTCCCATGGCAGGAAAGGCATGGAGACTGACAGGAAAACCCCTTCTCAGCAGAGTTACTAGTGCTCTATGTGGGGCCAGTTGCAGTTACCATAGAAGTCTCCTCCATTCTTTACGGTGGTCACAGCCTGTCACTGAAGCCTTCCACTGCACCCGTCAGGAGGTATCCTTGCAGGAGTCTGCCACTCCCTGTTGGCCTAACTAGTAAAAACAACAGCTGGATAGGTGGCCCTAGATACTGAAGTCTGTTGGGGAGGTACTGAAGAGGAAGTAGCTGGGCCAACAGGGGCTTAGGACTGGACTCAGTGAGATACTTTGCTTACTGCTGCCTTATGGGAAAGGTGTATGTGGCTGCCACTCCTCATGTTTGACACACTGTCTGGAACCCAAGTTGTTAGATAAAAATCATCCAATTTTAGAGTGTTTAAAAAAACAAACCAGTGATGGTTAAACCCAGCCTAGGACGAGCGAGCCTTAGTCTGGGTGAGCCTTAGTCTGAGCTGGTCTGCCAGTCCAGTCAGTGGAGCTTCAGTAGTTAGTTGGCCTGCTGCTTGGTATGAGGGCAGTCAGTGTCAGCATCACTGGCCTGGCCTGGGGTGCTGGGGAAGGATGGGTAGGTCCCTTCCTCGTCATGCTTCTGGGTACCAAATGAGCCTGCTGACTCTGCTGTCCCTACTTCAGATCGAGATGGCCATTCTGCGATTCCCTTACGAGTCTTGGGGCACACCGTTCCAGCAGCTGAAGCAGGTGGTGGAGGAGCCGTCCCCACAGCTCCCAGCGGACCAGTTCTCCCCTGAGTTTGTGGATTTCACTAGCCAGTGGTGAGTATCTGGGCTGTGTCCCCTCCTTCTGCAGCAAGTTTACTCTTGAGCCACCTGGTATTAGAAGGCAGGAGATAAAGCTAGTTCTAGCATGAGTAAAAACTTTTAGTCCCAGTAGTAGCTTTTAGTTCTGGTCTTTGCAGAAAAGGATGGATCAGGTAGCTCCAAAGAGTAGAGGGATTGTGTGTGTGTGTGTGTGTGTGTGTGTGTGTGTGTGTGTGTGTGTGTATGTGTGTGTGTGTGTGTGTGTGTGTAGTAACATATATTATGGAACATTAAAATGCATAATGAAGTTGCTTTTTTGTTGTCTAGAAGTTTTTACTGAACTACAGAATGTTCACAGAGGCTTTAGAAAAGTCATGTTTTTGATCCAGGCAGTGGTGGTGCACAACTTTAATCCCAGCAGAGAAAGGAAGATCTCTGTGAGTTAGAGGACTATACAGAGAAGCCCTGTCTCCAAAAAAAAAAAAAAGAAAACAAAAGATGAAGTTACAAAAGAGTAAGAAAAGTAGTTCCACAGATGCGCTCTCCAAACCATAAATAACTGCGTGGAAAGTAAAAGTAGTCTTATAACTCTTGGGTTTTAAAAGAGATTTAGAAAATAAATTTTTAAGAGGAAACTAGTGAGAGCAAACCGATGTTTGTATGTTTGGCCCAGAGATGCTCAGAGAACAAGGCAAAGCCTCTCAGCAGAAAACAAGAACAACTGTAGGCCCACGAGACCAGTAACAAAGTCACTGATCAGTAACAAAGTCATTGATTAGTAACAAAGTCACTGATTAGTAACAAAGTCACTGATCAGTAACAAAGTCATTGATTAGTAACAAAGTCACTGATCAGTAACAAAGTCACTGATTAGTAACAAAGTCACTGATCAGTAACAAAGTCACTGATCAGTAACAAAGTCACTGATTAGTTCGCCTCTTTTTGGTTGGACTTTATGTTCCAGAACCACTGACTGGAGTCATCCCTTCTGATAAAGGATAATCTAGTCTGTGGTTTTGGCAGAGCATGTCCGGGTTGGTGCCATGAACCTAGCCTGGGTCACTATAGAGACAACTGGTCTCCAGGAGGCAGGGAAAGTTTTTGCAAGACTATGTAGTTAGTACCCAGGGACCCCAAGCCACTTGGCGAGACCCCCAGGCAGTTCACTCCATCTCTGAGCCCCAGGAGTGTGCTTCTCAATGGGGGCAAACCCAGCCTGTCTGGATTCGCTTCCTCCGTGTGAGCCTGGTTTCACTGCCTTCTTTCCTAGCCTAAGGAAGAACCCTGCAGAGCGCATGAGCTACCTGGAACTGATGGTGAGTGTGCACAGAAGTGCCTGCCCTGTCCCCCGTGTTGTGTAGTGGCTGGGTGGGGCTGTCTGGGACTGTCTGGAAGAGGGTTGCACCCCAGGGCAGCTCTTCTGCCTGGCCCTTGCATGTGCTTGTGTAGTTTCACTTTTCACCCAGGACTGTACCCCAGGCCTTGTGGAAAGGTGCATGGGGCTGTGACAGTGGGGCACAGAAGTCACTGTAGCATCAGGGAAGGCTTCCTAGAGGAGATGCCATTTGAACTGAGACTGTAAGGATGGATATGGGCTCTTTGCTAATGAAGGAAGGGTAGAGGGTCTGGTAGGGCAGAGGTCTGGTACCCTTGAGGAAAGAGATGTTTGTATGGCAGGAAGGACTCTTGCAGGAGGGTGAGGCAGAGCCACAAGCTTTGATGGTTTTGGAGGGCTTCTAGGGGCAGCGTCCTAGATGGACCAGCAGGAGTTAGCCAGGTAGGAGGAACATGAAAAAAGGCGACATCTCCTTTATACTTTCTCCTGCACCCCTTCACCCCTAGAAATTGTACCTCTCTTTCCTACCAGGAACACCCGTTCTTCACCTTGCACAAAACTAAGAAGACGGACATTGCTGCCTTTGTAAAGGAGATCCTGGGAGAAGATTCATAGGGACTGGCCCGGGACCCCACTGGTCTGCCAGCATCCATACATCCCTGCTGGGGCGGCACTTACCTACAGCCATAAGCTACTGCCATTCTGGTCCTGGGCATTCGAGGAATTAAGGGGTTGTTCCTGTCTGTCTCTGCAACTAGCTGTCCCAAGTGCCAAAGAATCAGACCTCAGGGGCTCCAGCCAGGCCATATGTGCCCCACAGTGCCTCTGCTGTTGCTGCTCCCAGGGTCTCAGGCCTCTACCCAAGGGATGAATTTGGAGGGGCCTGTGTACTCTGGCAAATGCTGTTGCTTCTTGAAGAGCAGACAGCTGGTGTCTCTCTGGACAGGCCATAGCCTTGGTACTGTCATGGATACCACGCAGGTTGTATATATATTTTAAATCACAACTGAATGAATGAACTTCGTACACTGTGGCCTGGATCAGGGACATCTCTATCCTGTCTCAGGTGCTGAGGACACACTATGGGGACGAGCCATGTGAATCTCCTAAGACTTTGCTGAGAGACGTACTGAGTTTCCCAAGGCCTTCCCCCAGCACTGGCCAATGGTCTCTGAGGGGCACGCTGCCCTCAGACAGCCCCTGGTTACCACATCTAGTGGTATCTGCCTTTCCTTTTGAACTATTATCCCTGCTGCCTTTTGCTTTGTGGTGTTGCTGGGTTTTCTTGCATGGTTTGGAGCTGATTACTTAACCCTGGGTACCAGCAGGCTCACAGCCACCCAGTGCTCAGACTGGACTCTGCAGGATGGCTCAAGCTCTTGGCTCAAAGCCACGAGGGAGCTATACCAACTCTCCAGGTGTGACCAGCTCATGGAAGCTAATAGGTTTACTTTGGTGGTGTTTTTAAAAAAAAAAAAAAAAAAAAAGAAGAAAATCTATTTTTGTGAAGAAAGGCCTGCCTCTTCCAGCCTTTTCCTGGGCAGGAACCTATTGCTGTTTTAATTAAAAAAAAAAAAAAAGAAAAAAATCATGTGAGACTGACTGTGGCAAGCCTGCTCTTTCTTGGGGAGTTGTGGAGCCCTAGGTGGAATCTTTACTTTGGGACCATGCCGGGACAATATAGCTAGGGCCTGGAGGCTGCCAGCCCAGCAGGGCCTCATACTTGGCCACAGGCCCTCCTAAGGTGCTTCATTCCATGGCCACCTAGGCTAACCCCCTGTAGAGGCAACCTGACTCACTGTCACCCAAGTGATGTTGCCCGAGGTAGAGACGACTGGGTAGGAAGCAGCAGGCTCCACTGTTTGCACTGCTGTAAGCTGAGAAAATGTGCCCCAGAGCTCCTAACAGTCAGAGCCAGCTGAGGCCAGTTGAGGCCGAGGGCAGGTAGTGGTGCCTGCAAGAAGGCTCTGAGGGTGCGGCTTGGTATAACGCCCTTGCTAGGTCCATGGCCCTGTGCTTCTTGAGATGTGGACTGGGAGACTTCCATACGTCCCGTTACCCCCGTTCTCCTGTAAGCAGGAATGTGTCATCTCAGGCAATGGTGGATTCAGGATATCCTAAAGGACCTGTGTCCATACACTACTCTGAGGTCCTCAGGATCTAGTGGCTGCTTCTCCTAGCTTGACAAACACAGGCCCTCAGCCACAGTTTTCTGGAGGGTTACTCCTGGCTAGGAAGGACTCATGTGCTCATCATGCCCAAGTCAGAAGACTGGAGTGTAACTTCAGGCACAGGTGGGCCATGGGGAGAGTCAGCCCACACAGTTTGACAGCAGAGCCTTTGTGTGCCTGGGAGAGTACAGAACCCCACAGGGCCACCGGCACCACCCTTCCTTCACCTCTGTGCAGTAGTTTCCCAGGTTCATAGCTCCACGGAGCCTCTGGCCTTTAGACATAGGTTGGTTCTTCCCCCAGAGGTCTGTGTTCTGTCTCAGGATGGCCATGACTTAAAAGAATGGCCCACCAGGCTCAGCGCCATCAGAACACATGTGCCCTGCCACTGTATTCCTGTAAGAGGAAACTGCCAACCCTTAAACATGGCTAACTTTCGTTGAAGAATAACAGAAAGAGAGAATCTATGTCCTGCCATGAGTACCCACAAGTTAAAATGGGAGGGCGTTTTTTTTTTTTCTTGCGCATGCGCAGGTTCTTCCTTGCAGCTGCCCTTAGTCTAGGGCGCGGCCAGATCGCCTTTCCCTGGCCACCAGGAGGCGGCAAAGCCTCGACCTAATCCTGCCCTGCAAGCCTCTGTAGTTTCTGCAGGGTACCCTGCTGTTCACACAGGGCTGAGGGAGCCGGCTCTGTAGCTGACAAACCATCCCACTTCTAGAGTGCAGCACGCTTTACAGAGTGTACCGTGGCTGACCAGACAGGCTTTGTATAGCAGATAACAATTTGCAACTCTCCACCACGTGGGGCTCCAAAGGACTTAATAATTCAGTTTGCTGAGATTTGCCTAGTATCTCACAGCACATTCCTCTTTATAGTACTGCAAATAGTGGTTTCGATCCTCTTACTGTTTGGAGACCTTTCACCCACCATCCAGTGTGCAGATCACATTGACATTTCAAAGCATAGCCCCCATGGCTACAGTGAAGGTCCCGCCCCAGGCTCCTTGCTTAGTGGCAGGCCCCTCTTGTCCCTATTAACACTTCCTGAGTCAGGGCCGGGAGATTAGGAACCTAATAGGGCCCTACAGAGACCCGTTGCCTCTGTTTCCCATCAGGCAGCTGGCTGGGATGAGCAGGCATCTCTAGGCCTGGGGTTAATGTCTCTGGACTGATGGACACAGAGGCCTTTCTGTTTCAGGCACAGCACAAGAGCCCTCAAACAGCACGAACACTACAGATAGATGGGCCTGTCGTAGAATGGCTTCTGAAGGACACGTGGGACTTATAGGACACTCCTTACTGGAGGTCAGGGCAGGCAGCTTTGGTTCAATATCAGCATTGTCACCCCCACCCCCCACCCCCCAGAATTGTGCTACAGCTCCTGCCTCAGAATTTCCCTGTAACGGTCAGCACTGACCATTGGCTCACCCAGGAGACAAACCTCTGGGCATGACTGTGATGAAGTTTCTAGACTGTTCTCCCTGAGGTGGGAAGCCTCATTCTGAATTTGGGTGGCACCATTCTATGGCGCAGCTTCCTGGACTGGATGAAGAGGAGGAAGAGGAGGAGGAGGAAGCAGTATCTGTCTCCCACTGCCTCTTGACCATGGATGCACGGTTTCAAGCACTGGCCACAGTGCCTTTCCTGCCATGATGAGCTGTACCCTCAAACTGACCAAAGGTTAAACCCTCCTCCTTTAAACTGTCCTGTCAGGCATTTTGTTACATCAATAAGAAAAACAGCTATTACCTTCCAGGCGACCTACAATGCGCATCGTAGCTGGCCCTGCTACCACCCCCGCTGCCTGGCTTTTTATTTCTGTGTCATCTTCTTCTGTCCTAGTACTTTGCCCTGAGAATGGTCTGCTCAGAGACCACCTCCCCAAAGAATTTGCATCATTCTCTTAGTCGTTATCTGTTAACATTCCTGTCCCTTCTCTGCCTCTGGGACTGGACCAGGAGGGTCTGATTGCTCTGAGCCTGGGTCAGGGAGGATGTGGGGACACAAGATCTAGATGAAGGTAAGGTCCCTACAGAACTATGAAGTCTAGGCAGGCCTTATGTAGAGCCAGCCCCACCCTGATTGACATCCTGTGGGGTCGCCCTGTAACCCAGGAATATCCCATTCTGTGCTGGGGGCTGGGCCAGGAGAAGCCTTTTTCTCACCTGGTTATGTAGCTGCTAGCCCCGCCTCCCTGCATGCCCCGCCTCCCTGCATCCACCCTCACCGCCCCCGCCCAGCTGTGAGAGCTCCCTGGCCGGCCAACAGCTCCTTCTCTTCTATCTCAAGTGTTTTCCCTGTTTTGTTTTGTGAGCAGGGATTTATCTAGGCAGCAGGATGCAGGCTGCCCCATCTCCCAGCAGGAAGGTAAGAGTGGATGCCTAAGACTCTTCCCAGCCACTCATACCCATGGAGACTGCAGCATCAGCTTTATCTTTACACTGCCCCCTACCCCTGCCAGGGAGGTCACTCCCTGAAGACAACCTTTCCAGAGGGTCCTGGTTTGTCTTCTGTCCCTGCTCTGCTTTCTGAGGCCCACAACATGAGGGCCATGTGCACACTCTGGCCTGTGAAGCCATCGCTTTCCTAGTTCATGGAAGCACACAGGAGGGTATGCATTTGCACTAGCTATCTTACATTCGGTAGAGTACCCCCTAGCTTTATGCCCTGGGCAACAAGCTGTAGGTCTCTTCAGAAGCTCACAGAGACTCTCAAGGGTTCTGGCCACTTGAGAGAGCAGAACCAGGCAGAACCCAGAAACCAGATGTCCACATGACCCAAGCTCTGCGCCATTGCAACTGGGTTACCTACCAGGTTTAGTTAGCCACAGTCGCCCTCTGTGGTACAGCGGGAGCCATGGACTGCTGCTTCTTTTGAGTACCAACTTGACTTGGGGAGGTGGCAGTGGCTGCCATCTCGGGTTGGGGATGGAGCAGGTGCTCTGTGCATTCACTTCCCAAGCCCTCCTTCTATGGTGCTCTACTGTCCTTGGCACCTCCGGGAAATGGAATCTCTACAGCAGGGGGAGGGGGGATTGTCTGTGTTCTCTGCAGGGCTTGGCACAGGGTCCTTGTCTGAGCACCTACTGTGCAGCAGGCAACATTGTAACCCGAGAGAGAGAGAGAGAGAGAGAGAGAGAGAGAGAGAGAGAGAGAGAGAGAACCTGGAGCCTGCTCTTAGCTGGCTCAGCTAGCATTTCAAATGTGACTGCTATCCACCTATCTTGTCATCACTCCCCAGGGAGAAACATCTGGTTACATTCAATTAATTAATGTGATCATTATAACTAATGAAGCTCAGTTACAAACCAGTCATTCTATTTGATTAATTGAATTATTTAAATTAAATTTAAACGATCCCAGGTGGGAGGACACTTACTGGCACCGAGAGGACATGGAGCTGAAGGACAGGTGGCAATGGTCCCCGTGGGATACACAGAGTAGACTTGATTTCCAAGGAAGGATTTGGAGCAGGAGACATGTGACAAGATTGCTTTGTGCCCTGTCCCTATCTCAGCCAGGTGACACCGATTTGCCTTCAGAGCTCTACTTCTTTGCTCCTTATTCTCAATCCCCAGGACAGACAGACAACCCTTTGCCAACTTCTCACCTCACTGTCCAGATACTCTAGCGCCTCCTATTCCAGGATTCACAACATCTGAACCCTCTCGGTGTCCTAGCCATGACCTACACACCAGTTTGGGGTCTTTCCCCCTGAGGTCTCCTCACAGCTTATCCTATTCTGTAGCTCTGTTTCACCCTCTTCCTTCCCACCCAGCTCCTCCATGCTGTCTGACTTGGGAAAGTCCCTGCAGGTCTGTGATTCTGTGCTGGGACATACTGCTGGCATGGGCTTCCCGGAAGCGGAGCCACGTGCCTCTTGATGTCTTCCCACCCATGGAGGCAGGTAATGAAGATGAATGGGAACCGGCTGAGGTCTCCAGCGAATGTTTATATTTGGGGGCCAAGGAATCACAAAGGACCCACCTGTGAGACCCACCTTCTGGGTTCCTTGGGTGTAGTACTCTATTGAGACCTTGTTTCTGGAATCCCATACCTAATCCCAAACCCTGAATCTCAGACCAGCTTTAGAGGAATATAAAATGGAAGGCCTGGACCCTTGGCTTACAACTGGATGAGTCCCAAGGTCCTTTAGAGTCCTGCTTCAGCAGCATCGAGGTGTTCTTCATTCCAATTGCCCTGACTCCTTCATGGATTCCCACTGGGATACAGGCCTCAGGGAAGGTCCTTTGTGCCTAAAGGCTCACTCCATCCTCTGTTCCTGGGGAACCCAGTTGAAGATAACCTTCGAGCCTGGGTACCACGGTGGGTCCGGAGAGCCAGGAAACTGGATGTCTAGGCTTGGCTGCTTACCGGAAGACAAGGCAAGCCCTGTATGAGAGGTGGTTTAAAGAAAAACCTCTTATTCTGTTTCGGGAGTGGGAGGACTCAGTGGCTTGTCACAAAGTGGGAGTTGTGCAGGGCCATTGCCCAGATCCCTGCTGTTGGACTGCACTGCCTTTCCTTGAGTGTTAGATTCCCGAGTCCACACATCCCAGGTGATTGCAAGACCAAGCACATGGCAGGATGGGGAGGGGGGGAATCAGTGCCCCCTTCTCTTAGAAGTGGGACATACCACAAGGCTCACAGCCCCTCGTTATCTTTTAGTCACATGATTAAGGAAAGCTAGGAAGTATCGTCTTTCTATTTGTAGCCATTTGCTAGCTATACACGCAGGGCTCTGTGGCCACAAGAGAGGGGCAGAAATAGGAAATATGTTTCCATTTCTCCCATAGGGAAGATACAAGAATGTTACTTTGAAGCAGGAAGATTTTTTTAAAAATTATTATTATTTTTTTTTTTTTGCCACAGAGAGACTTTAAAGAAACACACTGAGGACATTGTGGGTGGCCATGTAGGAAGTGTCTCCCAGGGGACATTCTGGGAGATATCTGGTATCTCATGTCCCAGTCAAGGTACTAGAGGAGGAAGGCACAAGCATGACCAGGGAGGAGTTCCTGGGCAAAGAGATCTTCACTTTGAAACCCAGTCATGTGTTTGGATCCTCAACAGCCATGTAAGAAGCCAGGCATGGCAGCGTGTACCTGCAGCCCCATGCTGACAAAGGTAAAACTTGGAGGATCCCTGGAGTCCCCAGATCAGCCAGTCTAGCCAATTTTCAGGGGACGTTTAACACAGAGTGGCATGTGAGGGCAGGGGAGAGCCCAGAAAAGGAGCAGGAGTGAAGGCTTCAGGGACAAAGCCAGCCTGAGGATGCAGCGTGGCTGACACAGTACCCTGGAGGCCACTGGTGGTTAGAGAGCCTACAAACCTTCCTTCTGTGTGGCTGTGTGTGGCTGTGTGTGGCTGTGTGTGGCTGTGGCTCTGTGTGTACGCACACTAGAAAGGCTGGAGGCCAACACTGAGTGTCTCCCTCTATCACTCTTCACCTTATTTTTTGAGGCATTATAGCTCCTCAAACCACCTCTCATATGGAGTTTGCTTTATGAGAAAACTGGAACTCACCAATTGGCTAGACTGGCTGACCAGCGAACTCCAGGGATCCTCCAGTTATGCCTTGTTAGTACCGGGGCTGCAGGCACATGCTGCCATGCCTGGCTTTTCACATGGGTGTTGGGGATCCAAATTAATAAGTACTTAATCAACCAAGCCATCCTTTTAGCTCCCCGGCAACCTTCTGAGAACCAAGAAGGTCCAGTGAGCATGCATCTGCTTCCCCATTGGTCAGCTTCTATTTGAACCACGAGTGCTGTAAGAGGAGGGTAGGCTCAGCCTCCATTCACTCTTCTGGGGTTGACAGAACCAGTCACGTTGGGCTTGAAGCCATGTGTCCTCACCTCACAGAAGTCTAAAGCATTCTAGTCACTAATTATTGCCTTAGGTGGCTCCTCCTTGCCCCATCACCATACCTGTGCTGGATGTCCACAGCCTCCAGGCTTCCTAGCATGGATTTCCTGCACAGTCAGCCTGTTGGCGTTTCAGAGTCCGTATGATTCTGAGATGAACGTGTTTCAGAAAGGATGGGTGTGAGTAGAATCACATCTGCCTGTCAGGGCCACAGTGTGTGAAAGCGCGTGGCTTCAGGGTCTGCTTGAACCAATTCTGCCACCTTCCTGTAGGGTCACAGAAGTTTGTGCCCTGTGGGAAAAGTGGGTGTATAGAAGGAACTGTAGAATATACTAAGTAACTGGGAAAGAAAACTTTTTTTTTTTAAAGATTTATTTTATTTATTATATGTAAGTATACTGTAGCTGTCTTCAGACACTCCAGAAGAGGGCGCCAGATCTCGTTACGGATGGTTGTGAGCCACCATGTGGATGCTGGGATTTGAACTTATCACCTTCGGAAGAGCAGTCGGGTGCTCTTACCCGCTGAGCCATCTCACCAGCCCGGAAAGAAAACTTTTATGTGTAATAATTTACATATAAAAATGTACACACAAATTTTTGTTATGAAAGTGTCCAACATAGCGAACAGTAGAGAAAAAGGCACAGCATGAGCTTTCTAAGGCCCACCAGCTACTCCTCGGTCACACCCTGTCCTGGCTCTGTCACACCCATCCTGACTCCATCACACTCTGCCTTGGCTCCATCACACCCCGCCCTGGCTCCATCACACCCATCCTGACTCCATCACACCTTGCCCTGACTCCATCACACCCTGCCCTGGCTCCATCACACCCCGCCCTGGCTCTGTCACACCTCGCCCTGGCTCTGTCACACCTTGCCCTGGCTCCATCACACCTCGCCCTGGCTCTGTCACACCTTGCCCTGGCTCCATCACACCCTGCCCTGGCTCCGTCACACCCTGCCCTGGCTCCGTCATACCCCGCCCTGGCTCTGTCACACCTCACCCTGGCTCCGTCACACCTTGCCCTGGCTCCATCACAGCCCGCCCTGGCTCTGTCACAGCCCGCCCTGGCTCCGTCACACCCATCCTGGTTCCTTTGCCTTTGCTCACTTCCCCTCAGATCATCTGGACATCCATGCGACTCAGCTCAGACATGGATAATTTAATTTTCAAATATCCCAGTGTATTTTTGGAAGATTAGGGTTTTTAAAATGACAATAGCATTAGTTAGTATTCATACATGTAACAACAGTTCCTCACTATTGGCAAATACCTAGTTTCTGTTCAAATTTCTAATTGTCTCATAAACGTCAAAATTAGTAAAAGAAGTGAAACAGGGCCCCCTAATGTGGCTCACAGTGCAGCTGGCTGGTGCATCTGTTCAACATTTTTTTTCAGACATGTCTCCAAGTGTTCTCCCTTAGAATTTATCTGTTGAAGAAACTAGGTTATTAGGTATCCACACCCTGTGTTTGCTGGAAATTGTTAGCAGGATCTACAGAGTGACTAGATTCAGAGCCAGGTGTAGTTTCACATGCCTGCAATTGCAGTGCTTGGGAGACAGATGCAGGAAGATCATGAGTTCAAGGTCACCCTCAGCTGTATAGGCAGTTTGAGGCCAGCCTGGGATATATGAGACTGCTTTTTTTTTTTTTTTTTTTTAAAGATTTTTTTATTATTTGTAAGTACACTGTAGCTGTCCTTAGATACTCCAGAAGAGGGCATCAGATTTCATTACGGATGGTTGTGAGCCACCATGTGGTTGCTGGGATTTGAACTCTGGATCTTCAGAAGAGCAGTCGGCACTCTTAACCACTGAGCCATCTCGCCAGCCCCCGAGACTGCTTTAAAAAAAAACAACAAAATAAACTAAGATTTTTAACCATAAATGGGTTGTACTTTATAACATATAACAATAAAACATAATAGTAACATATAATAATAACATAAAATGTAACTTTTTTGAGACAAGGTTTCTCCAGGTAACCCTAGCTCTCCTGGAACTCACCCTGCAGTCTAGGTTGGTCTTGAATTGATCTGCTTCTGTCTCCCAAGTGCTAGGGTTAAAGGAGTGTGCCACCACCACCTAACACAAGGCCAACACAAAGTGATTGTGCAAATTATTAATAGCTGTTTCATTAAACATGTCAGTATTTGGCACATTATTCACACACATCAGTGGGTGTGGGTTTTTTTTTTTTTATTATATGTAAGTACACTGTAGCTGTCTTCAGACACTTCAGAAGAGGGCACCAGATCTCGTTACGAATGGTTGTGAGCCACCATGTGGATGCTGGGATTTGAACTTATCACCTTCGGAAGAGCAGTTGGGTGCTCTTACCCGCTGAGCCATCTCACCAGCCCGGGTGTGGGTTTTTAACTGGATGCATGCATGCATGCGGTGTGCAATGGGAACATTTCTGTCTCCCCACCTGGCATTTCTGTGTGTGAGAGCTTCCAAGTTCTCCTCCAGGCCTGCTTGGGTCAGAGCATCTGACATTCCTTCCAACAGTGTTTTGATGTTCATTATCCATTCCATATCCCCTCCTTCCATCTGCAGAGCCTCCAGGGATCTGTTTTTTATTCTCTACTATGTGGTCAACTCTCTAGCCTTCCTTATGCAAATGAAGGAGAGTGTGCTGTTTGTCTTTCTATGTCTGGGTTATTTTAGTAAACTAATGACACCCAGCTCTATCCATGTTTTTGGCTGCATTGGACAGAATTTCATCTCTTCAGTGGTTGATATTCCACTGGGTTCACAGACTACATTATTTAGTTATGTATTTACTAAAGATTTATTTAACTGAGTACGTTGTCACTGTCTTTAGACACACCAGAAGACTGCTGAGCTATCTCTCTAGCCCCATATTATTATTATTTTTAAATAATAATTTACTTATTTATTTAATTTATGTGAGTACATTGTACTTGTCTTCAGTCATACCAGAAGAGGGCATCAGGTCTTACTACAGATGGTTGTGAACCACCATGTGGTTTCTGGGAATTGAACTCAGGACCTCTGGAAGAGCAGTGAGTGCTTAACTGCTGAGCCATCTCTCCAGTCTCCCCCTCCCACCACCCTCATTTTAAAAATAAGTTATACGTTTTTGAAGACTTATTTTTTAAAAAAACTCTCTGTGCATACACATACATGAGTATAGATGCCCACAGGAGCCAGAAGAAGACATTGGAGCTGTAGTTACAGGTGGATGTGAGTTGCCTGATACAGATGTTGGAAACTGGATGGAGTCCCCTGCAAGAGCCATGCATGCTCTGGCCTACTGAGCCATCTCTCCAGCCCCCTTCCTCAGAGCGCACCTTTTAAGCTATTCATCCATCAATGGATATCTCAGAAGATTTCATCCCCTTGCAGTGGTCTTTAAGGATCAGTTTTTCTGTATTCCTGTGGTATTTGTTGACTCATTTTTCATCTCTGATTTTATTGATATGACTGTTTCCTCCTCCTTCTGCTCTTGTGAGCCCTGCTAATGTTGTGGATGATGCTGTGATCGAGATGGGCAAGCTGGTACGTTCTGCCTGGTGTGACCTATCTCTTTTGGCCCTGTAGTCAGCAGTGGGCTTCTGGGCCATGTGGTAATTGTCTTTTCAGGCTTTGGAAAGTCTCCATATTGTTTTCCATAGTGGCTGCACTAACTGTATCCTGTGGGCATCCTGGCCAGCATTTATTGCTGGCTTTTGTTTCTTCAGTAAGACTTGCTTAACTGGGGTGAGATGTCCCATTGTAACTTCAAATAATTTATATTTCTCTAGTGGTCAGCCGGACTGAACAATTTTTTTTCTTTTTTTTTGTACTTGTTGACAACTTACTTGTTTATCTTCATCTGAGAAATGTCTATTCTCCATTTGAAAAGAAACAGATTAAGGTGGGTTGGTTTTTTTTTTTTTTTTTTTTTTTTTTTTTTTTTTTTTTTTTTTTTTTTTTTTTTTTTTTTTTTTTTTTTTTTTTTTTTTTTTTTTTTTTTGGCTATTAATTTCTTTTCCAGATGAATAGTTTGAAGACGTTCTCTGTCAGTCTGTAGGCTGTCTCTTCACTCTGCGGATGGTTTCCTTCGCCATTCACAGCTTCGTGGTATGACACAATCCCATCTGTCTATTTTTACTGTTGTTGACTGTGCATTTAAGGTTTCCTCCAAAACACGGTCTTTGCCAGTGTCTCAGAATGTTCCCGCTCTGGTTTCCTCTGGCTTTTTCTGCTTCAGTTCTCACTTGGTTCAGATCCATGACCTCTTCTGAGCCGAGGTCTGTGTGCAGCAACAGGACTCCCGTTTCCCACTCCCTGGCTGGCTCTTCTATTCCACTTTCCCAGCTCTGTGCACGGAAGACGCTGCTGGTCTTTGGCTACTGTGTATCCATGATTCCTTCGCTGAACATCAGTTGACTGTAAATTCATGAATGAATTTCTGGGTTTTAATTTCCATCGGTCTATATGCCCCCTCCCCGACCCCTGCCCAAGGCCAGCATTGTGCTGTTTTGCTTTCTACAGCTTTGTGTTATAGCTTTTGGTTGGTTGCGTCTGTATAAAAGGTGAGCCCTTTGTCTTAAAATCCACAGGCCTATAGCTGCTTGCAGTGGTCTTTAAGGATCAGTTTTTTTGTATTCCTGTGGTATTTGTTGACTCATTTTTCATCTCTGATTTTATTGATATGTTTATTTCCTCCTCCTTCTGCTCTTGTGAACCTGGCTAATGATTATTCAATTTCATTCATCTTTTAGAAAAACTCACCATTGATTTTTGTATTTATTTTAGTCTCTATTTTATTTACTACTGCTTTGATATATTTTTTTTCCCTACTAAATTTGGGTTTGATTTTTCTTTTTCTTTTTCCTTGAGTCAGGGTCCTTTTCTGCAGCCCAGACTGGCATTGGGATTTATTCTGTAGATGAAGATGGTCTTCAATTCACAGCAGTCCTCCTGCCTCAGTGTTCCAAACTGTTCTCCCTCTTTAACTTTAATTTTCTTCTTCTTCTTTATTTTTTAGACAAGCAATCACTATATAGCCTTGGCTGGCCTGGAACTCACTATCTAGAGAAAACTGGCCTCACATTCACAGAGAGCCACCTGCCCCTGCCTTCCAAGTGCTGGGACTAAAGACATGCACCTCTTTACTGTATTACATGTACATTACTCTCTCTCTCTCTCTCTCTCTCTCTCTCTCTCTCTCTCTCTCTGTGTGTGTGTGTGTGTGTG